>VXAA01006355.1:180865-236707 GCA_013399115.1 Anseranas semipalmata
GGCCGCCAGCCGCGGCGGGGAGCGGCCTGGCTGCTGCTGCTGCTGCTGCCGCCCCTGCTCCTGCCGCCGCACCCCGCGGCGCACACGGGTAGGATGGGGTCGGGTCGGGTGGGGTGGGGTGGGATGGGGGCTGCGGGTTCCTCCCCGGGACGGCAATAGCATGGCAAGGCATGGGGGCCCCCTCCTCCCCGGGCCGCGGGTCTCCGCGATCAGGCGGCCGTGCCGTGCCGTGCCGTGCCGTGCCGTGCCGTGCCGTGCCCCGCAGCCCTCGGCACGCACCCGCAGCCGGGGCGAGCAGAGCCTCGGCTGCTGTTTGCCCGCCGCCCTGGGCTGTCGTGCTGCTTTTTGCGCTTCGCGGAGGTTTAATGGCCATGTTTCTGCCCTCCCGTGCTTCGGTGGCAGAAGAGGGTTGTGTGCTTCTTTAAGGCCGCTTCATCTTCTTCTTTTCTCTGTTATGCTGAAATTAGGTTTTACAACGCTGTTATGTTTTTAAAACTTTAATTTACTTTCAGTTGCAATTTGATAGCGTGCTCTTGGACTACTCCTTGTTACATACACCAGGGTAATCCCCCAAATAGCTCTCGTGCGTATCCTCCTTTGCGCTTGACAGTCACCAGCCCCAGGAGCCCTACCTGCACGGTGAGAGACGGGTTGAAACAGCCGGCGGGATGAGCTTGGGCAGAGGGATGCCGCTCGCTTGTGCCCGTGCTGAGCAGCGCTGCCTCCCGGCGCCCAGCTGTGGACCAGAGCCGCCCCCCCGGGACAGCCCAGAGCTGGGGGCCGCGGCAGCTGGAGCAGCTGGAGCAGCTGGAGCAGCTGGAGCAGCTGGGGCGGGCTGAGGGAGCACATCGGGCCGCAGGGGTGCTGCCGGCCGGGAATGGGCTCATACGCCGGAGCCCCGGCCGTTGCTAGAAGCGTCTCACAAGGTTTCTTTTTTATATCCCTCTGGTACAAAGCAGAGCAAGGCAGCGTAGGGATTGGCAGATCTTCTGAGAAAGCTCCACTGGCTTCGTGCTCTGGTTCTCCGCTGCAAATGTTGCTTCCAAAACTAAATATGTAAGGATGGTCTTTTCCCATTAAAATTCACAGCAAAACTTCCAGATCTTGCGAGAGCTGGGCTGTAGTAAGGAGCATTCTTCATCCTGAGTGCTCTTGAGTAGCACTTTCTAAGGACTCTTTGAGTTAACTGACCTGACAAACTATTCTGTTACGCACCAGTGGCTTTGACTGGCTTTCAGAGGTGTGCGCGCTGAGCGCTCCCTTCCACAGGGCCAGCTTCCTCTCAGGCAGCTGCCCACCTCGCCTTCATCTCATCCAAGTCCGCTGATCATCAGTGCACGTGTTTTGGAAAATTTTGCATAACTGGCATTCAGTTGCCCTTTTAATTTTTTTTTTTTAATTTATTAATACTGATTTAGCTTCCAGAGAATGTTTAGAAGAACATCAACGGAGATGAGATGGTTTTCACTAATAGTTTTCAAGGGAGAAGGGAAACAACACAGTCCTGAGTTTTAGCCAGACATACTTTAACGTTTTTATTGACAGTCAGCAATATCAGCACAGAAGGGAGAGCTGTGCCTTTCACTGAACGCTTAGAGCCTCCATTTTCACCTCTTCTCTTTAAGCGTAACACGTAAAAGCTGTTTTAATTCACCCTGTCGGTATTTTGCTAATAACAGAAGAAATTATGTGAGGTGCAGAACTGTTACAGCAGTACTCCTCTTTCTCAAAAGTGAGGTTGTGGCTACAGTAGTCTCCTCTGGGTATTTTCTTCCAACAGAATAAACCAGGGTTGCCAGTCGTGAGCAGATGCAGCCCTGCATATACTGCACTTGTCCCGAGGGCTTTATCTGGTGCCAGCATGGGAACAGATCACACAGGGGCCGAGTACCATGGCAAGCAGTTCTACAGCAGGACTTCACAGACTCAGGTTCTTGCATCTTACAGGCTCCGTGCTGTGCATGTCCCATGGGAGCCTGTTACTCAGTTCCTCTCTGAAAAGAGAGTGTGGCAGCAGCTTTTAAATATTTACTCACAGTGGGACCATGGTGAAGCACCAAGCAAAATGCCTTTTGTTTTCACTGTGGTGTGTTAGTGGGTACAATCTTGCCCTTACTGTGCAGTGTTGACTGTTTCAGAGGTCTCTGAAAGCATGCTGAGCTAAAGGACTGCTGTCCGGGGATGTGTGCCTACTTGACAGGCTGAGCTGGTTTTGCACAGGACAAAAATTTCACTTGTCACTGCACTTCAGTGGGATTTTTATAAACTGGTGTTTTGTTCACTGCTAAAAATTGGTACTCTAGAACAATGAAAAAGCATCGAAAATGCAAAATGGAAAAAATGGAAAAAAAAAAGGCAAATCCACAGTATCAAGACATGTGGCATGTTCTTCTTTACCACATGAGAGTTTGGCAATTTTTGCAAGCAACTCAAGGATAGGGAAGGAACATCATGATTTTTGAATGCAATAGGATGTTATTATATTAATTTACCAAACTTCATCTTAAATCCTTCTTCATATTCCTAGTGGAGGCTTCCCTAACCACATTCTTCTGTAGTTAGAGAAACCTTTAAATTTTAAACTTGTAGAGTCCAGTCTCTATCCTGTAGATCTGTACAGAAAGAAGAATGCAACAGTTACTACATTACACTTATTCTGGGGAAAGGGAAATGAGCCTGAATGCTGTACTGCAAAAATAGAAGTGTTTTGATATATTTCAGGCAAGTTTACTATTTTCGTTCAGATGAGGCATGTGATTTTGAAGCAGATCTCTCGATCATTTCACTTGCTGTGCTTTTGTCCATATTGTGAAGCAGTATTGGCACTGGATTTCTTCTGGATGAAGCTGACGTGGAAGGTGTGCTCCATGAGCACATATAATGCAAGTAAAGCTAGTCCAATGTTAGAAAGAAAAAACCTGGAATGCGTATAGTGTAGACAAGATTTTTTTTTCAATATTGACATTTTCATGTAATTGATCTGCTCATATTGGCTTGCATTATTCACTAGACATAGCTATAAATACCACTGGAGCTGGTACATGGCTACTCCAATTGCTTTTCTTACGATAGGACCTTGAAAGCCTCCCCCTTTTAATGTTTTCTAATAGTTGCATAAATTGATTGGTCTGCATTGACACACCTGATTTAATTTACTTGTCCCTTATCTTCCACTTTATTGTATTTTTACTAATAAATACATCTAAATTGATCAGGGATCACATTTATGTCCAGATGTTGTATTTTATCATGTTAAAGCCACCCAGAAGGCAGGCAGTGTTCCAGTGCTAATAATCCACTTCTTTTCCTCCTCATCTATCCACAGTAAGTCGTTGAGAAGGTGTGCACCAAATTTTAGCTTTGAAGGGCAGAAACAAAATGCTTAGCTCAAAGTTCAACAGTCCTGAGATGTTTAAGTATTGACACAAGGTGATGTAAGGTATATTTGGGGTCTGAGAAGAGGCTGATCCGTTATGTAGACACAGCCAGTAAGTATTAATGGAAATACTAAACAGCATACTGAAGTATCAGACGGATCATTTCATATATAAGGCATGCAGCATGCACGTTGTAAATAGGCTAACTGCCCTGTGGATATACTCTGTGATGTCTGTGTGCTGTGAAGCTTCAGTATTGAGAGTGGAAGTATATGGGAGGGCTGAGCATGTTTTTTTGTTCTGTGTGGTATTTTCTGGCTCTCTGCAGTGTGAAGGAGATAAGAACAAATGTAGTGTAGAAATAAATAAAAAGGGATATTGGCATAAGGCAAACTACAGTATATGAAGAAGGAGTGTCATGTTCATACATTTGAAAGACTCATCCATATTGTCTCATCTCTATCTTACTACCTCATGTCAGGCTGTTTCAGATAATGCTGTGATCTGAGTCCTACTGGTTGGCTTTCCTTATGATTCCCACAACCTGAAAAATTCTTATTACCTGTTAATCAGGAATGGAAATGGCGAGAGTAGGTAGTTCATTCCATAGAGAAACTTCAAACACTGTTGGGAAATTGTGATTAAAGTCCAAAACTTATATATTTTGCAATTCCCAGTGCTAACATTCAGATTCACCACTCTAGCTGATGACCTTACCCTTCTTTCACTGTTATTCTCCAGTGGCTTTTATATTTTTAATTCCAAGACAAGCAAGTGGTTAGTATTACTCAAGTCATCTGTGTATGTGTGGTTCATTTTATGTTTGTTTTTATGGTTGTGGCTTGTACAAATTGATTTCTACTGATTGATTTCTCTCCAAGAATTGGTGTTGATTATCTACAACTGTACAATTAATAGCTAAGAAGGAAGATAATCCTTTATGACTCAAACAAGAGCTTCTTTTTAGATGCTTAGGTTTGTAAAAGCCTGAATTTTGGAAGCCAAGTCCATCTGTAGATAAAAATGAAGTTTTATTAGAAAGCTGTGTTTAAATGATGTACAGAGCTGGTTGTGCTTTACACTTTGTGTACTAGTAACTTATGGAGTTTTTATCCACTGCTTATCCTATCTTGAAAAAAAGTACAATAAAACTAGTTAAAGCAGAAAGAAATGGCAATAAGATGTAGGACTGGAGGTATTGGATGATTTACATATGAAGAGATTAAATAAACTATGCGTCTTTCTCGTGGAAAATAGATGACTGAAGAGGAATGTATTCATATATTTTTTTCTGTCTGCTTAGCTACCTTAAGAATATTTTAAGGTGAATGAAGGGACAGGAGAAAGACTGTAGTCCCATCTTCCCTGCTTCATTCCCCAGGACCTCGAGGTAAATCTCACCTGACAGTTTAGCTGTTCTTCAGCCTCCCGTTTTCCACTCCCTTTTCTGTGATGGGAATAGGAATGTGTCCAAAAAGAATTATGAGAAGAATGTTGCTTTAGGAGGGGAAAAGAGGTTACGAAGATTTATGTATTTGAGCTTAATCACACTCCATGCACAAAAGCACACGAGTCAGTATTACAGCTCTTAGGTGAAAGGGGTTAAGTTATTTCATAGTAGTTTCTTAAAGGTTGGGGGGAGCAATGAGGCTAATATTTATTATTCTGTGTGGTTTGCACACAACTGCTCTTGGCTTTCCTTTTCTTTTCTGAAAGTACATCAATATACCTGCTCTTAGGGTGTACTGTAGTCAAAATAGTAATGTACAGGATGTGGCTCAGAAACACTGAAAACTGTGCTCGGAGAAGGCTGCTGATGGAGCTTTTTCACTTTGTCAGAAGGTACCAGACAGACAGAAGTGGAGCTGCGCAACTCCCCAAACGTAAATCAACTTGCAGCAGTTCCAACATGACTTACAGCTTCTTCTCCATCAGCATAGTCCATGGTCAGGCTTCTGCTGAGCTCATCAAAAAGTGTATATTGTTTTGTTATACTTCAGGAAGAAAACGCTATCCCTAGGATCCAGCTGTGTATGTTACCACCTTAATGGCATTTTTGAGGCAGTCTTTTACAACTTGTTAAAGAGGTAGGTGATTACTCTGAATGACTTCCTCTGTACAGCAAAACCACTTTAAACTTATGGGAGGGGTAAATGAGTCTAAAAATCATGACTGGTGGTTTTAACAAAAAAATACTTCTTAAATCCAGGAAAGATACTAAAAATAATACTAAATCTATTACTAGATACTGAGTTGTTCACATCTGAACTTTCTGTGGGAGCACACTGAACATACAGTCATTCAGTGCCTCAGAACACGCCAGACCATACCTCGGGGGAAATTAACAGAAATGGGTGGATACCCCAGGAAACCTTCATGTCTTGTGAGCTCTCTACAGGCAGTTGCTTCCCAAAGCCACTTATGTCCTAGGTTATCTGTGGAAAGAAGCATAAATGTGGGGCACAAGAAGGAAAAAATAATTCTGTGAGTACTTGGAGCAGGAGAAATCCTCAGCAGGCTGCTTCACCTCTGCTGCCTCATTCCCAGCCCATCTCTAGTACCATGAAAAAGATCAAACTCAGAACCGCGCTGGCTGTCCCATGAGGTGAACTTTCAGCCAGGACTTCTGGAGAGGTTGTTCCAGCATTCCCGGTCCTGCTGGGCTGGAAGTGGAGCCGGTGGGGCAGGGCTTGCTTTCATCTCAGAGATTTCCCCAAGGGCGAGTGGAGGAGGTGGCCTGCGGCCTGCAGGCCTGTGGTTTGGCGTGACGCGCCGCCCCGGGCAGCAGTAGGAAGGGCCCACACAGCTGTGGGACTCCTCCACGCACGCCTGGCGCCATGCTCCGCTGCCCGCTGCTGGGCTGCCGTGTCATCTGCGAGGTGTTGAGCGTCCCCTTCCTTGTCTGGGTCAGGGCGTGGAGTTGCTGCCTTTTGAAGTACCCTCTTGCCATTTGCAAGCACTGGCTGGGGACTGGAAATAAGTCGCTTGTGGCCTCTCGGAGCCAGGTGGTCGTGGGACCTCCCCTACCAGAGATGAAGCACTGCAAGCTTGCGAGGTGTGTTAGTCCCAGCTCTCAGATCTCTGGTGCAGAAGAAGGTGTTCAATTTGCATCTCTTAGATCTGGCTTCCCCTCGGAAGTGAAGGCTCTTCTTCCATTGACATCACACTCAATCTCTTGCCCAAGAGAAAATGTGGATTCAGAAGATGACACTTCACTTATTAAACTAATTCAGATTCCAAGAAAAACAAAATCCTTTGTCTAGACAAGCTGTTAGTAGGTCAGAGAGTGAGGAGCAACACTGTTTAGGCAATAAATAAAATGTTATCAGCTCTAATTGAACTGTCATTGCTTCATAGATATTAGCCAGCACTAAATGATGAAGCCAGAACCAATTTTTGCTCAGTTTATGTAAAAAATAGATATTTTATGTAAGGATAGATTAGGATTACTCCACAACATGTGTCAGAATTCAGCTGATAACTCTCACACAGCATCATTTTTACAATATTTCTTTTCAAAAAGAAAGTTTACTTAACCCTGGAGTATTTTGAAAAATAAATTTAAGATGTCAGAAATATTCTAATTAAGCAGTCATTTTCTTTGCTGCTGGGTTGTAGTTGATCTAAGTAGTAATAAATTGATAATGCTAAATATGTCCTGGGGAGAAAAGAAAATCCTCAAAACTAAGCACTGGACAGCTGGACTATTTTTAATATTTTATATAACTTCAAAACATCTGTTTTGAAAAGCAGTTGTTGTGTCGTGGACTTGTGTCAACAATGAGCTTTTAAAATGAATTTAGTACTTTTTCGCAAAAAAAAACTTTTGCGTTCCAAACATAACAAAATATTATTTCAATATTTTCCATTTGTTTTAAAAAAATGAAGAAAAAAACCCACATCTCTGATGGATGACAACTGACAATCTTGGTGGAGTTATGAGTAATTTTAGACGAGCACACCCCAAATTTCATTCAACTTGTTTCAGGCCGATATTGACTTCTTAAAATTAACAGAAAACATACCTACAAGAATTTTCTCCTATTGGAGTGGATCAAGGACATGTTTTTGCAGTACAGCATGGTTAGGTAGTACAAGCTCTCTCTTGTGCTTGCAAACCTTCAAAGCATGGGGAAGAACATTTGGTTTATTTAATTTCTCTCATACAAGTTAGCAAAAAGGAATAGATGTCAGCTGCCACAGCCCTCTCCAGCTGTCTCCCAGCAAGCTTTCAATAGACTGGGAAGACTTTCTCCTCCTTTCTGGAGCTGGGTCTTTCTGCACTGAGTTGTTGCCCACTCTGAAATGCTCCTTGACCAATATCCTCTGTAGGGGCACTTCGGTAAGGTAGGACATGGTTTGGACAAACTAACAGAAGACTTCACACAGAGGAGGAGAGCATGTCAGGGCAAGCCACACCATACCTTGGCACCCGCTCTTCGCTCTGCCCCACTCTCACTCTTTCCCCAGATTAGCTCCTTAGATTCACCTGTTTCCAATGGCAGCCTGCCTATTTTCTTCAAAAACAAACCCCACGTGTCCGAGTCTTGTCACATTTTTCCACCTCTTCTCTCATGACTTCTGCTTTTCTGTCTGCTCCACCACACCATTTTCATTTAGTCTTATGATTCTGTTTCTGTCCCCATCATTCTCTCCCCTTTCCCCCATGTCCCTTATGAAGAGGCTGTGATGGGAGTGACTGGCTCCTGTTCTGGGAGGGCAAGAGTTTGCTTTGTGGTTACCTCTTGAGCATTGTTATGACTACAACAGGAAATCACCTCCGTACACCTCCCCCCATTCCCACCAGCATTGCTAAAGTAAAAGGGTTTCGCTAACCCGACTTCATGCACAGCGCTCCTAGAGCTCCAACAAACCACCAGGAGAAAAGGCAGGGAAGCTGTAATGACTTCTACCTGCCTGTCTTCCTCCTCCTCTTCCTTCTCACTATCCAGTCTGTTGAATTCCAGAAAAGAGTACAAAAGAATCAGCACAGAGGGAAACTTTCAAGCTCGCTTCATTAAAAAAAAAAAAAAAAAAAAAAGTTAACTCATTTATTTAAATTGTTACAAAGATGACTAATATCAGGTAATGACATTTGCTAACGTATATTCCTGGCTTTGCGGGGTTTCCCTTCCTCTCTGTAACTTGTGATCTCCAGTTTTGGCTCACTTCCCCCGTTTACCACTTCATGCACTCCCTTGCATTCCTGCATGGCCAGTGCCAGCTTGCTTAAGACTGTAGATGTGCCAGAAAAGGCAGTCCCAACCCTCTGCTAGCAAATGCAACTAAACATTATGCTAAATGGACATTTGTTCTGATTGAATATGACCATTTTTATGATATGCTTAGGCATGTGTTTGAGGGAATATTTTTCATTGTAAACAATATAATCATTTAAGCAGATGATCTGGAGGAAGAGAAGAGAGTTAAGAATTTGTAAGAAATGAAGAACAGCAGCATTGAAGGAACTAGCAAGATTTCACAAGAATTTGGTGGAAGTTGCCCAAAACTGAACAGGGCAGTGTGTTACAGCATAGCCCAAAGTGAATCTCTGGTGTGCTAAATTGTTCCTAAGTTGCTTGGTATTTCACTGGTGGTTCTGAGCTCCCTATGGAAAAAAGTGACTGAAGGACTTGGCATTTTTAAAAGTCTGCTGCCTTGCTGAGGCGTGCAAGCTGGGATTAAATCAATGGCCTTGAAGTAGCAGCTGCAAATCATGAGGTGCAGGAAGTGCCTACTGTGTTGCCCCTAAGTTCAGCTCCTTCGCACCAGGTGCTGCTTCTATCAAAGGTGTTTCCCAGGGCTACTTTCGCAGAAGAAAATGCAACAGCAATTGTAGCCAAAGTCTTTTCTGTCTTGTCAGAAAAGAGTTCATCATTTAAATAGAAGCACTTGGTAAGGGACAAGTCCCCGGTTTTTACTTCTGTAGCTAATGGGAAAAGCTGTGTTGAAGTAAGACTCTCCTTTCTGTCTTAATGCTTAATGTCTTAATGCTTTCCACGTCATTCACTGTCTTAAATTATATCTTATAGTTGCCTAGAGAAACACTGTGACTTTCTATGTCAATTTATTTTGTTAGAAAATTTGGTGGGACAGCAATACTTGTAGCCATGTGAGAGTGAAATAGAATAGGTGATCATTTGGCTTGAGAGCAGTACAGTCAACACCAGTACTTACATGGGATAAATTTCTGTGGCTGCAGCTCAGCTTTCAGTGCGTATCTGTCTTCTCCCCACCCCATAACTTTAGCCAGTGTACAGAAAAAAATCTTTTTGTTGTTGTTGTTTTTATGTATTTTTATGCTTTGCAGCTGCGAGGTTATCTAATTCAAGAGACAAGTTAACAAATGTGTTTATAGTGAGAGAGCTCAGGTAGTTGCAGCTGTATTTGTCCCGCAACACTGACATTAAACACAGCCATTTGTCTCTGAATTAGGCAGCGCTGCCTCCTAGCAGATAAAAAGCAGATGCACTGAGCAGATTGTAGTTATAATGCATATATATATATATGCAATATATTTGTGTAGGTGTGTATGCATATGTATGCATGTGTGTATATATAGATAGATAGATACGGCTGTAGCCAAAACTGAGGTTTGAACAGTACCAACTTGAGCAAGGCGGTTGAGTACGCTGTGCAATTAAAACTGACCACGTCTTTCAACCCAATAGGCACTTTCATAAAGAGAAGATGAGGCACCTGCCATGAAGTCTTTTACTCATGTGAATAATCTCACTGACGTCAGTGGGTTTTTTCGCTCACATGTGAAGGTGTTTTCAGGCTAAGTCACGTCTGTTTTGAAGAGTCTCACAATAGCCTATTCTAAGATCAGGACTTGGCTCTTCATTGTGGTGGTGAAGTTTACGAGCCTATATTATTACTTTCTTTCCAGTCCAGGTGTGCAGTCATGAAGATATAAAGAACAATATTACTCAAGGTTTGATTTACAGCATTTCCAAAGAGAGTAATAAGGACTCCAGTTTTTTTACATGCAAGAAATAAATAAAGGAAATTACTTCACTATACTGGAAAGTGATGACAGACATTGCAGACTATCTATGAGACACACTAAACCTAGCAAAGCAAATTGCATGACTGATTTCTGCTCTCATGTAGGCCAATGTAAACTGAAAATACTCCATGTGACATCCATGCCATTAATCCCAGTTAATGGAAAGAAAATTGGAATATGATTGGTTATATTGTGTATAAAGACAAAATACTGAAATAAGCAGGTGATACACATACTTAAGTTCTTTACTAATTGATAACCTTGGGACGTACAAGCTACATCTATGTTCTATTTTCTACGTATGCCTCCTAATACTATTGAGCATCAAGGAGACATGGAGAAGTTTATTCTTAACTTTTTCTGTAAAAATAGTGGAGTATCGCAGTTTTATTCCTGTTTTACAGATGCAGAATTGGGGAATAAAAAACTTGCGCAATGTATTCTAAGGGCCAACAGATGCCCTTACTAAAGGGACAAGACCAGAAATAGAAAGCAAATCTCTGCTTTTGCAGCTGATGGAAAGTTAACGGTCTCAGTCCTTCAGCCTTCCAAATCACACTGAACTCGGGGCAAATTGGAGCGTGCTTGCAGTGTTGTAATGCTTTAGATCTTGTAAAGATACAGTCTGTGGGTTCTGTAGTCTGAGATTGGCTCATCCACTGCAGTCAGTGTTTCTGTTTTGAAACTTCATTTACCACATCAGAAACCACACTGGGCGGAGGGAAATTAAAAAAAAAAAATAGTGTAACAGATTAAAGTAGCAGGAGTCATGCTACTTTAAAATGTGCTTAAGGAATATAAATGTTTTTATGCAAGGATGGACAAATGTCAAAGGTACAGGCACACAAAAAACATTCAGAGAACCGATGGAAGTAATTTCACTCGTCTGCGATGAGCTGGCTGCCTCCAGCCAGTTCAAGTCAGTGACAATGTATTAGCCTGATCAGCAGTACACATTTTAAAAAGGTTTTAAAGAAAAAAGATGTGAAATGTGAGCTGATAGGGACGTTTTTAGCTTTGTTCTACTTGACTCAGCAGTACCCCTCACTAATTTATTACTAGGCTTATCAAAATGGGGCTGGCAGTGACCTTAAGATCCTGTCCATCCCACTACCCCTAGGCAGAATCAGCTCAATGTTGTTTCTGGCAGATGTTTCTCTCATCTGCCCGTCGAAACACCCAGCAGCCCTCCCAGATAGTCCGTCCTCACGTGTCCCTCCTCTGGCATTACTTCTGGTGCCTTCTTTCTTGCTGAAACTGAGCTCCCTTCCTTCTTTTCTTTGTTCATGGTGGACATGCAGGATAGACTGTCCTTGTCATGTACAGATGTAAATGTTCCCCCCAGCTCCCAGACAAGGTACATCTCTGGTAAATTTAGCTGCCAAGGAAGCAAAGATCAAGGCTGATCAGCTTAACTGCCATCTCCACTGGAGGGTGAGAGAGGTGTCTGGTTTGGTGCATCCTAACTACAGAGATTAATCAACCTGTGGAAGTGCTGATCGGCCCCTGCTGTTCAGGACAAGTGCAAAGTAGATGCCTCCCTTAGAGAGCCCAAGTTACCACAGACAAGTCTCCTCCTCATTTGCTGCTGGGTTGGAATTTTTTAATCTTTGTTCTGGAGGTTTTCCAACCTTTCAGTGTGTACTTTATTCTCTATCTTATTCTTAACTCTCTCCTTGTTGGTCTTTTTTGCTTTTCCTCATTGTTTTTTAATGAGAAACCTTTTATGGCTTTGATTACCTGCAACCAAAGAAAAAACCTATGTTGTATTTCCTCCCCTTTGGGAATTGCAACAGAAAGTTGATTTGTGCCTTGGTTCCTCCCGCCCTCTCTACACAAATTGCCTGGTTGCCTTCTTCAGGGTTTGGGCAGGACTGTATGACTTGTGATTTTTTTCTCTCTTGTTCCTGGTTAGTGACTGTGCAGTTGATGGCTTCCCTGCACTCTCATACACTCTAGTGCAGGGACATGGTGCAAATAACGAAATTTGATGCATGGATGATTTCTCACAGTCCATGTAACGCCGGTTGTGGTTTGTTCTTCTTAGTAGCGTGCGCATTAGTGTTTTAAGTGCTTCTCTATTTCACAGAACAAATGTTGCCAACTGTAGGTTGTTTTCCTAGCTCTCTTGGGCAGCTTCACGTTTACATTTGGATTAGTTTCACCTAAAGCAGGGGGGTGTGTAGAGGACATTTATTTTGGTGGAAAGTAAAACTTTTTATTTTCTAGGTTCTTTATCTCCCACTTGGAAGCAAATGTTAGAGTAAAGCAGATGCAGAAGCATGCCTGGAAGTCTCTTTCTTCTGCTTTCACATCCCCTGGCATCCTCAACCTTTTGATTTCATTGTAACTGAGCCTGTAATTTGAGCCCTTGCAAGATGACTGGCACTGGGCATTTCTGTGTCCAAGTGTTCAAGAAAAGGGGAATTTCTACATGCTGTTTGTAAATAAGTAAGCATGCCCTAAGGACTATACCTGACAAGACTTGTTCTCCAACTAGAAAAAAAATTGAAAGTCACTGAATACTAGTTAAGTGCTGGGGATAAAAGAGATCAACATTAGAAGTACCCTCCATAAACAGCTTTATGATCTGAAGATACAGATTCAGGCATATACCAGAGTTTGCTTTTTTTTTGAACGTTACTATGCAAATAGAGGCTTGGAAAACCCAGAGTTTCTACCATGATAGTTTAAAGTATTTGGCCTCTACAGAATAGCAAGGAGATTTTTTTAATAAATGTATTGAAGAGAAAAGCTTTTACTGTTTGGTTCAAAGACTGCTAGAAGTCAGTAAGTTAATTAGGAAAATGACAGTGATTTTTATTTACAAAAGCAACTCTATGTTACATATAGTGTGTTATATACAATTCATGCAGGAGGATGAATACTTTAATAATAGTGAAATATACTACAAAAATAAATTAAGGTCTGCTTAAGGAAGCAGCAAAGGTCAAGGACTATTCATTCAGACAGGTTCCCACTGTTCATGTTAATATGCTGTATTTCCTCCTTTCTTTGTCACTTTTTGTTATCTTAAGAACTAGAATTGCACTGCTGGAGGAAGATGGTTCTGAAAAGTCCTGAAACACCACAGATTCGCTTTTTCTCTTCCCCATTATGGTCTCATGGCCACTTGAACAAGAAGCTCCTTCCCAGCAGCTGCAGCTTCACGGCTGATCTCAGGGCTGCTGGGAGGTGTTGGGGACTGACTCGCAGCTTGGAGCTTGGGATTCTGCCCCTGGGCCCAAGGGCCTCCATTTTGCAAGCTATTTAGCAATGTGAGCATCTCCATTAAATTTATTATTTTAGGAGTGTGTATTAGGAACACAGCAAAATGGGTTCTTAAAAGCCCCCAGACTTGCTTGTTTTGCTTATTTATTTCAAAAGCTGGTGCAATGAACAGTAATTTAGATGAGTGACATACCAGTAGGTGCTCAGTTTTTGATTTTATGGAGAATAAAGGCAATATGTAGCATTTTATGGCTTACTGAAAAATAAGTATTTGTTTGGTTAACTTGGAAGCATATGTATTTGCAGATTCTTAGTTTATGTTGTTTCTTTCTTATTTTCTTTCTCAGGAGAGTTGTGTTGTTCTTTGCCTAGCCCTAGGAATGTCCGTTTTGAATCTATAAACATGAAGAATGTCCTTCACTGGTCAGCACCAGAAGGTACAGGAGATGGAGTACTCTACAAGGTGAAATATTCAGTGTAAGTTGTCTTATTTCATCCTTCACTGCCCTTTTTTTTAGCATTTTAGATTAAAAAAAAAATCTGCATGTAAGATAGGGCTGCTAAAAGAAAGCATAACTAAAATATGGCTTAGATTTAAGCAATATAGTTTTTAATTTTTACTTCTGGTAATACTTACTTCAGATCCAGTTAAAAAAAAAATATAAGGAAACTTTCTTCCTATGAAAGGCTTGTAGGATGCAACAAGAGAGCTTTCAGGGGTATTCCAGAGAAATGAGAGAAAGGAATGAAGAGAGACTGTGCTGTGGATTGGCATCACAGTGGCTTTCTGTACACGTTTGAATGGATCTGGGGATGCAGTATTTAATGGAGTATTATGAGCAGCCAGTGTTTCATTGGTCTTTTCTAACAAACTCAGCACCCACAGGTTTCTTTTGATGCCACTAACATCTCCAGTTTAGGAGTCCATCCACTGAAGTTATCAAGTATTGTAGAAAACCAAGTAACATGATCAGAATCAAGACTCACCCCTTTGTAGGATATCAAGGAGTTTGAGTGAAGACCAGAATTCATTTCCTTCATTCCCACCAAGAGAGCACCTTAAGGACAGTACTGGAAGTTTAGCTTATAAATAGGTGTAGCACTGTTGTCATGGATGATGTAATGATCCCAGGCTTATCCTCTGCTATATACCCTTCCCTTGGTTTAGTATTTTTTTCATGATGCTAAAAGAAGTTTAGATCTCCAGAAGTTTCCTGTAACTTGTATTGGTTACTTAAAAAAAGCAAGGAATTCCTTCTGCAGTCAGAGACTACAGCCTCTTTTGCTTAGATGTTGCCCTCTGTGCTAACAGAGCAGTGACATAGTCCATGTTCCTAGGAAAGGCGAGATTGCTCAACAATAAAGGAATGAACTATAATTGTATGGAAGGTAAAAGGCTCAGAGAGCACTAGCAACACTGACTCTGCAGGGTCAGCTGGTCCACAGAAGAGTCTGTATTCATAGGTACAGCTGTCTTTCACAATGAATGCAAAAATATTCACATGTGCTTCTGGTTACCCAGGAGAGCAAGGCTTTGAGCTGGGTGGAAAATGCTGGTGAGTGATACTGTCCTGCAGTCATGTAGAAGCTGACACACACCCTTATTAATTAGCAGCCAAATGGGAATTCTTCTTAGCATAATGTGAGTTTGAAGAGCAGGAGCTCCTGAGCAAATCCAGGCAGAAATTTTCCAAGGAAACCTTGATTTCTTCTGTTAGTGCATAAGAATCGGTCAGTACTGAGGCATTGTTGTGGCATGTATATGTCTCTGCTTCAACAAGAAGGGTTTTGAAGTTCATCGTATTCCAGATGGAGTCTTTGTTTTAAACAAGAAAAAGAAGTGACTGACAGCTTAGCAGTCAGAGATGGGTGGTCTCCTGTCCACTCATCTTGGAGACCCTGAGCCTCTGCCTTCACACACCAGGAAGAGCCGCCAGCCATTCTGACAGAACTCTTTGCCTTTATATAGTTATCCTGACTCAGTTCTCCTGTGTTTAGAGTTTAAACTAAAGCTGTGGAGACTGAGGTTGAGAGATCGTTGCAAGCAAATCTGGACTTAAATCTGTATCAGTAACATCCCAGTTGGTTACCTATTGCCTCTTTTGGGTAGGGCCTACGCTGATTTATTTTTCATTAAAAACTTGGGGAAGTCTTGTGTTTTGCCTCAGCTGAAGTTGGGACTTCCGAGAAATTGCACATTTCTGCAAAACCAGCAAACTATTCTATCATCTGGATGATCCATTTCTGTGTTATATTATTGGCTGACTAATATCATGGCAATAGCTTTGGTACAGCTCCTTTCTCCTTCTCTTTCAATATAGATATGGCGTTGGCAAATGGATTAGGAAGCCAGAATGCAGGAATATCAATAGAACGTGGTGTGACCTCTCCAGTGAGACTGCTGACTATGAAGAGCAATACTACGCGAGTGTTAAAGCCTTCCTAAATGGGATGTGCTCTGACTGGATGGAGACGCCACGATTCAACCCTCTTACAGACAGTAAGGAAAGCTAATCACAAAGCCAGGTGTTTGTGGCCCTGATTAATACTGTGTGCTCAGAGTGCATGGGTGCTCAGAGTGCATGTGGTATTTTAATTTTAATGTGAGGTTAGATTTTTTTGCTGCTCTTTGAGACTTGTGCTGCTAGCAGCAGTAATTGAAATAATTTTATTAGAATTTGGATATATGTATGTTAAACTTGTGTACTTAGAACTGTCTTATATATACTGAATACCATTTTATGCAGTGATAAAGCTTTACTCAAGGAAAACTAAAGCTGTGGCACATCCACTGTATAAAAAACTCTGATTTTCAAAAGGCCCTATTAAACCAAGCAGTAATCATACTGTAAAGCACCATCTCTCTCATCTGTGCCAGATAATCTGACCACATACTGGTAATTTAGCTTGTTTTAGCAAATTGAGTTTCAAGTTGTATATTCTGCAAAGCCACAGAAATTCCTAGGCAAAATTCCAAGTCAGTGTTCAGCTTCTCACCGCAAAGTTTCTCTTAGTTATCTGGAAAATATTTTTCTACCAATATAAATGAATTGTTCAAAGTTCTACTTAGACTCCCCAAAATATTACAAAAATTTAGTATCAACCACTTTAAGAAACTGCATGGTCAAATCCTCTGCTGCATGTAACTGTTTCATGTAAATGTTTATTTTTTCAGCTAAAATTGATCCACCCATGGTAAGTGTATCGTCTACTGAGAAGTCTATTTCAATCATTCTGACTGCTCCTGAGAAGTGGAAGAGAAGTCCTGATGGAGAATCAATATCTCTGCTTCAAGTGTATCCAGGCCTCCAATATAATGTGTCTGTCCTCAACAAAAAAACAAAGAAACGGGTAAGCTCTGAGAAGACTGTGGAACTGTACCTGTTAAATCTGTGCACTGTGATTACTGGAATGTGCTTTGTGTGTAACAGCAAGAATTGAAATAGGACTCATAGCATTATAGGAATTGTAGGATCATTCAGTGGGAAGGAAGCTCAAGGAGGTCTCTAGTCCAAACTTCTGCTCAAAGCAGGATCAGCTGTAAGCTCAGACCAGGGCTTTGTCCAGTTACATCGTGAAAATCTCCAAGGACGGAGACTGCACAACCTGTTCTACTGCTCGACTGTCCTCTTGGGGAACAAATGTTTCCTTTTACCCAGTCTGAACCTCTCTTTTTCAGCTTGTTTCTCATCCTTCCACCATTCAGCACAGTGAAGAGCCTGGCTCTGTCTTCTTGGTGACCTCTGTGGGTCATCCTGGTGTCCCCCTGAAGATATCTCTTCCCCAAGTAGAACAAGCTCCAGTCCCTCAGCCTCTCCTCGCAGGGCAAATGCTCCAGCCTTAACCATCTCAGTGGCCCTCCACTAAACCACTCCAGTTTGTCCATTTTTCTGTATGGAGGGGAGGCAAAACTGGACACAGTATTCTAGATGTGGTCTGATAATCCCTCCCCTCCACCTACTGGATCCTCTCCTGTTGACACTGCCTAGGATGCTGTTGACCTTCTGTGCTGCAAGGGCACATTGTTGGCTCATGTTCAGCTTGCTGCCTGCACCAGCCCTCTTCAGCAGAGCTGCTCCCCAGCCAGTCAGTCTAGTGAAGATACTCACCATGCATCACGACAAAGCGCACCCTTTGCCACCACATCTGAAAGTCTTCATTCATCTGTCTCTCCAGATTTACATTCCATATCAAGAAGTAGTTTCTAGCATAAACACAGTAGATGAGGAAGCGTTCAGTGATTACTTACAAAAATATTAATTCTTCTGTTCCTGTCCTCCAGACACAGTCTCTTATCTGGCAAATCTCTGAGTTTCCAGACAGGATATTTACACCAAAAAGGTCCCCTTCTGTCAAATGGTATATTAAAGCTAAGATTAACAATTAGAGGTGTACAAAAGTTTCTTCTTCTTCCTTTTTTTTTTTTTTTTAATAGAGGTGCTTGACATAGAGCAACTACTTTACTGTATGTAAAATCTTTACCTTTCTGTAAGTGAGGAGTTAAAGGGGAAATAAAGTCTTTTTTTTTTTTTTTAATATCTTCTAGTGGTTCTTCTCCATCAGCAACAACACCTTGGTTGTGCCCTGGTTAGAACCTGGAACAGCTTACTGCGTCAGCGCACAGATACATGTCACCACACCACTTTTACACAGCGGGTTTTCCAAAGAATATTGCATTGCTACTTTGAAAGGTATGTATAAGCTGGCAAATTGCAAAACTAAGATCCAGGTTAGAAAAAATCATGGTGATCGAGTTTGTAATTTTTTATGTATCTATTCTCAGAGTGAAAAGCTAGCATTGTTTCTCCCTTCTCTGCATTTGCAGTGATCTTTGACTTTAGAACATAATTGGGTCCTACTGACTGAAAGATAAGACAGTACCTCTGAAGAAAAGGATCTACATTCTTTAAGTCTTAGTGAATAGAGATCATTTTGCTCCTGGAATGAGGTTTGGGAGAGACACAGCTGGGATGGTCTGAGGGGGCAGAAATTAGCAACACGAGAACCGGGGGGGGGATTATTACTTATTTTTGTTATTTAATTTATAATTTAGATAAAAATAATAAAAAATTGCCTATTCCTCAAATGTCTTTTTTTTTTAATTTCCTGCAAATTCCTCGTTTATTTAAAACATTTGCATCCCATATCCAAAAAGCAATATGGTAAATGCATATATTACTAGCTGCCTACATTAAAAAGTTACTCAGTACAATAAAAACTTTTGTTTTGTTAACAGATAAAACAGCAGATGAGACTATAACAGTCATATTTGGATATCTTCTGCCTATCATGCTGGCTGTCCTTTTTATTTCAATGACATGCTACTGTGTGCACAGGTATATCCATGTCAGTAAACAGAAACATCCAACAAACCTGGTAAGTATTCTTTGTTGCTGGATGATGCTGCCAACTTGGGCACTCACAGCATAGCTGTGCATTTTCCAGGAGGAAACCATGGCTAGCTGAAAATAAAAGCTCTGGTTGCCACTCAGATCAAGAAAAGAACATCACCTGAGGGTTTTATTAAATGCAAGAAAAACAGGGGAGTAACGCCAGTTAGCAACTGTGACTAGATGTGAAAAGACGACCAGAGGTAACAAGGATCGGAACAGAACTTTTTGCTTGGGAGGAGTCATTGCCATAAGCAAGGTCTGAGGTGCACTGAGGCAGGTTCTGTAGGAAGTCAGCACACCTTAAATGTATCCAAAAAGAAGCACAGAAGAAATTCAGTGAACAAAAAGTTATTAATTGGCTGAAATCAGAAACTAGAAGGGAAGATAATTAAGCAGTGCAGAATCCCCATGATGTTTTCTTGGACTATTACTAGGTATTACCAGACTTTGCCACGTAATTGTGTTTGGGAAGGATTTAGCACATGTGAATCATAGAGATTATTTTATCTGGATTTCAAGAGTTCTTTCAAATACTGCACCCTATTTCCTAGCACCCAAAAAATGTACCAACAAACACATTCTGTTACTTAGCCCAAAGACACTTTCTATGTAAAAACGTTTGCAAGCTTCTTAGAGCTGTTCTGCAAAGTTTGTTATTTTTTGGAAGTCTAAGAAATGTTATCCGTTTCCATCCCATGAGTCCAGCAGAGCTTTCTCATGGCTATCTCTAAACAAGTTGCTCAAGCACAAACATGCAATTACCGTAATGAATGAACACTGATGTTAATCCAGCCTGCAGGACATGGTGGGACGGGAGGTATAAGGGAGGTGGTTTCAACATGCTGATCTTCCTGAAGTAATCCAGTGCAGAGGTGATAGGAGAAGTGTTCACAGAGGGACTGAATGCTGCATGAAGGGGTCAGAAGCAAGGAGTAGAGCAGCTGCTGCTGCATTGTGTTCAGACGTGCACTGAGACACTTCCTGAACCTGACAAGCGCCAGCTTTATCTGGGGTACAGGACATGGTAGGGGGAGATAGCATGGTCTGCCTTTGAGAGCTAGCAGGACAGAGGTCTTTACAGTCAGAAAAAAAAGGGCTACTTAGTGGAAAAACTCCCACTCGACAGCAGACTAAATTTCAACTCCAGGAGTCCTTTCTCTTATAAATGTATTATCTGTATGTTGTGTTGTGGTTTTTTGTTTGTTTGTTTTTTAATGCCTAATGAACTTTTTTATGTCCGCCTTGAAAACTTCAATTTTATTTCTCTACCTCTGGATTCAGTTCACGTTAAGCTAACAGATGAATATAGATCTGCTATTTTAGTGGTGGTCTCTGCTTTTCCCATCGTGCCGACTACTCGACATGGCCATCCCTTGTGGTCAAGGGGAGGTGGAATAAGCAGTTTGTTTTGGGGGAGTTTCCAGACTACTTGCTACTACTACTTAGTCTTCCATTCAAGTTTGAAAACACTGAAGTGCAGCTTCTGGTTGTTGTTTTTGTATTGCATTTTCTTTTAGTAACTGCTCATACAGTACTTCTTTTCTGGTAGAGATATTACTGATTTCAGAAAGACTGTTTATTCTTGTTTATTTGTCTAACTAGATGATTTATTGCAGTCACAAATCCAGTTTGTGACAGAATGCACAGTGCAGGCTCCATACATTGCACTTCAACGTTACTCTATTTTCCTTCTCTGAAAGGAAGCCTGATATTATTTAATCCTCTGTAAGTTATACCCTAACATGGTAGCTGACTATGCTTGTGGGATGTGGTTTTGACTGCACTTCCTCTTCGCTGGTTAAAAAGAGTGGAATAGATTTCTGTAGTCTGTGACCCAAGGACAACTCTGATGTTTTCTCCAAAGTCACTTGAATTTGTACTGGTGGAAACAAAAACAGAATTTTACAGAATTGTTCTAACCATTATTTTGACATGGAGAAGATGAGAAAAGGGAAATTAGAGCTGGTCATAATACACTTTTACTTCTGATGGAATAAAAAAGTGAAGCATATTAACACTCCTGGACGTATACATGATGAACTTCCTTCTTCCCTAAATTGAATTATTCACTCCTAATAAGGTCTAAAACAGCCTTACCTTTTAAAAATAGATAATAGTGTAAGAAGAAGCAAGATGGTATTTTTATTATACTTAAAATATTTTTTTTTTTTGCTTTCCAGGTATGGCACTATACAGATAAATGCAAGGAAAAGGTTTTTATACCATGTGAAAAAATAGTGGTCAACTTTATCACTGTTAATGTGGATGAGCACAAGCCATCTCAGGAATCCATTCCTGAGATATCAGAAAGGAAAAGTCCCTGTTATTACACTGTTTACAATGGCACTGAAAGGAAAGATTTGCCTCCAAAAGAAGTGCTGGAAACGAAACGCTTGCTTGGTATTTCTCATGAAGAGATTTTACAAGAAGAGGATATTTTAGCAGAGGGGGACAAAACTGGGAACTGGCCATCTTATCGCCAGCCTGGAACAAAGAATACTTTGAGCCAAAAAAATGCAAGGAATGTGGAGTATGAACTTGATGTAAGGGCTGAAGACTTCAGTCCTGGTCAGAAAGTGGAAGAACTCTGTTTGAAAGAGAAGACTTCTGCCCGCAGGGGACTTCTAGGTGAGCCACAGATTGCTCTGGGGGACTTGGTTAACATTAAAACAGGACAGGCATATTGCCCCCAACTAGAGGTGAGGGCAACAGACCCTTGTTTGGGACAGGAATTAGAGGAACTTAAACTGAAGATGGTTGATGCAGCAGATGAATTGCCAGGTAAGACCCGTATCAATTTGGTGGACTGGGATGCTGAAAAATCTGGACAGACATCCTATCCTCAGCTGGAAAAAATAGCACACAGCCTCACAGAGAAGGAGAGTGAGCAGACCATATTAGTGGACTGGGATCCTCACACTGGAAGACTGTATATTCCTACTTTGTCCAGTGTTGAAAATCAGGTGTGTGAAGGAGTGTTTAAGTGTGATGATCCTGACAAAGAGGGAATTTTGTCCCGACTGTATGAGAAACAGGTATCTGAAGAATCATCAGAGGACCAAGAAATGTATCTCCTGCAATTCAAGGAACAATGGGGACTGCATGTAGAAATGGAAGACTGAACAGTAATTTTCTAAAATACTGTAAAATGCAAAATACTGTTTACTTTGCCAAAGAGAATGATGGACTCAGTGGAGCAAACACATTATAATGTATTGAAATTTTCAGAACTGTCACAGTTGAGCAAATTATTCATGATATTTATAACAATTTCCAGACCTGATATAAATGATTTCAATTCCCATCATAGACCTCTCAGGTAAAGTATAATGGGTATGAGATTTTTTTTTTTTAATTATCTTTTTACAGAGGGTGCTCTGTTAGGATTTTCACATTGTAATTCCTACCAAAACAAATTATTTTAGTTTGAAAGCAGTTATTTTTAGCAATAAAAAGCAACAGTATGAGATTTTGTTGGGGTATTTTATGTATCTTGACGCAATCTTTCCTAGGTCTCACTCCTGCTACTTGTAATGGTTGGAGCCGATTTTTGTGGAAGTAAAGGGCATTCCAGGATATGTTTTGTTCCTGTTTTATGAACATTCTATGTAATGAAGAAGCTTTAATTTATTTTTCATGAAAGACTTGTCTGAGGTGCATGGTCCCCTCCATGCTGTTATACAGATACACATCCAGCAAAATTTCTTTTCATGTGTATACCTCCAGGTTCAACAAACGTAGGGGAGAAGAAAGCAAGACCAGTCATATTTTAAACTGGGGGAAAATGTGGCACAGAGGGATTTGGTGATACACCTGTACTCTTACTGGACGGACTGTGTCTCGCTCAGCCTTAGCCACCAGCCGTACAGCAGCTGTTTCACAGTGAAATGATTCATGTCCTGCAAGTGTCTGTTCCCCTCCGATGGCTTTAGTGGCAGGCTGGCGTGACTAGCTCAGGTGGAGGAGTCTGCCCGAGGCACACCGCTGCTTTGTCGGGCACATCCCACTTACACGGCAGACCCAGAAAGTGTCCCTGTGGGCTTTCTTTTCCTATCTGATGTCCAGACTGGGACTTTCAATACAAGTTTACTTTTTCTCTGTGTTCTGTGATATTTACTTAGGATAGTAAAATTACCAGATATTCTAGAAATTACTTGCTGAGATGCACTTTTCCTTTCAAAGCCTGTCTGTCACTTTTCTCCTTAACAGACCTTTTTTTTTGAACACACACACAAAAAAAATCACAGTAATGATTTGCTTGGTTTTGAAAAGAAGAAACGAAAAAAAGAGAGAAAACTTTTCTATCATGTTTAAAACTTGTAACCTCCTAGCTAGGTACATGGTTAGGTGTATTTTCGAAGGAAGACCTTTACCAATATCTTTTCTCTCAGGTAATGTTTTTGTCACATGGCCTTGGCATTTTCTGTGAATATTCATCCTCTGAAATATTTTAGTTGCAGTCACAGATTTTAAAACAAGAAATGACAATCAAATATTTCATGGTGATGACTTCTTTTCTGATGTAAAAAATGTTCTCAACTGTCTTTATAATAAAGATATAGATGTTGTAGCAATGCTGTACCTAAATACTTATATCAATGCATTTATCTATCATGAGTTTCACAGGAGGGTCATAGCTCAGGGTGAAAGAAGATAGTTGGAGAGGGCCACCTGAACAGATGTGAAAAGGACAGAATTTCTGCTGTTATTGACCAGCTTCATTAAGCCATGCAAAATCATTCCCACTATTTCCTAAAGATTTCTTAACTAACCTCTTGGTCCGTAGTCTCTCAATTGTCTTTTGCAGTGTGGGCACATTACTCATTGGTAGGAAACAATTTTTTTCTGTAGTCCACTGAATTTTATGCACTTACTCCTGTGCTGAGATCAGTCACTTGTGTTCAGTGTATGTCTTCCATACAGAAGAACGAGGATGCTCCAGTTCCCTCATTAGTTTGTTTCAGCTGCCAGCGAACCATCCTTGAAAAGGAAGACATCCTTTATTTTCGGCTTGTATTTTCTCTGGGTTTATTTCCCAGCTGCTACTGTGTGCACCAACCCTTGCCCTAACAGTTACTTACAAACAAAGACACGCACCGTAATCAAGTCATTGCTGATTAAAATTTGAAAACGTGGTAACTAAATCATAGAATCTCACTTCACTTAGTTCTTTGGTCATCGTAATCTCCTTTCCCTGCATCTTATCACATTTTTTATGTTCCACTTACAATTAACTTGTATAGCATTTAATTTCTCCCTTGCACTTGAAAAGGCATTGCCTTCCTAGTTAACGTTACTTGTGATCATGGTACAGGGTATTGAGAGTCATATAACCAAGCTGCATTTTCATGATAAATTTATGCTTCAAAATAGTAGCTAATTTTTGGACCAAAATATTTGTAAGAGAAGTTTGCAGCACTTTCAGTGTTGCTTGCTTTTAATCAGAATTTGCTTTAAATTTGGAACTGATTCTACATTATGCAAACAGTTCTTGTTCATATTATAAGATATACTTTCAAAGTGTTCCCAGGATAATCACACACACACACAAAAAAAAAAGTTGGGAAAAAAAGTAAATGAAGCTGACAACTTTCTTTTGTATGCAAAAGAATTTTTCATGTTAGCTAGTCAAGTTCTGGAATCAATTGGGCAGAAAAAAAAAAGTGCCCATTTCCAGCAATATAATAGTAGTAAATTGCTGAGTGCATTTTTAATATCCTCAAGGATATTCGTATTTTGCCTTAAAACCTTCTAATTATATTAATCAAACAAAACTAATCAGACGTGATACCTTCAGCAAGCCAAACAACCAGCAAGGAGCAAAATACTTCCATATAAAATTGTAGTTCTACCTACAAGATTTCAGACGAGGCAACACGGAAGTAACATGGAAGATCCAAGCAATAGGAGAACTGACATGTTCACAGCCTTCATTATATATATTTTTTAAATTTGGTTAGCCGTATTTAATGGACTTAATGCAGCAAAAGCAAGGTCATCTATCTAGAAGCAAAGACTATAGACTACACTCAAACATAAGGCTACTTGTAGGCTTGACGTCAATGATTTTGAAAATGATGTGGGAGATTAATAGAACTAAGTAGAGGTATGTTGAGGACAAAAGGACATATACTTCTTGACTACAACAGCAACACAAATAGTACTTTATCTCTGCCTGCAGAGCTGATGTGACCACTACTGGAAAAATAGCATCCAGTTTACAAACTAAGCAAAGCCACGAAGATAGAAGGCAAATGCTAATACAAAAATCTAGCGCAGTGCTTTTTTGAGCTTGAAAAACAGGAAGTCTAGCTAGCAAAAATGAGATCTAATGGTGATGAAACTGATAGCTAAGTGTGGGCACACACAGTTTTGGAAAAGGAACTAAAATTTGTAAGTGTGGTTTGCTGCCTACAACTTAGAGAGAGTGACAGGGTTCTTGAAGGAGTGACGGAGATAGGTATCTGAGTGCAGGATACCTGTGGTCTGACTTACAGAAGCTCCGGAAAAATTACCGCACAAAGAGAATGTGCAGATGGAAAAACCCAAATATGGCTTGTAAAAATACACTGTGAGCTGCGTGCATGGTACGATACGGACTGCAGCCAGAAAACCCGTACAGTGCCTGAAGTTAGCCAGTTGAGGAATACATGATAACTACCTAATACAAGACGCAAGATAACATGTAATGTGAAGTGCAGGGAAGTGATCAAATCATTATAAGGAAAACCAAATTGTACATCCATTGAATGCAAGCAGATGGATTGTCTGGACTCAACAGGGCACTCCAATCATCTTACCAGAGGACTGTTTCTTTCCTGCTCTGCTGGACCGATAAAGGAGCATGGGTGGCTGGACAAGGCTGAGGTGAGCATGTTCTCTGCAAAACTGGGATCAGAAATAGTTCTGATAGAGGTAGTGGACAAGCAGGTGCGCTCTGATGCCAGCAATGCATTAGCATCAGTGATGGTCCAGTTCTTTGCAACACCCCAGCAGTGCAGTGATTGGGAGGGGTTAGGCACTGGAAAGAGCTGCTAACACCGCTAATCAGATAGCACAGCTCTTCCCAAGAATATTAAGGTTAGTCCAGCAAGAGCTGTGAAAAACATTTTCAGGGCCTAGGAAATGCACAATATGAAAACAAGGTCCTGAGCAAGGAGATACTTCAAAGTACATTATTAATCAATGACAGCACAGAAACAAGCTCAACCTCTACTGATTTCAAATTAAATTTTAAGTTAAGCTTATTTTTAAGCATTTCACTGAAGAGAGATGAATTCCTGAATTTGGGACTGGCAAATGAAAATCAAAGTTTATCAAAAGAGAGTTAACTCATGATTTCTGTATGGTCTAACCTGCAAATACGGGCTTAAGCAGACCAAATGATTGGAAAGTGAAGCTAAAGAAACTTAAAATACAACTCTATCATGGTTTGAACTTTTTAAAACAATAACAATTGACTATTTACCAAGAGCTGTGAAAACTCTCCAGTGACTGTAGGTCTTTCAAACAAGCATGTCTTTCTTTAACAATAATGCTAACAGATGGATGACATTTCTTGACCTGGAATATGCCAAATGGTAGAATGATGCTCATATTCTATCAAATCTTAAAACCAATTAATCCTTTTTTCCTTTTAAATAAGAAATGTGATTCATCTATACAGTGGAGTTAAAAAACAGTAATTCCAAGCATCATATTTTCAAGTAATTGCAGCGTTTTTGTCTGATGGGATTCATGTTTGCAAAGTCAAAATTTAAAACCATTCAGGTATCTCCCATTGTCCATTCAAAATACCAATGTTCTCCATAAAAGGAAGACACAGCAACAAGTTAAGATTTTGCTGTTTTGGTTTTGCATATAGGTTTCAAGCTTCATCAGCCTAGGATCACATAGCAGTAAGTGTAGGAAGTAATTTTCATGTTTAGTGTCACCTACAAACCATAAAGATTTTTGGTAATTTGTATATGTAATAACACTGAACTGTTCTTAATTCTGCACTGCCTTTTCTCTTTCTGGTACCAAAAAAAAAAAAAAAAAGAACAAAAAGTACAGACTTCTGTTTTTGAAAACCTCCAGAATCAGTTTAGCTGATACAGATTTTCCTGGACTTAGTTATGTCTTAAGAAAAGGACTTGCTCCTTAGCACCACATAGGTGTGAAAACCTCGGGTAAGGAATAGGGAACAAAAGCTTGCTGAGAGAAGACAGTATTTCTCTAGCTCTTCTTCAGCTCTCACCTTTTGTATCCATTCTGCTGAAGGAACAATATCCTACGTTACAGTAATAGAAATAGGAGTGCCTACCTCCCAGTGCTGACCTACTGGGATTCTTAACTTGCACTAATAAAAGCTTTTGACAAAGGGCTACAAATAAATTATAGCTACAAGTTTATCCTCTGACTCAAGCTGTCACTCAAAGTATGTCTGTAAGGATTACAAGCAAAGATACTTCTAGGGAAAAATAAGGGCAGTGATAGGAAATTTGACTCCTGCTCCTTTCTGTCTCTTGCTCTCTAAGGGACTTTATAGCAGCTGCTGACAAAAGGCCTGCAGCAATGTCACCTGCTCTGCAGAGCCTCTGCACAAATGCAGAAGCCAGCAAGGAGCTCTGTATGCTCCTCGCCTATTACAGAAGCAGAGACTTGTCAGCAAACTGACCCCATGACTTTTAAAACATGAATATGAGCATGAATCTAAAAAAACATAGATCTTTGAACATGTCCTCTTACACTCCAAATCATCTGTTGTGCTGATCTATCGATGGGTAATCCACAGTACGTTTGGGGTGCCTTACACCAAGAGGTGAACAGTAGTTTACTTCCATTTGTGTCCTTCCTGTCTTTGCAACATCCTTAACTTCTCATTGCCATCATAAATATTTCATGATCTTTTGGGATAGTTGTACTTCTAGTTTATCAAAAACGCAGGTGTCAGAACCACCTAACCTCCCAACCATTGTCAAAACATTCCCAGGTCTCTATAAACACATTCCAGTCTAACGCGTCCAGGTGCTGCAAGACTCTTACCTTTTACCCAATTAGTAAACACAATTGATTTGTGTGGCAAAGAGAAAAAGCTCTTACTTCCACTACGCCAACCAATATATTTCTCATGAGCAGGTCTCTTGGGTGGGACCAGTTCTAACCCGCTTACACCATTATCTTTAATAGAAATCTTTCTATAATCAACACAAGTTTGATCTCAGCCTGCTTCTGAAGAGAAATCAAAACCCTTTGTTTTCCAAAATGCATTATATGCTTCTGGAGTCAAAAAAAAAAAAAAAAAAACAGATGGTTTTCAAGATTGTATCTATCCTGTTAATAAAATGAAGCTAAGGATGAATACCTGACCCAAGGTTAAGTGAGACAGAGCAGCCAGCCCCCAGCCTCTCTAGAGCAGAATAGCTGTGTGACGTTATGCCGCAGCCAGCCTCAGATCTGAATCCTAGGCTCCTCCTCAACAACACATGAAAAGGAAGAGAGAGAGATCCATTGCTTCTGGCAGGAGTCTGAACAGCAGTGAGATCAGGGCCCAAGATCCTCACTGGCTCCACTGAGCACTCGACATTCCTGCCAGGGACTGGAGTATTCAGAACAGAAAACCCACCTTCCTCCATGAGAAGGAACTCAGTCTTGTGCTTGATAGAGAATGCAATAAAGATGGGAAATGGGAACTGAAGACTTTGTTTCGAATGCCTGGAGCACTCTCCAACACTGAATAATTTCCTGTGGGCATTCAGCAATGCAGCATCTCCTATAACTAGGCATCTTCTTAATATCTGTGACTGTTTTTAAGACCATCCTGTTAAAGCAAAACCATCTCACCTATCATTTGAAGTTTGTGCAGTGATCAGGTCATGTTACTACTGGCTCCCTTAACAATTAGCATTTTAAGTGCCCAACAGAGATGAAGCATGCATCTTCAAGGATCCTGACTGATCCAAAGCCAAATATTCCAGTAAATGGCAACAATCAAAATCCATTAAGTGGATGGACCAGTCGCAGCTTGTTTTCCCTAGCTTTTTACTGTTGTGTTTTTCATCATTTAGAAGGCAGATCTGTTCCTCATAACTTCGTTAGTGTTTATCAGAAAGCTATCTGCTATAGTGAGGCCATCAGTGTTTCTGCGAAATATATATAAAGACCAAAACAAGCAACCTCATTGAGACAAGGTTTGTAAATTTGCTTATCTTCTAACTTCTGGTCACCATGACACAGGGCAGATGGCCAAATTTGTTCCAGTCTTATTTGATTACTACTTCTGTTTGTCTCTTCTGCAAGAGAGCACATGAGACTCTACACTGAGTTAGCCGGGAAGGACCTCACATAGCAGTCTCACCAAGCTAATCTTGTTACTCAACTACCCAGTGCCTTCTCCACGGCTCCTAGTAGTAAAGAAATATCAAAAGGCAGTGTGCGTAGTTGAAATTCAATTAAACTAAGCACCTGAGCTAGGTAGTCTGAATGTTATCCATTAAAAATAGAAATCTTATAGCAGTAAGCATGGTAGAAATACCAACATGGAAAATACCTTAAGTTAGGGATGGAAAATTGTTTGCAGTTAAGAACCAAGAGGGGGATTTAGCATTTAATCTACACAGTTGCAACATACTTCATTAGAACTTCATGCAAACCAAATTATTTCTTCCTGTTTTCTCTTTCTGTCTCTATTACTCTGTATTTATTATTTATATAGCTCCCCAAACCTCCCTCAGATTTGGTCTGCCTAGTGCAATACATGCGGAGACTCAGTTTCCTGCCTCAGGTAGCTTTTGCCAGTGGCAGAGCAGGAGCAGACCTGAAGGAAACACAGGAGTGTTTCAGCTGCCAAGACATATTGCAGCTTCTTATAACAAATACCAGGAACTGCAGGGGAAATTTTGATTCATTCTCTAAACCACGAAAGCTGCTTGGCAGAAATGTGTCACACTACTAAGCGGGAAAGCCAGGACAGCACCTAAGATCCTGGCTGCTGGTCAGTGAACACCCTGAGACAGGGAGGCATCCACACCTTTCCAAAGCCCTCACTTTCTCAGGGAGGAGGAGGATGTCCGAGCACTTTGTACATTAAAGAAAACAAGGATGCTTGAGTCTTCCCATGCAATAGCTGCGGAGCGGTGCCAGCCCACCCAGGGAAGTTGCCCATTGAACAAAAACTTCTTCGCAAACAGAACAGAAAGTGATTTTAGATGGACTGAATCCACTGCAGCTTTTTGATGATTTAAAGCTGTTGCCAGCAGTGCAGGAGGAAGTAGAGAGCCAGACACCCATCAGTCACACAGTTTCAAGGAGACCAGATAACTGAAAATTTGGTCAAATTCGCACTGACTTATGCTGAACTCCCTGTTCACTTTTTTTTATTTTTTTTCCTCAGCTACTCCATTTCTGTGTTATTTGTCCAGGTTGTAAGAGCTTCAGAGCACAGTTCAGATGCATCTCATCCCCTCTGCATCTTTTCAGTATTATAAAAAGGACAAAAATGGCAGAATTTTCTCAGCTTAGATTCTCTAGTGGTGGCACTCAATGTGAACCCTCTGGAGTGTAATGAACACATCTACCAAGCCAGAGATGTGCAGCAGGTAAAAGCCATGTGCTATTTCAATACCTAAGAATATAAATCAAGCGGATGTCTCCCAGAATAAATTACAATATATAGTAATGTTAGAAGGTTAAACCTGACAGGCTGCTCCAAAGGAGCACAAGTGTGATATGTAACTGAAGTTATTGCATAAATCTGAAGCGTTCTTGGCTCTGTAACTAGGTGTAAATGAGCACACACACTGCTCAGACTCACTTTCATCATGCATTTGAATTCATTTCCAAATGAGACCCCTGCAGCACTTTATGAAGGCTATCTCTTGATTTTGCATATCATCTCAAGGACTGCTTATAGTCTTGTCTGATTTCCATTCATCGAAATGACTATCTCTAGGTACATAGTTTTAGGTGGGTCAACTAGCTGGTTAGCTTTATCTGTGAGGTGTTCAACATCACCAGGAATTTTCCTCTACAGGAAACATCTAATCAGCACAGCTGAGGCAAGCCTCAGGCAAGTTCATCCAACTGTTCATCAACAACTGGAGCAGCAGAAACTTGAGACTGAATACACACTTCTTCGTTCAGAGAGGAGAGGCATCTTCTAGCAGGTGGGAGTGAGGGAAAGTGTAAGAGCATCTGCTGATCAGCCGCAGTACTGAGCCAGTCACACTCCCATATGCAGAACAAAGGCACTATTAAGAACTTCGATATTGGGAGAGCTGAAGGTAAAGAAAATATTTATTTCTCAACTGCTCTGTTTCAGTATTTCACAAGTAGAAAGCAGAGCAGCCAACACACACTGTGTAATTTTCCTAAATACATTTGTTTATAAGTGTTTTTTCTTTCCTTTTTTTTTTTTTTTTTTTTTTTTTTTTTTTTTTTTTTTAATCTGTGTAATCTGTGTAGAGATTTTGTGTTTGTGAGACCTTGTTGTGGGTTAACCCTGGTAGGCAGCCAAGCCCCACCCAGCTGCTTGCTCACTCCCTCCCAGCCAGATGGGGGAGAGAATTGGAAGGGCAAAAGTGAGAAAACTTGTGGGTTGAGATAAAGACAATTTTACCTTTAATAGGTAAAGCAACAGCTGCATGCACAAGCAAAGCAAAATAAGGAATTCATCCACTAGTTACCATCTTCAGACAGATATGTTTATCCATTTCCAGGAAAGCAAAGCTTCATCACATGTAATGGTTGCTTGGGATGACAAACACCACAGCCACGAACGTCCTCTTTCTCCTTCTTTCTCCAGCTTTTAATACTGAGTACAACGTAGGGAATATCCCTTTGGTCGGTTGTGTCACAAATCCCTGTGTCACAAATCTACAATGTAACACCATATGAAGTACTACGAAGAAAATGAATTCCATGACAGCCAAAACTTTTGTGCTAGCAACTTTTGCACGGACAAACACTAGACAGCACAGCTCTAAGCACAGTTGCAGACCCAGGGCAGACAGATCACGTGCCCTGCTTACAACCTTTCTGCAAGACTAGTTAGTCCAACATCTTGCTACAATAATACTTTTAATGGTCCTAGTCACCAAACCGACATTTCTTTGGCACTGGTATCTCTGAAAACACATTTTGCTTTGTAACTATAAATTCAGAGCTAGCAGGACTATTTCTGCACTTGCAGAATAGGTAACACCAATGTACATTCCGGGACTGAAATAAGGACTTGTGTGCACACAGTAATAATGGTATGACCTCAACAACAAACCTTGCCCACAGCATAAAGGCAAATCACATCACCCAGGACTTCCTAAAGAGGTAGTTTTACAAGTAAGTCTGCTAAGTAAGTGTGGCACACCACATGCAGAGGTGCAGATCGAGGATTTTGGAAAATTTCAGGGCTAGGTTACTGCTATATTAGCAGTTTTACATGAAAGTCTGAAAACCTCAGAAGTACATACATCTAAAATACACCTGGACTCAAACACCTTCACAGACCTGGCATACACCACCACAGGGCTCCACATAAACTGTTTGGAAACTTTTTTTCCTCTCCTTTTTGGTCCCTAGGTGAGAAGCTGCCTCCAGGCTTGTCAGTACTTTACCCCCCACATTCAAAGGGTGCTTTAAAGTAGTGCAGCTGGCAGCAGCAGGCTAAACCCACAAGTACATAAACTGTCCTTGGGGGCCACACCCCTGCACGTGAGTCTATTAACAAACTTTTAGGTGGGGCAAGAGCTTTTTCCATGACAGTACCTTGTTTATGCCAGTTATTTTGGAGTGGATTAGCACGCTGAAAACCATTAGGCTCCTACAGGCTGTTGTCCCCTCCATGCCTCAGTTGTGATGCTTGGAAATCTCTGCTGGGTGGCTCCTGCCATGCTGTGCCTGCCGAGCTCCTGCAGGTGGAGGGGAAATGATCAGGAGTTGCCTTTGTATTTTTTTTAAAGAAGCTTGGAAAGGTTTCAATATATTTTCTGCTTGCTTTAAATACCGGGTGTCTATTTGTAAAATGTTATCCTTGATCAAATTGTGAGAAGTTACAGCGATACTGTGGTATTTACCTGGAATGTATTTGTTTATATTTAGCTTACTTAGGATGCTGAGGCAGAGACAACTGCCTCCAGCAACTTTCTAAAATGTTTGCTGTTGACAACTCTTTGCCACAAGACATTCTTTCACTTTGAACTTAAGCTGGTAAATTTCCTTATTCCTTTACTTTTGTAAGACAGATTAAAAAAAATAATAATAATAATTCCATCCAGAAATACCAGTTTCTTCAAGCACCCTTCCCTTTATCCCCGAAAGCTTTGTTTGTTGGTATCCGGCACAGCGCTTGCCCTCTAGGACGCAGCTGCAGCAAGTGGACACGGTGCGCTGGGCACTCGTCGGCCCACCCAGGCCCAGCCTGTGGCACACATTTTATCTTCTTCAAGTACCGCATGCCTCGTGCTCTGCACAACTGCTCTTATCTGGCCGTAGCCCGAGGGTTTCACAGCAGATAAGACTGCAGTTAATGTCCATCGCTGGTTACTCCTCCGTTTCTATTAATTAAAACCTGCGAGATAGAGAGGAGGAGGCAGGAGATGCCAAGGAAGCCCGGGCCCCCCCTGCAACCCACGGGTACAGGGCGGGCGGTGCCCAGGCAGCAGCAGCGGCCGTCTCCTCGCCTCGAGTAACGCCATGAGCGGCCCGCTCCCGCCTCTCCCCCCTCCACCGCCAGAAAGCAGCGCCCCGGCCTCACGCCCAGNNNGGCGAGGCCGCTGCCGGCCTGAGGCGCCGGCGCTGAGGGGCGCCGTGGCGGGCCGGGTTGCCGGTGGAGAAGCGGTAGCATATAGCCGCCCTCCACAAATACCCCAGCGCAACGAGGTGACGACCCACCCCAGATCCCTCTGGCTGAGATCTGCTGCCCGCCACCCAAACTGCTTTTTGTCATAAACCCCTTGTGAATCCAGTAAGAACTTCAGAGGAATGATTTCACACCACGCACACAAAGCTGTATTTGAGAGGAAATACAGCTATTGCCACACATTTATGCTTAGTTCAGAAAAGACAGACAAATGCTAGGTCGGGATGAAACCGCAGCAATTTTACCAGGCAGGTTCTAACAGTTACCCGACGTGCTTTGGGGCTAATCCTCTGGGATTAACATTCCTTAAATCCTGGATCTATCTTTAAAGACTGTCTGAAATTAGGACTACCCCTTTACACCACCATGCAGAAATACACACAAAAACATTGCTTAGGTCTCCCCTTCTCCCATGTCTGCTCGAGAATAAGTGCAGCTCAAGCCACCTCTGCTCTGTCACCCAAGTGAAATACAGTACAGTCTCACCTTGGCAGCTGCTTTAATTGCATGAGTATGCTTAGGTTTGAAACAGTCTTTTCTAGTGGATATTTTTCTCTTTATTCTTCTCAGAAGAGAGGATGTAAGGTACATATTTGTCTGTGACAAATGTCCTCATGTCAGCAGGATTTTGGAAAGCAAAATAGATTAAATGTAGCTCCTTTACCAGCCACTGTCTCTACCCTAAATCACACACAATAGTTACCAACATGCTGGCTGAAGAACGTGGGGAGAAGCCCATGAGGTGCATGTGCACAGGTGTGGTGCTTTCACACCAACAGGCATCAATCACCATGCCACTCTCTCACTCCTCCTTTTCAAAAGAACAGAAGAAGAAAATATGATGAAAAAAGACTCGTGGGTTGAGAAAAAGACAGGGAGATCCCTCACCAATTACTGTCACAGACAAAACAGACTCAGCATAAGAGAGATTAATGTAATTGATTGCCTACTAATATCACACTAGAGCAGTGAGAACTAAAAGCAAATTAAAAGTGCTTTCCTTCCATCCACCCTCTTCTACCTCCTCCCCCCGAGCGGCGCAGGGGAACGGGGAATGGGGGCTGCGGTCAGTCCCTAACGCTGCGTCTCCACCGCTCCTTCATGGTCACTCTCTGCCCCTGCTCCACGTGGGGTCCCTCCCACGGGATGCTGTCCTTCCCAAACTGATCCTGCGTGGGCTGCATTCCTCAAGAATTGATCCAGCATGGGTCCCCCCCAGGGGGCAGCTCCCACCAGACCTCCTGCTCTACTGTGGGCTTCTCCATGGGCTGCAGCGTGGAGATCTGCTCTGCTGTGGAGCATGGGCTGCTGCAGGGGGACAGCCTGATCCACCACAGGCCTCTGCCCAGGCTGCAGGGGAACTTCTGCTCTGGCACCTGGAGCACCTCCTGCCCTCCTTCTGCACTGACCTGGGTGCCTGCAGGTCTGGTTCTCACTCCTCTCTCCCAGCTGCTGTGGCACAGCAGTTTGTTCCCTTCCTTAACTCTGCTCTCCCAGAGGCACAACCAGCGTCACTCACTGGCTCGGCTCTGGCCAGCAGCAGGTCCCTTTTGGAGCTGGCTGGAGCTGGCTCTTGTCTGACATGGGGCAGCTTCTGGGCTCTTCTTGCAGAGGCCACCCCTGCAGAGCCCCCTTGCTACCAAAACCTTGCCAAGTAAGCCCAATACAACAGGTTTGGAAGAGCGGTTCCCAGGAGGAGACATACATTGAAGCCTTTTTTATCCATCTGTCTAGAAGCTCCCCACCAGTCTCCTCTCCATTTGGAGGTTTATCACTGGCTTCCTCTCCCCATATAGTAGAGATGTAGCATGAGATTTTTAATAATTCCAAATGCAGTAGGTTCTCAGTATTTTCTCATTATTTCTGAGATTTGTATTTCTAAATTTCCTAAGAAAAAGTGACCGCAAAGCAAAATCCAACAACGATCTTAGCAGCAAGAACCCACTGATTTCATGCCCAAAGTTGCTATTTAGAGGATGCAGAGAGTTAGGTGTTTCCAGGGGTGCTGGAATGATCAGAGCTTACAGCGGAGAGCCCATCTTAAGTCACCTAACAGGAATGCACCAGGTGAAATCTCACGTCTTTCTGGGATGTCAGCACTTTGTGCTAGGCGTAAAGAAAGGAAGCTCCTACACTCGGTATCCTGAGCACTGAAATCTCCTCTGAAAATAGACATTCAAAGCAAGAAAGACTCAGTCTTTTCTTAAGCAGGACCACTAGGTGGTAATGCTATTACCAGTATATTTGAATGGTTGGATCATTCACCCAGGAAGTGGTCACAGAATTTTCCTTCCTCTGCCCAAGGCTGGTTCCAAATCTATATTGATTTGAACACAGGAACTTTTGAAGCTCTAATACAATTTAAGGAGGAAAACTTTCCATCTCTTTGTGGAGAACACAAGCAGAAACAACTCATGTATTCATGAGTAGTCATGTATTCTTGTTTCTGCTCTTAGTACTGCCTGCCTATTTTATCCATAAATGTAAATGCTACGTACAATGGAAAGAATAACAACTCCTCTGAATGTTCTCTGGATGGAGAACACGGCAACGAGCACACAATTGTGGGGAGACCAGACTTGTCAGTGTGTATAAGACATTCTCAAAATAGGCAAATGGATAAAGCCCATAGGGAGATTTAGGCCAAAATCAAATTGATTTCTGGATCCCAGTCAGGCTCAGACATTGTTGAAGTGTATCTCATGCCAATACTCAGAGACTGCCAAAGCTGAACCCATCTCTCTTTTTCACCATTTAAATATCGCAGTTCCACCCACCCCATACCTCCAGCTGTTGAAGTAATGGTATTTTCAACAAAGTATTTTTTTCTTTAAACAAAGGAATAGGAACTGTAGAAGACAGAGAAGTTCCACAGGAAAAGTTGTCTCGGGGAAGAGGAGGATTCAACACAACCACATAAGAAAATCCTATCTCGTAATGGTTCAAGAGAGTAGGAGGACTTGAACAACCAGACATAAACTCAGGGATAATCCAAAGAGAGTGGCAAACCTTTTCTTCCATTGTTACTGGTGAAAATGATATAGAACATGACAAGAAGGAGGATGTAGCCAAGATGGCTCTGGGGGATGGATATGCTAAACTGCAAATTGCTATCCATGATTTGGAAACCAAGCATTTAATCACAGAGAGAAAAATTAGACTAGAAATGAGAACAAAGTTTCTCATTGCGAGAGAGTTAAAGCTCTGGAAAAGCCTTTTGATAGCAGCAAAAGGCCCAAACCTGGCCATTGTTAAGAGTTTCATAAATCAGTGAAGGGGATTCTATTAGAGATTGGACAGAAGAGACCGTAGATATTGTTTGCAGCTATAACATTATGTTTATTCAGGGAGCAGAGAGTCAACAAAGTCCTTGAGAGACCAATCACAATCACCCTTCTGCAGAATCAAAAAATACTGTTAATTACTAAAATTTCAGTCAGATGAAATAATAATGCAGACAAAGCCAAATTTTGCTTCTAGGTCTTCAGGTGTTAGGGTATATATAGGTGAAGTTTCCATTCTTAGCTGTAGTCTGTAACTATCAAGTTTCATGCAAATTCTGGACTATCTCCTTATTTCCTGCATGTGTAGCCAGAAGTCCTCAACATGAGTGGGAGCATCTTGTTGACCTCATCTGAAAAATGGATGCTGACAGTCACACATCCTCCACATCCTGTCACCTGTACAATGAGGAAGCACAATACCAGGCCAGGAGCCCTGGTGATGCCAGGGAAGTGGCCTTGCCTCACATGCAGTGATGGGAAGGATGCCTCTTCTACAACAAGTGCTTCCTCCTTCTGCTAGATCAATGCCACAAAACCATGTTTTAGGCCTGGAAACAGTGTTTACCTTTCACTAGTGTTTGGGCATGTAGCCACAGTACACTCCTCTCAGTTTCTGTGCTGGTGCAGCGGAAAGGCTGAATTATAGTGCTTGTACTTTTTTTTCCTCTTGGGGTTACTAGAAAATGGGGGCTCTGTTCCTGGAAGGACAAACTTCAGACAAGCGCCCTGGAAGATAAATCTGGTACTGTCCAGGTTCCCTGGAACAATTTCTGTAAAGAGCCTGATCTTATTTTGAATTAATGGCTCTAGATTCACAAATTTTTAGAAGGTATGAATGCCACCGGTGGACTGAGAATGTGAACTTGGTAGCAATTTTGCAGAGATAATAATACCAGGAATTCAAATTTTGCTTTGAATTTACTTTCTTTTTTCTTTTTCTTTTTTTCTTAATTTGTTTGATTAAAAGCAATTCCTTTTTCAGAGAAATCCAGATAATCAAGACATCTGTCAAGACTGCTCAATTGCTTTTCTCTTTGAAGATAAATAGCATGCTCTTATGCCCATATGCACACTCTTCCGCTACACAGCTTCAGCCCATCAGAGACACTGACAATCTCTGAAAAACAACCCAAGGGAAGGAGGCCAGCTTTAATCATTTGTAGCTGATACATTGTGTAGCATAGAGTGACTGGGGAGAAGAATAGTAGGTAGGAAGTCAGAAGTACTGTATTCCTTACAATTACCCATCTTCAAAGGAAAGAAAAGCTTTGGTGATACAAAAAAAAAATAATAGTGGTGCTGTAGTTATGCCATATTTGCTGCATCCTGTGTGAATTAGTTTCATTCAAGTACGGACTGTGTTGGTGGTTTTCTAATTTACATTATGCCTCTGAATGCTTTTCTTTGGTGCCTTTTGAGAAGAACTTAGGGTTTTAGACAAATTGAATATTGTTCTCTCTTTCATGTAGATCATCCGGATCCAGTCAGTGACTCAGTTTTTTATAGCCCTTTTTAAATTTCATTTTATTTTTAGAGTGCAGAACTTTTTTTGATTTGTTGGAGCTTATTCTTTTGCAGAGACACATTGTTCTAGAAATCAGAAGTGCTCTGTGGCTTCCCATAAACATACAGGACCCTTCAGGAAGGATCAGAGCCTAGAAGACCTGTAAAGGCTGTAGAAGAATCTGAGGCTGGAGCACAGCACTGCAATGCAATGCCATGCCATGTGTTACAGCAAATATCAGATTAAGTGGAAGAGCTATTTGCTGTTCAACATATTTTAAGCCTTTGCCATGCTTGTGACTTTGGGAAGGGATGGAGGGAGCAGAGAGGTTGCTCTTTCTCAATAGCATGGCAGTGACAGCACGATCCAAAGGAAATAATTTGCTGTACTCAGCTGTGACAAAGCAATGCTTCTGTTTTCCCTAGCACAGGGGAACCGCCAATTCCTCTCATGAAATGCAAGCCCTCAGAAGAGAACTGCAGTTCAAACTTCAAGTCCCCAGACCCTCTGGCTCTAAGGACAGGGAAATTGAAGCCTGAAGCCTGATGCCTGACTCTGCTGAGGTTTTTTTTGTCTGTCATGGGCAGCCCTGGACTGAACACCACATAAGGTTGTTCAGCCTAGAGGAGACTGAGGGGAGGCCTCATGGTGGCCTGCAGCTTCCTCACGAGGGGAGCGGAGGGGCAGGCGCTGATCTCTGCTCTCTGGTGACAGCGACAGGACCCGAGGGAATGGCATGGAGCTGTGACAGGGGAGGGTCAGGCTGTGTGTTAGGAAAAGGTTCTTCCCCGAGAGGGTGGTTGGGTACTGGAACAGGCTCCCCAGGGCAGTGGTCATGGCAGCAAGCCTGTCAGAGTTCGAGAAGTGTTTGGACAATGTTCTCAGATGTAGGGTCTGATTTTTGGGTGGTCCTGTGCGGATCCAGGAGTTGGACTCGATGATCCTTGTGGGCCCCTTCCAACTCAGGATATTCTATGATTCTAGGGAGTCCATGGGGAAGCAGACTTGTTTTTCCCCTTTCTTCGCCAACTTTCTGACAGTCACTACCCTATCACTCTCCATCTACACACATGCCACTCGCATCCATTTTCACTTGCTTCTGGAGGCTACGTTGCTCCTGACTGTAGAAGCAGCTGGGTCTTTGGGTGCAGTCTGTGACAAGGACAGCAGGTACACTGTCACAGACGTCTGGGTAGGTACTTCTACAGGCCCCTTAGCGCAGTGTGCGTTATGAGGAATAGTGGATAGCCTGGTTTAAAGAAAAAGGCAAAATGAAATGTTACAGAGTCACAGAAAGCTGCCTCACCAGGACTTTCAGGGGCAGGCATGTGTGTGAGTTTAGGCAGCTCAGGATCAATGCAGCTCTCTTCATATGGTGCTACACCCATGCAAATTAACCCAAGTAATCCCAAACTGGCACACAGAGCTACCTCAGATGTCTCCCCACCTAAGGCAATCTGTACTTGAGATAATCTTCTGAGGAACAATGAAGAGCTATTGAGAGTAACTACAGTAATCCCCAAAGCAGACCAACCCAGGAGTGTCACAACCCATTTTGCAGAGGAGGCACCAGAACTTCAAAGCCCTGCAGAAGGCTTTGGGAACGGCAGTGCCCAGTTTCGAGGCTCCCCACTGCCTGGTGGAGTCCTCTGCCAACGAGGGGGAATGCGAGCTTGCAGGTAGCTCAGGGCAGGGGTGGGTGCCCACAAGTGGCAGCAGAGACACATGCTGCTAACCAGGACCTGCTAACATAGGAAATGCTAAACAGAGCAGTGCATCTGAAGATGTCTGTTGACAAGGTATTTAAGTTTCTTTGTTCTCTTGCTGGCCACAGTAAATTGTTCATAGCTTGAAGTGTGTAATTTTGTAATTTTTGCATAGCTAATGAGTACTAACCTGTGTCCTCTACATGCTGTAGCTGCTCTTTCTTTATGTTACCACAGAAAGATCATCTTCAAAACCTAGTTAGTAGAGAGTCTCCAAAACACGAGGGATTTAGAATATAAAGGTATAGCATAGACTGATACTCATTAGTGAAATGCACTAAACATCTTTTATCACAGTATGAAATTCAGCAAGATTTTTTCAAATGGCCCCTCATTATTGATTTGTTTGGTCCCATTGGAGTCATCTGTGAAACTCCCATTAACCAAAAAAAGCATGTAGGAAATCTGTTTACCACTTTCACTCCATTTATCTTCTAAAGTAAGTGATGCTTCTACATGCCCATGTCTATGGGTTCAGTAACTCAACAGGCAGGAGTATTTCTCTGAAGCAAGAAACAGTGCTAAAAAGTATAAAAACAACTTCACTCTGTCTCCTCTTACTGGAGCAAGATAATGTTACAGTCAGATGCAGAATTATTTTTCTACCAAGGGGTGAAAAATGTTATCAGGGGTGGCAGGAACATTTCTCATCTGCAATATATATGCTCAGCTCGCTGCTACAGAACTCCAGACAGTGCAATCCCACGCGACAGCTCAGCTGAGCCTTTCACTGCAAACAATGTACCGAGGTCTCAGAGAACTTCTGTGCAGAGGAAAAGAGCATCTGGGCAGCTGCTCTGTAGGAGAACTCTGTACCTTCTTTATCTCACCTCTACACCTGTGAGCTCTCTTCACTAGTTCATCTTCCTCTCTTCACATACAAGCCATTATGAATTGTTAAGGAATATTGCATAATGTATTTTGCTAATAAGAGGTTACCCACATGATGCAAACCCCTATTAGATGAGACAATGCTATTTATCTGCCCTGACAGGTTTGTGAACTGTGAGTAATTTCTTTATGCACTTGATGCAGTTTTATCTTCCAGTAGCATATACAACTGCAGAGGATCAGTCAACAGTTTGTTTTGATTGCAGAGTCTTTGGGCAGAGACCATCTCTTGTATAAGCAGAGCCTAGCACAATGGGGATGTGATTTTCTCTGTATCCTCCAGATACTTCAGGGATGCAAATGCTAAGTATTATCAATTCACATGGCTGAATTTTTCCTGACACGCTCACCCCACAGGCACCTACGCTCACAGTACACGCACATGTCCTTGCAGCACACACAGACATGGGATAGAGAGTGAGATGGGGCAGAGAGATGGTTAAGAACAGGTTTAATAAGATGATACAAGAAGACAGGACAGGCTGCAGTGACCAGGCTCAGGGCTCAGCCAGACAAGCACAATGACTGGCTCTGTTTGACATGCAACTGGACCTTTTCATACCCCTCTGTGTCTACCCACCTATTTGTTCCTCCTGGCTACCCTTTTCCTGCATGTCCCTTGCAGCTCTGTCTTTGAAGCTTGTTTCTTGTCATTGTCTCCTTGTTTGTTTTGTCAGGTCTGTCTCTGCTTATTTTGTTTCTGGTTTTCCCCCTTTTCCCTTAGTTTCCTAATTAACAAGGCTCCCGATCAGATAATCTTGCTGAAATAAACATTCCCACACTCTTGCGTGCCCTCATCAATGAGTGTGACTGACCAGGTTTGGTTCCTTTCACTGGCTCCCTTATCATGTGCCAGTCAGGTGTGTGCCCGTGCATGTTCTTGTTTATGGCTTCTTCCCTTTCTTATTATCCCTTGAAAAACATCCTTGACCAGATACCCTTAAAGAAGCAGACACTCTCCTTCCACACACCCATAGATGTCAGAGCATATCTAACTTGGGCAGGCACACAGAGGTGAGGAGCTGAACCCGCTGAGATCCTTGGCTCCAGGAAAGGGACCAGAATGAAGGGTCCACATGGGAACAAGGACTGACTCTACTGCCAAAACAACCTACAATCCCTCCTGCTCCCAGTACCAAGGCAGCACTTGTTGGCTCTGGTCTTGCTGCAGCAGTTAGAAAATTACTGTGGTGACTGTGACCATTTTAGCTCTCTCCAAGGCACGGGACACAACTGGCAAGCTCTGAGACAACCAGTGCAGCCAGAGGATGCAGGGGTTTAGATCCTGAGACCAAGCCTTAGGTGTAACACATGACTGCCTCCATCCTGCTTTTTGTAGCCCTGTTAGCTACAAATAAGTTAGGAATGCCTGCATCTCATCCACTCAGCATATATAGCTGCCTTTTGGCCCCCAGGAGGGGCTGGCCACCTTAATCATAGAATCATAGAATAATTTAGGTTGGAAAAGACCTCTAAGATCATGTAGTCCAACCTTTAACCTAGCACTGCCAAGTCCACCACTAAACCATGTCACTAAGCTTTACATCTACACATTTTTTGAAGACCTCCAGGGATGGTGACTCAACTACTTCCCTGAGCAGCCTGTTCCAATACTTCACAACCCTTTCAGTGAAGAAATTTTTCCTAATGTCTAAGCTAAACCTCCCCCAGTGCAACTTAAGGCCATTTCTTCTTGCCATGTAGCAGTGGAGAGATCCACAAGGGGAACAGCAATTAAAATCGGGTTTTGCCATCAGCAGCCACATGTCCTTGTACCACTGCCTGTTTTGTGCCTTTGGAAAGTTCAGCCCTTTACGTGTTTAGCTTGTAGAGCTTTAACAGATCTTCCAGCCTTGTGAATCAAATTGTCATTGAATCCAGTTATTTCAAACCAGATTAAGTGTTAGTCTTCAAATTAAAATGTTAAATATAAAAATCTATGGAAACATTTTACTATCACGCTCTTGGGATTGCTTTAGAGATGCAGTTGCAGATTTCAGGCAGCCGTGGTTGACTGCAGAGCCCAGGAGCACCCCTCAATCTAGAGTCATGCCTCCGCTTACCTTCTGCACACAAACATCCAGATGTTGCTCATCTGGATGACATACTCCTGGACTGAGAACACACAGCATACGTTTGATGCCTAGCTGAACATTCATCTGCAACCCATGGCATGCACAGGTTTTCTGCTGCTGGGTCAGCAAGCGGGCCTCACCAGCTGGGAAATTCTGAAAACAAAGTACTTGTGGATTGGTATAGGGCTGTGTCCATCTTACTGTAGACCAAACCATACTTGATTCATCAAGCGTGGGCTCATCTCTAGCAAAAACCAGAGCAGAAGGACAACGAAAGAAGTTTTGATTTAGTGCAGCCTTGAGCCTGGCTAGATCGAGGTTCCTCTCTGCTAACTTTAGGCCTCCAGAGGTCTGGGCATCAGGACCTATAGCGAATTGAAGGGGTCTGACTCTGGGCTGCACTGTCGTTTAAAGCTCATGTATGTAAAATTTGCTATATGTCTTTGCTGTTTTAAAACTGTCCTCCGCTGCCAAACATAAGATCCAGCTATCGTGATTTTGAGCAAAAATTGAGTACTCTTTGTGTCACAGAGTACCCTGAAGCCCCAGAACATCTTTTCCATTGCGCAATGCAGAGCTGGTGCCTGCAGAGGAAGTGGGAGCAGAAAACAAATGATGGATACAACAAACGGGAAGTGTAGAAGATCATTACCTCCTATAACTGAAAGCTGCTGCTCAGTATTGCACAGCAAGTCACCAGCCCAATTCCAGTTACATGTTTTGTAAACATGATGGGCGATGGTAAGTAAAATGGAGGTTTTGACGATTGTCTTTTGACAGAGCTCCATGTTGTAGTTGTTAACAGGGGATTGTCTAGTACCTCCATGAGGGGGTTGGAGTCGGCACATCATTCACTGACAGGGTATTCTTTTAGGAACGTGGCGTAAGTGGGCAGTGCCCATCATAATTATAAATAATTTGAGATGTTCTTACTTAACGCCAATTAATTCCAAATAGTGCCAATATTAATGCTTTAGTCTGTTAGCTTTCCCATGTCCTGTTTTTCACTTTTAAGGTACCAAACCACCAAGTCAAGATTAAAACAACCAGTGACCAATCCTGCACCACTGGACTTTCTTAGCAGGGATTAGACAAGTAAAAGAAGAAGCCCTTGAAGTTAGCCCATGGATTACATTATTTAGTGGTTTTAGTCTTTTGCTGTTTCAAACACTGGTTGATAGCTACATGCAGTCACCCAATCCAAACAAAGGACTGTTTGGGTAACTCAGGTAAATACTTTTGCACAAAACCATGTTACCTATGGTCTGCTGAGCTTTCTGGTTGCTAATGCAGAACAACTTTACTCATGTAAGGTCTACCTGGAATTGTAGATTTCTGTAATTTCTGTAATCACAAACAATTCTAGAATTACAGAAATGTGATCACCAGCTTCCTCCTACCAATGCAGAACTGCTCCTTTCTGCATGCTTTTACCCTTGTTTGTTTTATTTGTTGTCAACTGCCATGCAGGGGTGGTAGCAGACAGAACAGTTAAATGTGTATCTGGACAGTGTGTCAGATAATGAGGAGATTCAGGGCTGGTTGCAGCTCAGGGTCTGATGCTCACATTGCTTCTACCAGTGCCTAACACTGTCCAGGATTTCACAGCATATATATACATCCATCTTCAAGCACAGTAGAGATACAGCAGGATGTCTAGGCATAGCTGCAGTTCAAATAGGTAAGCTAATTTTGCTGCATAAGCTACTGCTTATTTTAATAAATATTTAATTTAAAATTTAAATTAAAACTTAATAAAAGAAATTGGGAAAGAAACATTTTTTTTTTTAAGTTACTGTCTTTCTCTCCCCACCACACAGTGACGGTTTCAGTCCCACAGCCACATACATTGTTCATTCTGCAAGGAAGTGGGAGGAAGCCTGCGACTGAGATGGGGAGGGTATAACCGGACAGTTGGAAAGAGAAGAGCAGTTCTCTCCTCAAGTGGATCTGCTATTGATGGAGGAAGTTTTACTTAGCCACCCCACCCCCACCCCCCCAGTTCATTCTTTCCCCTTTTCCTGCACCAGACGTTCTTCCCCCTGCACTGTGCCAAGTGATGGGTCCACAACTTGCATGGCTGTGCCCCAACTCAAGGGACAGGCATCTCCCAGAACAGAGTTCATGGCTGGGCACAGGGAGCAGGGTGAAAACCTTCGATGATGGCAAAATGATAGCAAACTGTGTAGCACTTCAAGAAACAGCAGTCAGTCAAAAGGTCTCCATTCAATATCCCTAAATGCAAGTAGACAATGATTCCCACAGGAAACTGCTCCACAACTCCAGAAACTGTAACAACAAGAAAAAATTCCTGAGCAACATCTCAGTACTGCTTGTGACAACTATACCGAATCACACTTCCCTCACAGGAGCTTTTTTATGCTCCTCTCTGCTGCCACAGCAGGGAACTCCACAGCTTTATGTGCATCGTTTCCTAACCAGGAGAGATGCTTACAGCTCACGTGGGACCTATTTGTCCTGAACCAACTTCTTCGCAATCAATTTCATTGGCATCATGGGACCATGACATTGTAGCATAACAGAACAGGCTCTTCACTTTCTTTGAAGCACATCGATCTCACCAAATATACAGAATTCATTCACAGTACAAATCAATGGATGAAAAATCCAAATATTCATGCCCCCTTTTGCAAAAGCAGGTGACAACACAATTTCAGAGGGAGTGCAATTCTGTTTGCAGTTGAAGAGAGCCCAGCAATGAAAGACCTGGCTATGTTATTTAAACATACACACCAGCCCTGGAACACAGCAGCTCCTGCCACAACTGCCATAACAACCACACTGCCTTGAGTGGCTCAGCTAATCTTTATCTCACATCATATGAACAGACAGACCAAAAGAGAATACCCAAATTCTCACAAGTCTTTAAGAAAACAAGCTAGCAGAAACAAAGATGACTAAATTAGCCTGAAATGTGTGGTCCAAAAAATCAACACTTTTAGCTTTCTTTCTTTCTTTTTTTTTTTTTTTTCCTGGCAATACTGTAATGAGAATGTCATTTTAGGCATTGTCACACAAAATACATCTCTGGCCAGGACCAGCGACTTGAAATGGTTGTGAAGTTTAAAATGTCAGCTAGATGCACAAAGGCATGGATGGAAAGAGGCAGCAGATGTACTTATTTCCATCCTCCCAGGTCCCGGAGTGCCCTGGATGGGAGCTGCTCCAGCCAACTGTAGGCTCTTGAAGGTGCTCTGGTGCCAACAGCTCCAACCTAGGTAGCTCCTGTGGAAGCACCTCATGGGCTCCCCACTCCTACATTTGGATCAGATAGTGCCGCTGGATTTAAAGTAATCTAAATGATCAACTTCCATGTCACTAGTACTGAAATGCTTATTCATTATTTTGACTGAAAAATGCAGAGCAACTGCACTGTGCGTCTTTGGAAATGTGACTGTGTGACTCTAGTTTTTGGCTTTCCTTGGCTTTCCTCCTTTCTTGATAGCTTATAATAGTCCTAAGTTATTACTCAAACTTAGCATTTTGGTCAAAATTAGAGTGTTTTTCTGCGTGAATCTCCAAAATTGATCTCGTGTGTCTCTACCAGCAGCCACCCACAGTCAGACTTCATGCGCCCTAGCGCTGGAAATGCACTTATCCAAATTAGATATCCCATCACAGCAGAGCACACTGATAGAAGAAGTATATCAGTGCCGCCTGTGCCCTGGGAATCAGCTGCTTACTCCTTATCTTGCAGGAGATTGAATTTATAGCATTTTTGTTCTAAGGCTCAACTGTAAAGATGCCAGATTTGTGTGTCAAGTCACCTCAAGAATAAAGCTAAATCTCTGGCACTCTCAAATGGGTTTTAAGGCTCACTGTAGCAAAGCCGCTTTACAGAGCTCATTTTTTATTACAGTCCTTACCTTTACATCTTCGTTTTCTGAGCTACTTCAGAGGCAATGAAAATAAAGCAGCCACCAAACTAATCCATTCCACATACTGAATTATTTTGCAAGCTCAGCCAGTGCTGTATTGCCTGCAGGAACTTGCTTCTTCAATAAATCTTCTCTACTTAAAAAAAAACTGTTAGTGGATTTACATTTTTCCATTCAGAAATACAGAAGGAGCTGTGACTGANAGAAAAGAAAAGAAAAGAAAAGAAAAGAAAAGAAAAGAAAAGAAAAGAAAAGAAAAGAAAAGAAAAAAATAAGTAAAGGAACAATTTCTGCTGCAGTAATGGCCTGTTTGGGAGCACATGCAGTATTCGTACCGTTCTCCTCCCTCACCGCGATGCCACCGACCGCCTGTGCTGAGCTCTTTGTGCAGGCCCTGGGTTACCCTAAGCAGGGCTCTGAGGGAGCTGCGATGTGCCAGGCCTTGCCGAGGTACTTTGGGAAGAGGCCCGGCAGGTGGTGGCCCTTCCCCAGTGCCATGAAACTCTCTGCTCTGGCAGGAGGTGCGTTGGCCATCGGTCCTACTGCCACAGCAATGTGAGTAGACAGATTTGGGGTGGGGGTGCTTTGCTGGCATTGTTTGGCTGGAAAGCCACGGCTGGGTCTTGTGGGCTTGAGCTCCTCAAGCACAGACCTCTGCTTGGTGGACTAGAGAGGTCGTCACAAAGCCCACTTCTAACACGCTCCTCAGGTCCGGGAGGTGAAACACAAGCCCCTAATGCAGCACAATGCTTTCACTGAGGTTCATGTACTCCTGAATGAAGGCTAGGTCAAGGCATGACATATACATACCCTTAAATGTTTCCGTACAAAGGAGAGGACTACCGTGATGACCAGCTGGGAAGGTGTTCCAGCAAGTGCTCTATATTGCCACCTAGGAATCTACATTCACATAGCAGCCCAAGGCTTCAGAGTTGGCTGATTTACTTTCCAGCGTGTTGCTGAGTCCAAATTTATGGAACGCTCCAGCAAGACCCCCACAGGCAAATAATTTCCAGTTTCAACCCATGCTTCAAATCCGGGAATGCAATGAAGCCTCCTTAGCTCTGAAGGCCTTACTCACTGTGCTTGTTCATGGTGAGTATAAATCAGTAATTAAGTTCAATCACAGAACAGCATGTCCTCATCTTTGTCTGGAAAAGTGGGATCTGATGGTTTTTGTCTGCTGGCTGCAGCTTTGATTTCCCTGAAGAGGAATCACAGGGTGTGTGCCTCACACAGGGCCATGTCGTGCCCTGCCTGGCCAGCCACAGGGGTACAGGCAAAGGTTTCTCTTTGCAGAAAGAGAACAGAAAAAGAATGGTGCCAAATTTACACCAAAGCTCAGTCAAGACCAGAATTTGCAATGGTTTTGAGGAAAGGCATTGAAGTAGATAAAACTGGGGAAAGTGTAAAGCTTGGGTAACTATTAACCAGAACTCCACCTGCAAAATCTTCTGTAGAAAAGCCTATTCTGTCTGTCATTCTTATCTTCCACATCTTACAGGAAAACGTGATAAACCAGAAGGAACAAATTTCATGTGATACAGACACATGAAATCAAGACTACTCTAGTAGCTAGCAGCTAGCTACTGCTGAGTATCTCTCTTGAACTATAGCTTTGAGTACTCAGAGCTGCTGATTCGATAAAAGACCTTTACAAGTATATAAGTATACTTTATCACTGTTAGGTAGATCATCCAAATGGAAAAATAAACAGCACAGTTTGTGTTGCATGACAGAGCAGGATGCAGCATGATTAACCCCGGTTTGATCAAGTCACTACAACATTCAAGAGATTCAGAAGACTTCAGCACCCAGAAGGCACCTTAGGACATGACCAGATATTACAGACCATTCTGCTCATGCTTAGCTGTTAATAATAATAATAATAAAACAATAATTAAAAAAAAAAAAAAGTTGAGCAATTTTGAAAGTCCAAACCTGCCTGCAGGAATCCTTGAAATGTGATGCTGACTTAGCAGTAATGCTTTCTTTTTTGGAGAGGAGCTCTTCACAGAGATCTGCTCCGCAACTTTCCTAAGTCAGTTGTGTTGTGTGTACATCAGCCTTCTACTTCTACTTTGTCCAACAAACATTCACAGGTCGTGGCCTGTCGGCCACTATGCTTGATCATTTTTTTTCCTGTAAAATTGTGATAAGGATGTACTTAGGTGATTTTTGTATGCATGTCATAACATATGCTGTTGGACTTTTTCTGTATCACTGAACGCTCACTCACCCAAAGAGACGCATTGACACAGGGGACCTCCTGCCCCTTCAGAGCTTGGGTGGGCTTGTGGGGTGGTTGTCAGAAGGGAAAATCCATATTTTACCTTTTAACCAAGCATACACATTTTGGAATTGGACACACCATAATGACAAGTTTGCAGAGATACTCTGAGGACTGAAAATTTATGTAAGAGAATTAAGACAATTCAAGATGCAAGGAGTTAATGACAATATGCACAACAGGCTGTAGCTGTTTTTATTTATTGATGATAATTCAGTATTTCCAGCAGCCTGCAAAGCTGACTGGCTTACCATCATGACCAGTTATAGCTCATCTTTCTTTCTCATTTCACCCCCATGTCAGGTAAAAGCAGTCTATGATCTTAGCAGCCATAGCTCTTTTCCAGAGAAATCCTGACTTCTGCTAAAGAATTGTTGAAAACTGTCTTCGTTTGTCAGGAACAAAATCAGTAGCCCCTAATCAAAAAACTGTATAATTTTGAGAACAGAACTGACACTGATTTGATTCAATAAAGGACAAATTTGTCAACAGAATTAACACGCCCAGTGCTGAATTTCTTATGTCTATCCAGTGAGGGAAAATCACAGGACCACAAAGAGTAGATACACACACACACATACACACAGGTCATTTGGGCAGCCTCTCCTCCATGCATACCGCTCTTCCAGGGCCCCACATTCAAGTACATTCACTGCAAATCCAACAGAATATTTGGCCCTGAGTTTCTGATGCTGTCACCATTTCTTTCCTTGTAAGAAGAGAGACAAACTGAAATTTGGTAGAGGGGCTGGCTTCCAAGTCCCCATGGATGTGGGTGTTGGAGAGGGGTATGAACAGAAACATTTTGCTTTTCTACCTAAGTAGTTGTGTTTTTGTAACATTCCCCCCATCTGCCCCAATCCCTTGTACCTCCCCCGGCAGTGTTTTCATGCTGCCTACCCAGGCTGCGATCTCAGGCACATTCCCCTCCTATTCAAACACAACATCCAGCATTAATGCATGACTGGCTTTCCTCGTCTCTACCTGCAATAAAACCGAGAATGGCTAATCAGCAATAATGACAGCAACCCCTTTTAAAGTTTGTAGCTTTATTACCCAAAGTGCTCTTACTGAGAAACGATCTCCTCCTGCTTTTACGTGCGGAATTGCTACCTCCGCCAGCATCCACCACAGGGAGGTTTCGGCACTGACGGGCTGGCGGAGCGGGAGCCCTCACCCCCGCGCACACCCTGCCCCTGCCCAGCTCCACGGGAACCTGGTCGGCAGCCACGGCTGGGCCACGCCGGGAGCTGGCAGCATCCGCAGCCCGGCCGCAGGAACCTGCACAACGACAGTGAGACACAAGCTGGGCTTACAAGATCCTGCTGGTCCCCCCCTCCCCGACTCCTTTCCAGAAAAAAAGAAAAATAAAGGAAGGAATGGTATGGCAGAAGCCTCTGTAGGAAGTCCTCCGTGTTAATTTAGAGACCGGAGCAGAAGGGCTTGCACCTTTCTGTGCAGAGCCCTTTGCCTGCAGCAAACAGAGATAATGAAATTAGGGGAGGCTGTTAAGCACCGGCAATAAACAAGCCCTGGACACACACAGGAGTGTGAGGGTTGTTTAATAAGCTGTAGCATTTCTTTCACCTGTTTATCTGCAGATTGCTGATCGTTTTCCCTCTAGCAGTAACGGTAAACTCGGGATCAGTTTGTCAGTAAGGTATGCAAATTTCTTAATTATTCTTAGAAATTTTAACTGTCACTGTCTTCAAATACTCTGGCCTCTCGTTTATTTAAAAAAACAATTTGTTTTAGAAAAGATAACCAGTCTGGCTTTCCTTTTCCTGTTGCATGTCTGTTTGCATGCATGTGCGTGCGTGCGTGCGTCTCTAGCAGTGCCAGAGCAGGTGTTACTCGGTGATGTATCGACACTGAAATTAATGTTTATTCTCAAAGCAGTCATTGTGCACCAGATTCATTCATTGTCCTGGAACAAGCACAGTTCCTTTCTCTAACGCATCCTGCAGGCACGTTTATGTGGACCTGTAGGGTGAAACCGGTAATGATCACCAGCCCCACTGTAGGGCACGACTCAGTTTCGGCCACAGGCACATTACCTGCGTTTCATTTACATACAAAGCAACTGTTAAGTCATCTCATAGGGTTGGCAGGTGACATAACTAGCCATGTAAATACTGAATATTGCAAAATAAACTAAATACTAAGCCCTTTAAAAATGCAATATTTTATCATGTAACTAGTAATAACAAGCATCCTCTTGTTCAATTATTTTTATTCTAAAGTTACAGCAGTTACACTAGTGACACTGAATCACCTTAAATACGTACCAAAGAAATCACTGCTGAGAACAACAGATACTTAAAACCGTACGGACGACTCAGCCACTTCAGATTTCTTGTGCTCCTTTGTCTGTCCCCAGTCCTTCTGTCAATGACAGTATTTATAGTGTGCTGTCACATGCTGAGGAAGCTTGGACAGTAAAAAGGCACAAGAATAATTACAAATGAAGCAAAAATGAGCACCCTGGAGTAGCAACAATAAGAAAACCAGAAGGCTTTTGGAAAGCAGTGCATTTTATTCCCACATCTCATCCTGCAGTCTTCCGCTGATGCTATTAAAATGCCTCAGCACGAGGCAATATTTTTATTTTATTGTGCGACAGTCTCTTTTACCGAAAAAAAGTGAACTGCATTTGCCAAATTCCCATTTTAATTTAGGGAATTTAAAGGTATAAACAGAATGCAATATAATGGCATTTTTCCTATACATGCAAACATACAACATGGTAACAGCAGCTTTTTTTTTAACAGTCAAAACTGTTAGAATTTCTGCAAGTTTCTACTGATACTTCCACAACAGTAAGCAGCAAAACATGAAACTCCCCCAGGAAAAAGTCCTGCAACACGAATCCCGGTGGAGAGCTTTCTATAGCATGTGCCAAACAAGTACTGTATGCTACACTGGGACTGGCAGTCAGGTGGCAAAAAGATCCGCATTGCTTGTGGCCAAAAAGCACTGAGCACGATGAGGGCAGATGAGAAATGCAGGTTTCTCTTCAGCCATCTGTACGGATTACAACGCAGTTCGATACTGTAAAGAGTTTAGTAATACAGCAACTGTAAGTTACAGGCACAAACTTCTTTAGGATGTATTTGAAAAACTAACAAAAAAAACTGTTACATTAGCTCATAAACAATAAATAGTGCTTTTATTGAAAAGGATGCCTTATGGAGCTTGAACAGAAAGTAAACATATTTCAGCACAGCCAGCATCTCTCCATTCTTAAGCACAAGCTATACGTAACGTCTGATGTACAGATTTCCATGCCCCATCCCCACAGCTCAGCAGCTAGAGGCTTTTAGTCTGAATGCCTTTCTAACCGTCCCTTTCCAAATTCATGGCTGATGCCAGGTCATCCAACCTCTGCGCTCATTTTAAAAAAATACTATCGTACCCAACATTTTCCGCCTGGATCTAAATTGACAAGAATCTACAGCTTCGCTAGAGATCAATTTTGCAAATCTGCCCTGCTGGGGAAATTGCTCATTTCTGATTTCAGTGCTGATTGCACCGTGAGACTAACACTCTCTGTTTGACTGAAGAAGGCATCGGGCTAGGCACTGCTTAATTAGGGCTGTGGGAATAACCGATTTATGGTGCAGTGGCTTAATAAATAATAATAATATTAATAACAACGACAAGAACAACAACAACCATAACAACCACAACAGCTTGGTTCATTGTTTTCAGGAAATGCCAACAACTTGTTTCAGTCTGTGGTCAAGACGGCCCAATGGCAGGGGCACTCCTGGGATGAGGAAGACTCAGGGTCAAACCTCTCCTCTGCCCGGTCCTGAGCAAAAGCTTGGCCCAAGGACTCCTGCCTCCCAAAGGGGCATCCCCAGGCTAAGAAATACTCAAAAATTTGTTTCCCCAGCCTTCCCTGTGACACGTATTTGGTACAAAATACGAGCGTATTGCTTAGAGGACCCCCTGCCGACCATGCTCCCCGCTTCCCACAGGAGCGCTCGAGCACCCAGGCTCGAGGGCCAGCCTTACCCCGCAGCCCAGGGAAGCGCTCTGGGCAAAAGCGTGCAGCTCCCACTGGAGCGCGGGCGCACCCCGCGGCCCCAGCCCGCCCGTGCTCCCCGGAGCCCCGCTGTGGGCGCGGGCACAGGCGGTCTGCCCAGCCCTGCTACAGCCTGCACCCAGGTGCAAGCCCAGGCTGGGACCCACCCGACTCCACGGTGCGAGCAGGGGACAGCCCAAGGCACGCACTTGCTCCCTGTCGTTTTCTAATAGCCCTCCCAAGTCAAATCAATACATCCCAACTTGTCCAAACTATTTTATTTGGGTCAGGCTAATATTCCCAATGCTACACGTAGTTAAAGCTCATAGGAAAACATCCTCCTTCTGCTGACCAAAGCTTCTCAGAAGTTCAGCTGTGCCTCTGCTCCCCGCACACGACCGCAAGACAGACGCGTTTCTGCTGAAGACACAAACCACTCGACGTGAAGCAGGTCCAAGGCCCGGCCTGGCCGCAGCATCAGGGAGAATTTCGATTCTTCAGTTAGTACACCGACATAATTAAAGTGGTACAATCTCTAGCTCTGTTGCAATCATACTGACACAGAGGAGCACATAAAAGTACAGTGAATAGGAGCTTATATATTGCAGGAATACATTTATGTAGCGTACCTATAGCTGGATGGATACGGATGCAGAAGCACATCGACAGGGCCTCAAGCTACAGGCCGCCGCGTGTTCCTGGCACTGCCGTCTACCTAATGGCACCGACATCCCGCAGAGCCAAAGCTCCACGCAAGCGCCCCACGACTCGCCGGTCCCCAGCTCCCTCCGTGTCCACAGCAGAGGACTCGGTACCTTTAGCTGTGGTGGGTCTAAGCGGGTGTACTGGAAGCAGTTCAGTGCAAGCCGAAAGCATGAGCAAACTCTGACCTTTTGCTTTTTGACAATGAGGTAAAATTATCCTAAACGATTTGGATTGATTTGTCAGCACTGATGTGGAAATGTATGCTCTGCCCTTCCCCCTGTACAGAGAACCAGCTGTCTGTCCTCAAGCCATACGTTTTGTGGGGTTTTCAAACCTGCTTTTTAAGGGCTCGGTAGCTCTTCATTTTCTATCAAATAATCCTTCTTTACGTAATTAGCACCCCTCACCAACCTCCATACTCCGAGATAGGCATCCTTCAGCGAGCTCCTGCTCCCTTCTCCCGTGCCAGCGGCTCTTCCTTGGGCCACCAGTCCCTTGGCGGGCTTCTCAGTGCTGTCCTTCTCCTCCTCTCCGCCCCGACTGTCCCCCTGGGCTGACCCTTCCACTGCCGCCTCCTCAGCCCCCTTCTCCTGGGAAATCGCCTCCATCGTGAACAGTGCTTGGTCCCCAGCCTGCCTTGGTCCCTCTTCTTCTCCAGCTTCCTTCTCCAGGTCCTCGTAGTTGTTCTGCCGTCTGGTCTCAACGTACTTGGCCACGCAGTAAATGACAGACCCCAAGGTGTTGACCACAACACCGGCTATGAATAACTTGGTGGGCTCCACATCATTGAATGCCACCATGCCCACCGTGATGGTGGCTATGCTCTTCACCACCCCTACAAAGCTGGTGGTCACAGCCGAGTTGATGTAAGTGCAGTGAAGGGTGGTAAAGTTCATGGCACAGCTAATCAGGACACAAGCAATGAAGATGCACACCATGGCAGGGTCCTTCCACCCCGGGAACGACCAGACGTTGATGGAGTCCATGCTGGCAAAGGAACAGATAATGAGAAAAGGGGTGGCTGAAACAGCGATGGCGTACTGAGCCGTCAGGGGTCCGTATTCACTATCTACACTGGTCTTCTGAATGAGCACCAGGTAGGCGGCGTGTATCAGCACGGCCAGCACGCCTGTCACGTAGCCCATAGCATCCCCGGTCAGGTCACCGGCTCCTGTCGGGACAGTCACAGGAAGGAACGAGCACGGTTTTTGCATGCAAGACAGAAAGAGAGCGCCGTTTGGGGTGGGGAGGATATTTAGGAAGTAGGCATCAGCGCACACTCCATAGCTCCCCTAGGACTTGTCGTGCCTGCGGCCCCCAAGCCTCGGCCGGGGCTCCCCGCGGGCAGGGCCCCCGGAGCGCTGCAGCTGCCTCCGGGACGCTTCCATCTCCCCCGTACGGCTGCGACCCGCTCCCACACGGTCGCGCCTCACCCCACCGGGCCGCCACTGCCCCCCGGGGCCGCACGGCCCCCGCGCCCTCGCACCGCTGCCCGCGGGACCGGTCCTCCCGCCCCGTCCCGCCCCGTCCCGTCGCGTCCCGTCCCGGC
>VXAA01006355.1:237339-258131 GCA_013399115.1 Anseranas semipalmata
GGCCCCGACGGCCACGCGGGAGACCCGGGAGGGAGCCCACGGCTCCCCGAGCGGGGCCGTCGGGGCCGCGCCGCCCCGCTCTGCCCCGCGGCCCCTGCTAGGGGGGGGCTTGCCTCGCCGGGACCCCCGAAGCTGGCGCCGACGCGCAGCGTTCGACAGGGACGCGTTGAAGCCGGGTGCGGTTTGCCTGAGCTCAGCCCCTCGCTCCTATTGCCGGGAGGCTGAAACAGGTCGCCTCGAATCGGAGGAAAAGCACAAGCAGCCTCTCTCGGAGGGCCGGAGCTCCGGCAGCCTCCTCCAGTGCCGGGTAACCCGTGCGTCCATCCGGAGCTGCCCGGTGGTCCCCAGCCCTCTGTTAACATCGTGCACGGCCGGGCTCCTTCGCGAGCAGTAAGACTGCTCGTCGCTGGTCGGCGTGGGATTAGCAAAGTTACTCTGTGTGTTGAACAAAACAAGACCCCCTCTCTCAGCAGGAACTGTATGAGAAAGAACCAGCTTGGGCGAAAGTGGCAAAGCTCAGTTTCGGGAGACTTACATAAAAAGAGCGGGCCGGATCCTGACAGGACTGTCGGCTCTGGTGGGCTCGTACCAAACGTAGCACAAGCACAACACGTATTTCAGCTGTACCAAAAAGACACAACTATTTTATGCAAAGAAAAGTGTGACATTTCTGTCTTAGCTCAGTTCAGAGACCCCGCCCAACACACCCAGAGAGACGTCCGACAGCGGCCGCACTTCTCCCGAGCTGCGGCACCGGCAGCTCGTGTGAGAAGAGCACATTTGGGCTCAGCGTTTGGGCGAGACCTGCGGCCGCTGTGGGAAGGGGCCATGCCCGTGCCAGCAGCCCTCGGCGGGAGCTGGGAGGTCGCGGCTGGGCACAGCAAGGGGCCTTCGGCGCTCAGGGGTCAGCCCCTGCGCCCAGGGGACGCTACGCGACCCACCCGGGGGCACCTCAGCTGGCAGCGGACAAGGCTGGGGCTCGGAGGGGAGCAGCGCAGCGCTCGCCTGAGTCAGAACCACAGCCTCGCTTGTCCTCCCTCGCCTCTTTCCTTCTTTGTCATTAAACGCACGGGGAAGGGGCCTGAAACATTGAGGCGTATTAAAGCCGAAGCTCTACATTTAATTTAGACTCACTGGAGACCTGGCTGTAAAACCCACTGAAGAACCGTGCCAACGCATTTACGCTGGCCTCCATTTGGACTCATCTCAAAGCCCCAGAAGAGCACCATTTAAAGGAGCACATGGATCACTGTGATGCTGTTTGCACACAGGAGAAAAAAATCTCCTTCTTAACTAAATGCAGACAGAGAAAAAAATCTGTGTTTTCCAGAAATACTGGAGTAATTGGGACTCATACACCTCAGCGTGACCTCTGGAAGAAGCAATTTTGTCCCCTCACCAGTGAGAGCATCATTCGAGAGGAGAGCCTCTCACATCGCAGGGATCCGGCTGCAAGTCCAGGCTGGGGGGCTACGTATTTCCCAAGGGGAACATAAAAACACACATATTGGGCAGGTAAGGATTCGGGACCTCAAGCATCCGTGTCCCAAGTACTGTGTCCTACCTCTGAGGACTTACCTGTGTTGCAAGGTCAGCTTCTCTTGCAGCATCTCTCAAGGTACCCCTCATTCTAGCCTTGTCCGCACGCAGCATTCTCCAACGCGAGTACGAGGGGCGGTGGGGAGGGTGCTGCCCCTTGCCAAACCACCCCTTCCTCACCATGAGTTCAGGCCAGGCCCGGTACAGGTCTCCCACTGCCTCTCCACCTGTCCATGCTCAGAGAAGACGAGTTCTCCTGCGCTTCACTGGGAAGGAGCGGGATAAAACAACACGGGGACCATGTGCTGCAAAACCTCTGTGCCAAACTTGAGTGTGACTGACACTGCAGCAAGAACAGGTCTATTCCACGTGGTGGGTCCGGTCACTCAAAGTGACAAGAAGAGGGGAAGAGTCAGGCTGCATCATTTCAGACAGCACTGCAGTGAAGGTACCTCCCTTACACTGGCTGTTCCTGTGTCCAGAGGCAGTATTGCGTGCTCAGGTAATAAGGTGACTCTGTTACAAAATTTTCAGTGGGGCACAGATCATAGTAATGAATAACTCTGTGGTTCCTGACAGCAATGAGATTATGATGATGCCTTGAGTCTTTTGATGCAATTTATCTTCAGCCCTGAGTTTCACCTAGGTACATGGGTGAGAGGAAAAAACGTGGACCAAATTGGTGTCAAATTCCTAAGAAGGGCATCATTTTTTTTTAATGGTTTCTTGGATGAAAATGGTAAAGATCTATCTAAAATATGTTTAATGGCAAGCTTGTGTTAATTAGGGGCTAGTTAATGAAAGGGCTAGTATGTCCATGCCTACGCAAGCAAAATTTGAGGCCAGCACTATACTTGATAGAAGATGTCACTTCATCATTGGAATATAGTCTGCACAAGCAGACACTCAGAATCATTTAAAATAGCGTTCCTTTATCAGAATGCGACCTGATGAGACATACAGCTAGGCAAAGTTGTATTATTGTATGTTCTCTAAAAACACAGAGGAAAAATGCAGCTGTCACCCAGCATTCACAGAAGACATAAACTATGATTATGGTACTCGTTACCTACAAGATACTCTCAGTACCTTTCACTGCATTTACTTTTTGATCAACATTTCTTAATTGGGGAAGTGAATACAAGAGTTTAGCCAAAGATACTGTAAGCAATTCATTTAATAGCATTGCAGAACTACAAATCCACTCCTTTAAAACAGGATTAATCAATGTCTTTCTTGAACCAAGGAGAAACCTATGCACTCCCATAAACCAAAATCTTTCACAAGAGCAAGTTTAAAAGTAGAACACATTACATCTTCAAGACTGCTGTAGTTAAAGGTCTGTTTCAATAAATGAAAAAAAGATCAGAAGCTAGTACTGTGGTCATAAAAAAAAAGTATTTCTTTAAAACAATTATAGCAAACATTCCCTGAGAATTAGGAATCAGCAACAACTATTGCCAAATTTTTTTCTGTTACAGTGCAAAAACATTACAGCACATTCTCCCCCGTCAAAGATCAAGAAGGAAGATTAAAGGCCACAGTTTCTATTTACTATGCACATCTTCTGGATACACTCATTTTTCAATAGTTAAATCCCAGCAACCTTCAGCACAGAATCTAACCTGGACACGAGGGGAAGAGGAGGCACTTAAGAAAAGGTGTAATCCATGTGCCACCCCGAAACGTGTGTAGAATACATACCCACCACCAAAATATACCACTCACTCAAATAACTTGCAGTCTGAGCAGAAAGGGGAGATAGAACACAAGACTGAAGTAACTATTAAGGTTGAAATAATCAATTTTAATGCTTAGAATTAGATTTTATGGCCCATGGTATTGCCAAAAGCTCTGTGCAGCATAGCTTTACGGTTGCATCATTCCTCAGCACACAGAATTAAAAGTGCAATAAACATTTGGAATTTGGTGCAACACACTGTCACGAACGAGAAAATCCACTTTTTTCATTCAGCTCAAGAGGATGGCATTCCAGGGTCAGTTTGCACTGAGCCAGAAAAACTTAAGAACCTATCATGATCCAAATATTCATCTTGTGGAAGGGGGTTTCTTTCTATCTTGCCCTTACACCAAATCGATATATGCATATCTCCCTGTGGCTGCCTGCTAGTTCCCAGGCTCTTTCTCCAAGACAGCACAATAATTCTTTCCTCACAACTTGCAAGTCTTAGCTCTGCTGAATTCTTTCTTTCATTTCTTCAAAATATCCAGCAGATCTGGCAGTGTCTATATGTCAGTGATATATGAGTGGTGCAACCTGCAGAGTCTTTTGATAGTAAAGAGTGATGATATGGGGTAGCAGGAGAAGTGAGAAAGCTTTAAGAAGGTTTAAAAAAAATTAAAAAATGGGCTAGCATGAAACCAAGAGAGAAGCCTAAGCTATACAAATGAGAACTGCAGGAGTATCACAGTGGGATCCTTAAGAAAGTTTGAAAGAGTATTCAGAGGAGACTGGAAAAGCATAAAGACTGAGTGCCTCTACTTGTCCCAGAAAAAATCAAATGGAAATGTCAGCTTGCGGGCTGAGGAGTTAAAGTGGGCATAGAAATTACTCAACATAGCTATAATACGTTGGGTGTATTCTTTCAAGTCTGATAATAGCTTGGCTACATTGGATCTGCTATACTTATGCCAATCAGTTAATCCACACGCGTGTAGGTTCAACTGGTCCAGACATCAGCTCTCACTTTGGCCAGACTGTGGTAGGTCCAGAAACAGTAAATAGATGGCCACATTCCTCTTCTGTCTCTTGGAAAAACTCTCTAAGTGAAACTAAAAGACAAGTCTATTAAAAGAGATGGCTGTCTTATCTCTAAATCTTGAGTATTGCGATCCAATTAGTGTTGTTTGTTTCATTTTTTTCCTAAGTTTTTTCTCTAGACTACCATTCTGTATGACTTCATCAACTGTTTTACTCAAGGAGATCCAAGGGAAAAATGTATGAAAATAATCTCTTACCATCTCTGTGAAGCGGCAATCAAAAAGGTCAAAGGAATCAGACGGCTATCAACTATGACATTTACTGTCTATCAAGAGTATTCATCATATTGCACAAGAAAATAATGCAATGTGAGTTACAGCAAAACGAATCAATATAAATGCATCCCAGTGATACAAGCCTACAAGGTTGACATTACAGTACTTTACAGTGAAAAGACACTTTTTTCTTTTCTACAGTGACATAACCTCCAAATGCACTGTCAGTTACTTTTATTTTTTATAAGGACCAAGAAGATTCCAGCTTCTGCTCTCATCATTAGTCAGACTGATCACAAAATCGTGTTGGTTGTTCTGCTCTGAAGACACCAGCTCATACCTGCTACTGTCACTCTTCAGTCACTCAGTAGCTGCTGAATGTTTTGCTGGCCCAACTACTACCTGTACAGTAGAACAAGTCCACATGCTCAAGTGCACAACACTTTCAGTACAGACAGACTTTTACTTAAAAAGAGACACGAAGATCAGTGACACAACTGACAGTTGAGCACAAGTCTGGTTGTGGAGGAAGACAGAAAGGTTCCTAGTGTGTCAGATCTTCACTTTCTCTCTAGACGGGACCTGTCAGACACGATGGAGTATAGATCTTGACAAGCTCATCCCAAGCACAGTCCACCACCTACAAAGCAAACAAAATCTATTTAGTGTCATTTTGACAAAAAACAGAAGGAACTTAGAAGAAATTAATGCATATTGGTGGATTAATGTTGGTTGGTACTCTGATTTACAATGCTTCAAAATTAGATATTAAGGCAGTTGCTTTTTTTTTTCTTTTTCTCCTTTTTTAAAAACAAACAAACATACATAGTCTTAACTTCACTGAGCTACATAAAAATTTACAATTTCCTATTTTTCATCCTCCACATGTGGAAAGTGGGGAAACCTAGAGTTTCAAGTGATTGTTTCACATAGGTTAATGCAGAAAGTAACAGAATGGGATGAAGGAAGGACATATCAATTTCCAGACTGTCTGACATTTCTTCTCTTCACAGGGTCTCAGGACTCTTTTACCATGGCATCTCAACACTTCATGATCAAAAACTTTCTCGTACTTACGGGTAGGGAAAATTATTATAGACATTTTCCTAATGGAGAGCTGAACCAAGAATGGAACCAAGAAACAAAGAAGTGGACCAAAATGACCAAAGGAAGTTTCTTGAGGAATTAAGACTGTTCTTCAGTCTCACACTGATAAGCTATGAGATCATCATATTGTCTTTTGTTGAGAAAAGAGATGCTTACCAAGAGATGATTCCAACATAACTGAAAATTTTCTGAATTGCAAATCCCAAGCTCTATTTTAGGTGCAAGTTAGAAACTAAAATCACAAACAAGGAGGTTCTAATCTAATTCTGTAGCATTAGATTTGAATAAATAATGAGATACTGCAGAAGTAGACTGTAGAATCACAGAATGGTTAAGGTGGGAAGGGACCTTTGGAGATCATCTAGTCCAACCTCCCTGCTCAAGCAGGGTACCCTAAAGCACATTACCCAGTATTGTGTCCAGATAGCTTTTGAGTATCTCCGGGAAAGGAGACTCCACAGCCTCTCTGGGCAACCCGTCTCAGTGCTCAGTCACCCTCACAGAAAAGAAGTTTTTCCTCATGTTCAGACAGAACGCTTTAATTATTTTTTTTCTCATGTTCAGAATGCTCTAGGTTTGATAATGATTTGATAATGCACTTAAGAGTCTGTAAGAAAGTGAAAGGGTTAACCACACTGACAATTACTCAAGTAAATGAGATTTACTGTATATTCACAGAATATTGCAGGGAACAAGAACTAAGGCAAAGGGAAGTAGAAAAAGGAGAGCTAAAGAGAAAAAGTTGATGAGCCCCACAGATATATGCCAATAAATCTGGCTGAATCCATCCTGAATTATCTTTACAATGTCCTTTCCAGTTGGGATGACAAAGGATACAGTGTTGGATCCCCTACATAACAAGCTCCCTTCTGCTTCAGATTCCAATTCCTGTTCTCTTCTAGAGCCAGAATGAACAGCTGCACATGAAAAATTTGGAAATCCAATTTCAATATTTGATTTCATAATTAGCCCATTTTTTGTTTACTATACTGCACCATTACTCATTTTTATTGCTTCCTTAGCTGCTTCTTAGTTTTTTGAAGTGTTTTCCGTGTACATCTAAAAATACCAAAAATCTCTCGAAAACATGTCTGTCTATTCATACAACATAATAGAGCTTTGTGTGGTATAATGTTCTGCTGCTTTGCAGTCCATCCAAATCATACAAAAAATAAAATCGGAGTTCTCCACTAAAGAAGCTATGTAGAAACTGGCAATCATATAAAACACAGTTTTTAAATATTCTCCAGAGCTCTGGATCAATATCTGTATTTCTGTAAGCAACACTTTTCACTTTCATGCAGAAACAAGATAACATTTGGAAAAAATCCCATGGGAATTCCCACCTGTTATCAATGTAATTAGCATCCTGAAGCAACCTCTGAACAAATATAGTTACAGAACCATTTAATCTAGCAACACTAAAAATAAACAGGGGATATTAAAAGGGAGTTTGAAAAGGATCACTTGTGGTAATCTGCCCAACTCATTGACTTAATGATAGCACATGAAAGACGACAAGGTAAGCAGCTAACAGAAGGAAAATAAAACTACGGCAAATAGCACTGTGTCAAGTTCTGTGCAGCAGGAAGTCTATAATGGAAGACTGATCTCAGAAACCTTGATGAGAATGCCCACGTAAGGAACAGCAAACAGGTATGCACGCAAAACTGTGACGCTACAGGATGGAACAGCACTAGAAAATGCAATAGCATTTCCATTTCTCCTTAATGCTTTCTCCAAAATACAGCCAAGACTGTAAGAGAAAGGGGACAACTGTAAGGTAACAGTGTGATAGCCCGCATTAATTTATGGACAGCTGCTACATGCCCCTTTGCAGTACCTCATCACTGCCTCAAATACAAATGACTAAAAAGAACCATGGGATAAAGGGAAGTGACATTTATGCAGCTACTGCATCAGGTTACCAAATGCTGCCTTCTTTTTTTTTCTCCCTTGCGATGACCTGTTTCATACAATGGTCTTATAACCATTGTATGCCTTTCCTAAGAAGAGAGGAACATAGGATAATTGGATAAGTGCTTTAGAAGTATTTAGCACTGTCAGTTCTCATGTGATGTGATTTTTAAAACTAAGTGCAACTTTATTTAAATATAAAAAATGCAGCAGGAATTCAGCACTTGGGAGGAGGGCTGATCCAGCACATCACAGTAAATAGATATGCAGTAAAAAACCTGCAACTTCCTAGAGTTTATATTTTGATCAATGCGATGATGTTACTAACAGGTGGAAACATGAAGGACAAAGGAAAATTTAAAAAGAACTCAAACATTATCTGCATACCCAATAAAGTCCTCACCACTAGGAACATGAAGACATGGAGGTTCGTCTTTCTGTGAAAATGTCTTGGAGACAAATTTTACTCACAGATTGAAACAAATCTCACTGATTTTAGAGGGCACATGATTTACTTTTTTTCTTTTTTTTTTTTTTTTTAAGTTGACATGCAAACAGAGTAGAAGACAGCTTACTTCAGTTGCAAAGAACTGGATAAATTATAATACCCTTATACTAATTAATACTTTGGACATCTGTATGCCATGCAATTATCATTATCACTGAATCATAGAATATCCTGAGTTGGAAGAGACCCGCAAGGATCAAGTCCAACTCCTGGCTCCATACAGGACCACCCAAAAATAAAAGCGTATTTCTGAGAGCGTTGTCCAGATGCTTCTTGAACTCCAGCAGGCTCGGTGCCGTGACCACTTCCCTGGGGAGCCTGTTCCAGTGCCCGACCACCCTCTCGGTGAAGAACCTTTTCCTAACACCCAGCCTGACCCTCCCCTGTCACAGCTCCATGCCGTTCCCTCGGGTCCTGTCGCTGTCAGCAGAGAGAAGAGATCAGTGCACCATTAATGAATTATTCTTGTAACAATAGAATAAAATTCTACTATAGCATCTTTTAACTATCAGAAATTGCAGAGAAAAGGAGAATAGCTAGATCTTAATTGTAGAACAAGAATATTCCACCTTACAGTGCCTGCTAAGTTACAGCAAGAAATAATGCAAATGAAAAGAACATTCTAAAACTGGTATTTTTTCTGCTGGTTATGAATTGTTACTAAAGCTATATGAGACAAAAGCAGTCTGACAAAATGGCATTAACTACTTGTCTCTAACACTCTTATTTCAGTAGCAAAGTTGCTGTACTAGCATATATGCTAGGGGTACTGTATTGTTACTGCTGCAGCATAAATGTCATGCCAAGTTATCTGCCAGTAGAGTTTTTAAGCAAATCTATTTCAAGCACAAAAGACAAAATGGGCATCACTATATTTCCCTTTAAGTAAAGCCAAAAAGCAAGCAAACAAACAAAAAAACTACAGTCATCATAGGAAGCTGATTGCTTGACTAGAAAATCACGGTTTAATTTAAATCAAACAGCTATCCTGTATTTTATTGAAGTGTTTATCCTTGTCCCAGAGTATAACAATGTTTCTTACCAATTGATTTAATATTGATACCATTCATTTATCAAAGACATTTCCATTGACTCACTAACTGATTTACTTTTCTGATAGGCCCTCTGTTTCCTATTCATCACAATCATCTTGCTTTGCAATAGACTTAGACCTTTTCCAGCACCCGAGGGCAATCCATTCAGTCCAGTGCTGGATGACATTCTGCCTCTTTACTGTTCAGAAGGAGAAAGAAGAAAAGAGAAATCTCCCAAGTTAGTAGCTAATTTTTCTTTCAATATTTGAAGGCATAATAAAAGTCCAAGCCCAAACCCAGACGAAATACATTCAAAAGATCAACTAAAAACTTTGAGTTCAGTAACCCCCTTATGAAGGGGTTTAATCAGAAGAAAGTGCAGCCTTCTCCATACTAATATTTTCAGCCTTTTTAATGGGCCTATCCAGAAGTACCTTGGTGCCACTCAGCTTCCTGAGTGCTTGTAATAAATCAGAGGATAATGCACAAATGTGTCTGATAGTGACCCATTTCTCTTTTCAGCTTTTCTCCATCCCACCCCATTTTCAAATAAAACCAATACAACCTGCCTTTTTTTCCTGTAAGAAGAGATATCAGAAAAGGTATTCAGTTCCTCTCCTCCATTAACGTGTTTCCCTTCCTCTTTTAATTTCTTATCTTCTGTGACTTTTTATATGGATTCTAATGGTCTATTTATATCATTATTATATATTTTTGAAGGGTTCTGAACATCCTCTGTATGTGTGTAAGATGGAGATTAGGTGGAGATAAAGAAAGCTACTCATCAAATTACTTTCAGAGGTGATCATTTCTCATATTTCACCTCCAGACAAGACCAGTTTTGGCCTTAGTCTCCATTCACACATCATATGCTAGAAAAATGTAAGTAGAAGGGATTTCTATTTTAGCACCACCGCCCCCCCCCTTTTTTTTTTCGAATGAGGACCATTTAAAAAGACAAAATAGGCAGATCTCTGCCCTCATTAAAACTGTGTGGTTAAGTGCATGCTGCATGAATTTAAATGTGTTCAATACCTATTTTGTACTAGAAAATCTGAACCACTGGCTTTTTGTTTGGTGAAAAGATGCCAGGGATGAGCTGCACATGATGTCTACCTTCACACAAGAATGAAGTGATGGGAGTCTGTAAATTAAAACTTTTTATTTTGAATGTGCAATGAAAGATTTTTCTAACGTACTTTTGAAAAAAACACACACTGATTTAGTTATTATTTCCAATAAAGGCAGAATTGAACAAGCCCTGGACCAGAAGTTCTTATAAAGAACAGCTGTTCCCGATACTGCTCAAGAAATCAATTTCTTTCTTAAGGAGAGAAAAGATTTGGGGGCATTATTTTTCAGATTGCAAAGATGTGTCACAAAGCACTGACCTAAACAACAGGCAGATGTCTCAACATTTCAGTTGCTCTGACATGGGCAACAGGAAGACAACTTGGCAGTCATACTATGCTTTTCTAAATGCGAGTCTTCTGCGTGCATTTCATCAGTAAGATGTAAAGCAAACTGAGGCATAAGGCGCAAGTTAGAGAGAAATCCTTGGACTTTCCCCAGTTTTTGTAGCAGTTCCTCTGTTCCCTACAGATAAAGGGAAAGACATCTCCCCAGTCCTTCAAGAACTGTTTTGATCAGTAAATGCAATCTTAAGTTGTGTAGAGGATGCCTTGGAACTGCAAAATGCCTTTCCGTGCAGGTATCTCAGCAACCCCCAAATGCAGTCAGTTTACACGCAGTGAAACTGTTTTCCTAAAGACTCCATCCAATCTTCAAACTCATCCTTGAGCTCAGAGTTAAGTTCAGCTCCTTCATTTTTGGATATAATCACAGATGATAAGCCAAACAATGTTTTCAGTAACAGCTGCAAAATCCTATTATCTTCCACTGAGTTTCACTAGTGCAATTCACTGGGACTTCTCAAACACATTTATTGATTATGCAGGGAAAGAAACAAAATCTACTGCATTGACTAACAGATGAGGCTCACAGGAGTGTAAGTTGTTTTTAAGCCACTGAAACACAGCACACAAGCAAGAAAGTGCTGCCTCACATCTCTTTCCAGCACTTCAGAATCAAAGCTAAAGTACTTTTTCCTCTCGGTAGACTGACATCGTAGCTTTTACAGAATTGCCATGCCTGTTTAAATATAATCTTTCCATGCAAAAATCCACTCTGAAACCAAGTACAAGCACAGGTGCTGTAGGATCTTTTGATCTTGAAGGATCACTAACTGCATAATTTTAGTAGCATCCCAGAGAAGGACCATATGGAGAGATTAAAAAGAAGTATGGATAGTGATACAATCATAGCTGTATAATAGCCATGACAGCTGGGTGGAAGCTCTCAGTTCCTTGGCAATTAAGTGTAAAAGTTAAGAGCAAATGAGCAAAAGCAAGGTCTTTGCTTTTCCATACATTTCCACAAGATGTAACTGCACTTTTATATGAAACAGTCAACAGTTCTGGGGTTGTCAAAGGCGTACGACTAATGAATAGCAGAATATAGAGCAAAACAGCCTCACTACAGACATCTCCTGCATTTCTATTTGGCTATACTGGTTAAGCCAACTTCATTAGCCTCTCTCCTGCCCTTTCTCCTGCTTGCTGTGTTGGCATAGCTAACGTAGCACATTGCATAAGCTGCACATAGACAATAGGTAGCAGAACAAACCTGTACACCAGAACTTGACAGATGTTCTCCATGAAGCTGAAAGATCTTAGAACTAGATTTCAGTTACCTTCAGGGGATACAGCTCAGGTGGATATAGTTTGGCTATGACCTCCCTCCAACTACTGAGAAATGACAGCTTTTTAACTTTTAGTGATACTGATGCCATGTGTGATACATAGTGATAGGCCGCCAACAGCTATTTAGACAGCTAGCTGCCCATTCGTAGTATAATTACTATCCAAATGCATACGACCACAGTTAAAGAAAATCATATATGATCACCATTTGTGTTGTACACAAATTATTCTAAAACCCAGACTTTAACATGCATTCAGATAACAGCTGATTCTGAACTAGAGAACTGAAATGTGTTTCATCGCCATTTGGTGCAGAAAAATTTTAATTTCCAAAGGGAACACCTCAGTATTGTACATTGTGAAAATCCTGTTCTGATTTGGCATGTCACTGATGCCTGATGTGCTCTTCACATGCCAAGTGTTCTAGGCCACTGCACCACTCACCATTGCTTCTGTTGAAGATCACATATGCTTGCAATTCGGGAATGTCATTGCTCATAGAGTACAGAGAAATGGAAAGATTCCTCTCCTGTTCTTATTAAATGCTCAATCTCATTCTCAGCACCAAGGCAGAAAGCCTGACTCAATGGAAAGCACTAATTTGCTTTCCACTGACTGCTTTACGGAGTTCAGAACAGATTTGAGGTGTAGGTTGAGAAAGGTTTTCAGACAAATTTCAGGCTTTTCTCTCATTTGCTTTAAGCAAAATACAGCTTTAGAACTAAAACAGAAAGGGTTTTTTTGATCCATGATTTAAAGAAATGTTTGGCACGTAATGTATTTTCTATTCTTTATATACTTATTGAAATTATTTCATAATCGAGACAAGAAGAAGTGAATGTTCACAGGGGCTGTACTTTTTATCTGTGTCATTGATGGATTGCCTTAGAAACTTTTAAAATGAATTCATGACTGCCATATCACATTCAACTTGCAAGAATAAAAAATAATTTAAAAAAGACTGCTTTTAAATAAAGCTGCACAAATAATACCAAAAGAAGTTAGGTTCATGCCTACATCCTGTAGGTAAGCCCAGCAAAATCCCAGTAAGGAGTAGGCCTAAGGGGGTATTTTATTTTCACTCATCAGAACATTTACAGATCATGTACAGTGAAAGTAAATACCAGGAGAGAAGTAAGAAATCTGATGAGTTGCAGAATACCATTCCAATATATGGTCTATCACTATCAGCCTCTAGCAAGGAACAATATACAGCTGATTACCATTTTCATATTCTCGATATACATCCTATGCCTGTCTAGTGTGTACACAAGGCAGAAGTTTTAATTGTTTTTCTTAGCCCCAAACTTAACTTTGGAAAGAATAATCATGGCTGGTTTAAAAAACCCTGCATACTCTTAATACTGCTGACAAGGTAAATGGATTCATTCAGTTCATAATAATGTACACCATCACACATTTAAAAGATTTTTGGTACCTAGAGCCTTGTCACTGTTCTCATGCACGCCAAAGCTACTTTGGCTAAAAGCTGGAATTTGGAGTATTTTCTCCTAGACCCCCAGCCTTATAAGCTCTCACAGCAATACTTGCATTTTAGCAGCAAAATACCCTGAATATCATGTGGACCATTTCTGTTAATGCTTTGCACTATAAAATGGACATTTTAATATGTGCCTGAAAGCTTGTTAATCCAGAATTGTGATGAACATGACACAAACATTAAGGTGAAAGGAAAAAAAAAACAGTTGATTTTTTAAAAGGCAAAGCTTTCAACAAAGGCTTACTTTTATGTAGAGGCAGATACTCCAAAATAGATACCAGAATACTTACTAAGCACCAAGGAATTTTCTGTTTCATCTAGCTAATACTCACCTCCATGACCTGGGATCCATTCCTCACCAGCAGATCTCTCCCCTATATTGCCTCCCCTTAGCAGGATACTGTACAAGAATCCATTAGCCTGCATGTACCTGCCTGTGGATTCTGTTCAGAGCTCAATCACTTCCACAGGAATGTCTTGTAAATCCTAAATCAGATACTTAATCATGGTAGTTATTTTGAACACTTTTCCAAGACTGTTTTTTTCTTGACATGTAAAAGATACTTCAAAAATGCTGAAGTTCATTCGGCACAGGCAAAAAATGTATCATCTGGCTCGACAACAAATGTATCATTAAGAGTGACAGCAAAGTTTAATGACCAGAATGGTACTTAATTTGACTATAAATGAATAGCTTGTCCATTATGAATATAATACCCTGCATGCATGAAGGAGTGAAGCAGTTCCAATCTCAAGCTGTAACTCCTTCTAAAGCATACAATGAAAATCACAAATCATACAAATACATGAAGAACAACAATGCTTGTGGCTCATTATCAGTTCTTGATAGAGAACAGGCATGACAGCAACCTACATACTGGGAACAGCAGCAGCATAATTTAGGCAAATAATCTTTGTTGGATCAATGTAGAATCCAGGGAAAGTCTACAAGTGCTTAGAATGGAAGCACCTGTTCAGTAAGTGTTCATCCTTTATCTGGCAGTTACAGTTCAATTCTATTACAGCTTTTTTGTTGTTGTTTTCTTTCTTTTTTTTTTTTTTTTTAAAAAAAAACGTTTACATTTCCCATTGTTGTGATACCCAACCTTCACAATACATTAAATCAACTCAACAGAAAAAGCAGGGGAATATTAAAGCTGTTGCAGATGCCAAATTTCTGTCTGGAAGGCACATTGGCATGAACTGTACTGGTAAGTACCTCAGATTTACAGGCTGCTACTTCTGCATCAAGTCCAACACAGGACTTGCAGAACTTCTGTATGGAAAAAAAAATACCTGGATGCATGAATGCCCTAATGTAGATGGGTGTACACGCCATCATCTTCCTTTTTCCAACACCCAAGTGCAGGTGCAGCTGTTTGCTTGGAATTCATTATCTACCATCAATGAGCCTTGTTCCAAGAAGGCTGTTCCATACATTGCAGTTACAAAAGAAAGAATATTCTTTCAGCAGGAACTCAGAGTTTGACAGACGTATCATACAAAAAGAAGTCATATTTAGCTAGTCAGAAACACCATCCGCTGTAACACCCAGGGCTCTTTCCAACAGGCTTAGAATCAAGATGTAATCACATCCTCAATACAAAAGAAGAAAAAGATTTTTGTCGTCTCATTCAGATCCGTGGCAAAATCCACACCAACGTCGTGGGAAGCCGAGCTGGGCTCAGAGCATGCTGTGATGTAGGAGCGTAAGGTCCTAAAGCACTACGCTATGCTTCCTGCTCCCTCTGGCCCCAATTCAGCCAGAATCATAACTATGCACTCACTTGGGATGAAGCTCTAATTCCCAGCAACGGGCCTTTACGCTGCTACTCTTGCCCCGCCCCAGTGAAAAATGACCAGAAACTTCAGATTTTTACTCAGCCTTACAAATTTCCCTACATTGTTCACAGCACAGCCTCATGAACAGCTACTGCAGCACCCTGAGGCAGCAGAATTAAGGGAATGAGCAATCGGGCAGGAAGCTCTTCAGGTCTGCACCGATGCCAAGAATTATTCCACATGCATTAAGCTAAGTATTTTGCCAAACTGACACCTTTCTCCTGTGTCTTTGTATCAATAGCAGAAATTTGGATGGTTTTATTTGCTTTGGCCAGTCAGAATTTCATCACAAATGAAAACAGTCATTTTTATCTAAGATAAAAAATTAATTTCACTGTGAATTATAAAATAATCTAGATGTAAATAACACCTGAGGCACATTAAATACTGTATTTGTTACAGTTAACTCAGTGGCAGTAATTTCTGTATGAAAACTATACACTTTTTGGTTTTAAAGCAAATAATTAACTTTATTTTTTAGCTGCCTTCTGCCTTTCTTGCTGGAAAAAAAAAAACAAAACAGTTCAAACTACATATGACAACTCTCTGTTTACAAATCAGAAATGATTGTAGCAACAGAGGCAAAGGAGAGAATTCTACCACAACCAGTACACAAACAGGTGCCCATGCCAAAATGTGTCCCACTCATTCACATTAATAGCTAAAGGTTTTATACTTCTAAATACATTTTAAGCCTCCTACAGTAGTCCTACTATTATGACAAACCAGGTCTAAGTATCACGTGCAACACTAGCAATGCTTAACTTGACTTTTCAAATAGATAGAACAAAGCTCTGTGTCTCGGCTTGGCATCCTAGCCCACTCTCCATTACTCTTCCTTCCGAAATAAAGCTACCTCATTTTCCCTGAGCTCACCATGGCTTTCAGCTACCTGATTTTGCAGTTCTGCCTGTCCTGCCTTCCTCTCCGGCCCAACACGAGTAACTGCTAATATAGACCTAAAGAGAGGTTTATTTAATAAGCATTCAGCCAGATTCACTTCCAAAAGCTTTCTGCGGTCCAGTGGCTCTTATTCAGGATCCAAGTCCTGGAGTCCAGCCTTGACTGAACTGGCTATAACAGGCGAGAGAGAGGTAAATTCGTCACACCTCTTACCTGACCACAGTTGTGAAGGCTTAAATCTAGTCCACATGTAAATTCAGTATGATGCTCAACCGTTTCCAGCAAAGGGTTAGGCTTGGAAAAGTCCCAGAATCTATACAGAGAGGAAGGGAGGGAGGGAGGGAGAGAAAATCAAACAAACCACAATTAATGTAATTGAAAGGCCATTTTAAAAATATAATGCAAGATATTGACAAATCTGTTGCTGCCAAGGTATTTAAAAGAGCAAACTCATCCACTTAGGAAACATAATTAATCATATTCCTGCAAAGCCATCTGCTGATTTGCATAAATTAAACTTCACTGGGCAAAACTGTCTTTGTCTCCTGTTGCAGAAACTGAGATCAAAACTGGCACCAAAGACCAGCTTTTGGGGCATTATTAAAACAGAAGAAAATGTGAGCTAGAATAATCTTGTTATATTTCTTGATAGCTGAAGAATTTTATCATTGAAAGATATTAGCACAAATTACGATTTTTCTCACTTTTTGGTGCTGTTCAGTACAGGATGTTTATTTATAGAAAATTACATGTTCATTCATGACAATGGTCATTCTCTGTCTCAAATTTGAGATTGTGTTTCTGTAAAACAAAATATAGTATTATAATTTAATTATAATTAATTATAATTTGCTACAAAGATCAGTGGCACTAAGCAGTTAATTCCACTAATTTATATTTCAAAAATAAATTTTCCCTTCCAAGCTCAGCTGATACAAATGCTTGGGAAATAGATTTCTGAAGAGTTCTACTTCTCTAAACTATTTCCCACTTAGATGCAATGTAGTTTATAGCAAGTATACAAGAGGTGTAAGGGAAGATGGGATGAAAATATAGGTACAACAAGAAATCTCAATTGTAAAACCTGGATTCAGGAATAGAACTTTGAAGTAATCATACACTGACAAGACACCATAGCCTAATGATGGCACAGAAGAAAGGTTTGTTTTTCTTTTTTAGGTTGTATAGTATTGCTTAAAAAGTCCACAGACCGCAGAGCACCACACATTTTGTGGGCTGACAATTGTAATCAAATTTTCTACAGTTTGAATTTTCTCACAGTGGTCAATGATAAGCTTTATTTCTTCTGTAGCAATCACAGAGGTCTCTGCCTTACTCCTACTGGGGAAAGTGGCAGTAATTAATAAGAACAGTTCATTATCAGACCAACTACACTGAACGCTATGTATGTTCAAACCAATTCAGGTAAAATAGCAAACATTGGAGCCAGCAGGGTCAGTTTATTTAAACTGTAGATGTTATTTCCTTAATAAACGAGCAGAGTGGTATCAGCACAATGGCTATGCCATAGCAACAACCCTCTTAACTTTTTCCTAGTACCTGAGATCTAAGACAAACAACTTATTTTGCAAGAGAGAAGAGCAAAAAGACCATCTCAGCATTTTCATCCTCACCCATTTGCTCATAAGAATGTAAGGAAACCAGTCTTCTTGTTTCTAAGTAAGTGATAGCCTTCCCTACCACATAAGCTCTCACTAACTCTTTTGAAAAGACAGTTGCTCCTAACTGGAAATCAAGATTAAAGGAGACAACTTCAGATCTACATGAACAGAAACTCAGAAAAGACTTTCTGATCAATTTAAAAAATAGTAAGGCAACTTGGTGTTTGTTGTATGAAGTCACGTTTGCAAAAAGCCAGCAGCAGTACTGAGTTTAAGAGTACTACAACTCAGTTCAACTTCCACAGACTGTCTGGGACCTTTGTTTTGATATAAAAATACTTACTAGTGAAAGACCAAAAAATGTACAGTCTCAGGACTGAAAATCACTGATGACAAGTTAATGGTGGCTCTGATAACTCACTGCAGTGAGTGAACGCGAAGAATACTATCTGTAACCCAGCCTCCAAAACTAGCATGGTGACAACTATTTTCTGCTCTGCCTACTCTTTATTCCCTGATTTGTCCCAGAACATGAATTTAGTAAAAGGGGATGCAAAACTCTATCTTAGAGACATGTATGGTCTCATGAGAGCTTCTAGATATTCCCCATCCTTTAGTATCATAATTTTAGACTGGAGATCAGTTCACTTTGATGCATGCCCCACTCTTCATCAAGCACTGGGAAAGGCCAGTAGGCTACAATAGGTAAGTCGGAGACTGAGAAATACAAAAGTGGTTGTCACTGACATACAGATAGTACTGTAAGCACGTATGCTCTCTGTCAATATTTCTGTTTCCTCATGTGCCCACAAAAAGCCAATTTTACCTTTCAAAAAGGCAGGATACATTTTCTGGAGAAAGATTTAAATATATTCATACAAAAAACTGCAAAATAATAGATAGCCTCACAACCAAAAAGCAAAATGGGGTTACTTAGAAGAAAAAAGATGCACTTTCCATAAGAAAAAATATTTAGATGCTGCCATAGTTAAACATTCACTACTTGAAAGTTTTAATTACAAATATTTAACACTTATACAAACAGACCTGTTTATTAAAATTTGTTTTGTTTTGTTTTTTATAATATCCCTTTGCTGTGTTCACCAACAATGTTATAGTGCTATTAATAGCAGCAGAAATTTGTTTTGCTAGGTGAAAGATATCATTTCATTTATGAGGTTGAATCATTAGGTGAGTAGCTCCTGTGGTCAACATTTTCCTCATTTTAAGAGAAATTCCATCACATAAATACTTACTTCGAAGAAAGCTAGCACATGCAGGCAGGAAAATGCCAGTGTAATTACAAAATACAAGAACCTAGGCATTTGTTCATACGTTATAATAATTACTATGAAATTGTCATTCTTGTCTTAATCCCCAAAGGAAACATAAAAGAGCATACATGGTTTACACTGGTGTAGGAGTGATTCTGATCACCTCCACAGTTGCAACGAAGTTAAATCATAATTGAAAAGTTACAATCAGTTTTGAATTAGGTTAATTTCATCAGATGTAATGCCCAAAGCTATGATTACCACTAGCAACTTTCCTGTCAATATGAATTTTTATAATGCTGCAGGAGCTACCATCAACTGAGACATTCAAATTAACAGGTTCTTCTACTGCAGAGGTTTCAGTTTCATGCTGGAAAACACTAGTGATAAATATTATGATTAGCGGGAAGACATTTCCTACTTAGGAAAAAAAAGAATAAGTGAGCAAAGAAAAAACACTTTTCCAGCTTGATGAAAAAAAGCAAAAAAAGACAAGAATAAGTAACTGAAGTAAAAAACATTTTTTTTGTTTTGTTTTGTTTTTTATGAGCATCATTATTCTGGAAGTTCTGAAGACTTCTTTGTGATCCAAGTTACTGAACTTGTACACAGTGATGGGCAGGCAGAGACAGTGGTCTACCTTAAAGCCTCTTTCAGAGATGATATCCAGTATGGAGCAACTTTCAACAAAAATTGCCTTTTTGCCTCAGAGGCAAGATTCTGTGAATACACTTCAAGATCTGGCCTGATACCAGCTTAATGAAGTTCTACAATTTATCAGATCATCTGTTTAGATACGAGTGAGCACTGTCTGTGCCTAATGCACCAAGATCTTTTTATACTGTAGAGTCTCCAAAAATATAAAATTATGATTCCAGTAAGAGATGACACTGAAGTTCTTTCAAAATGAATTTTGATAGAGATAAGGCTTAAGAACATGCATGCAGATCTAAATAAGTCCTGGAAATGTTCCTGCACTTTGTACATTTCCTGGCATTTTAATGATTCATTTATGTTAAAACTTCTTTTTAATTAACCAGCATTTTTTCTGAACTCTTCCAAAGAGTAAGGAACTAGTACAGAAGAAGGTTGTCTTGATAAAGGATCTTCTAGACAGAGGGTTAAATCCAAATCATTATAGTCAAGTACAAAAAAATAAAGTTCAAATCTACCACATTTTTTTTTCTTAGCCCCCGATATGAAGTTGGCATGTGAACTAGCTTTCAGTAGCTTGACTGCAGTGCACACAATCAATCATTATAATTTTTAAAGGACTGCCATACCATACTGTTCTCTGGATTACTATCAAATGAGGCTAAAAAGTCTTGAGTAGATTTGACAAGATACAAAATTAATACCACACACTGGAATCCCAACTTCTTTTGCCCGTTTATATATATATATATATATACATATATATCAAGTATTGTTGTTCTTAAATTGAAATGTGTATAGCCGTGTGTGTATACAGTCATGTCCTCATGTTTGTATGTATATGCAGTTACATACATGTCTGCATGCAGACATGTAAGTGTACATGTGTAAGTGGAGTATATGGTGCATCCACTCAAACTCAGAACATTCCTAGAGTGAACCCTACTTCCTGCTGTGAGCTACACTCCTTCTTGCAAGTGACAGTAAAGGATATGTGGTAGAGGTACAACAAAATCATAATATTATATTCTTTAGAAAAGACATTCCCAAACTGTTGTGGTTTCCCCCATTATACATAATATTTTTCTTGTGCCACATTTTTCACAGAATCACAGAATCGTTTAGGTTGGAA
>VXAA01006355.1:258291-285464 GCA_013399115.1 Anseranas semipalmata
CCCTGAGCCTCCTCTTCTCCAGGCTAAACAACCCCAGCTCCCTCAGCTGCTCCTCATGAGCCTTGTTCTCCAGACCCCTCACCAGCTTCATTGCTCTTCTCTTCACCTGTTCCAGCACCTCCATGTCCTTCCTGTAGTGAGGGGCCCAAAACTGAACACAGGACTCGAGGTGCGTCCTGACCAGAGCCGAGTACAGGGGGACAATCACCTCCCTAGTCCTGCTGGCCACACTACTTCTGATACAACCACACTATTTCTGATACAAAGACTTTCACTTGCCCTTCTCTATTATTTATTCACTCATGCCAAAACCAGGAACTAATAGTTTTAGAAAACTGCTAAAAACTGTATTTCGCCTCTTCAGCTCTGATCCCTCTGTCCCTGGCCACAGCAAATAATTGTTCGGACAGAAAATTAATGCCTAAAGTAAAACATGCCATTTTGTGAAAAGGTCTCCACACTCTGCATTTACAGACACCATGGTATATGAGCTAGGAGCTCTCCTCCTCTTTACTGACAGTTTCACTAATGAAATGTCAGAGCTGAAACTGCACTAGACTTTGGTGCTGCATGAAGTGCATTAGTGCCAAACCTGAACAATATACAGTAAGTGTCAAAAATGGGAAGAGCAATGGGACACATTAGAATCACTTAAATGCATCAGCTATTTACAACTGTGATTATTAATCACGCTGCTCAGACAAGGCCACTGGAAGAAACCAATCACGACTTTTTATTTTGGACTTAGAAGCCTTTTGAGAAATCATACACTGCAAACCAGCTGGCACTGCATCAGTAGAGGACGTTAAGCGAGATCACATAAATAAACCTCCACAGACTACCGTGCAGTATTGTACAAGAAGTACATCTTAGACATAAATAAAATTAGGCACTTTATGTAAGACAGAATGCTGGTACAGCAGTCTAGAAGGTTATATACATATGGACAACACAGCACTTACACCATCAGCCTCCTGGCACCAACCACACAACAGAGGATTTCACTGGCAAGGCACTACCCCTTATTACATTAAGCAAGAGGATAACAATTAAACTAGGAGAAGTCTCTCAAGAACTTATGTAGCTAACAGCTCACAAGACTGGAATGTTGCAATGGATAAGGGCTTCTCAGGAGAGAGGGGCTATGAAGGTGGCTATGTCCCACTATATCTCTAAAATCCCCAAGAGGCTATAGCTGTGCAGCTACACACGGACTTCTGTTTCTCCACTTGTTTCCCCTGCTGCATACAGGTGTCAGGCTGCATTCACAAGAAAGTGAAAAAGCCTCTGACATTTTGCTGTTCCCCACACACTTCTCTGATCTTCACACCTTCACTTCTCCTCAGGTTATGGTCACTCTTCCCTGAGATTTCTAGTTGAAAGCCTTCCTCACTAGGTTAGCAAGCCTGTTGGGAAAGATGCTCTTGCCCTACTTTATCAGATGGATCTTATGCCTGCCTTGCAGTACCCATCGCTCAAAATAAGGCCCTGTGGTTGTAAAAGACAAAGCCCGGTTTGTGACAGCAGCCACATAGCCAAGCGTTGACTTGATGAGTGTGCCTTCTCCTATCTGAACTGTTCTCCTTCACTGTCAGGATCAAGCAAAACACCACCTGGGCTCTCAAAGCCATGTAGCTGCTCTTGATATATTCATGGTCACCTCTTCCAGTGACACTAGAGCCCGTATAGATAAGTGGGCTCTGAGGCTGGACAAACCCTTGCAGTCTCTCCACAGCCTCCTGGAACTCAATACACAGGGGGCAACAACACCTTCCAAGACACCAAGCTGGGTTGGCAGGTAGGTGCTTCAAGAAGAAATGCAAGAGAAGGTAGTCTCCAGTAACGATGCACTTTTTGCTCTCGGTGTAGACACTTGATTCAGGCTCAGCTGATTCTGACACCTCTCCACAATGAGGTTGTTCTTGCTCATCCATTTCCAGGGCACTAAACCTGTTCTCTAACTCAAAATTTCAAATTGGAGGAAACTGTTATGTTGCCAGATGTCACAAGTTTCTGGCCTCCCCCATCAGGGGAATCTTTATCATCTACTTCCTGGAGCATAGTTGCTAACTGTTCCTCCTTCCTTGCAGAGCTGAGAGCCCAAATCCCAAGGCTCTCACCTGATGGATATCTGTCAAGACCCTGTCAATCTTACATTCATCATCCCTGATGGTATGCAATCTGCTCACCTCCTCCTGCACCTCCTTCACCTCAGTGCAAATGTCTCCCACAGGTGAGGCCACCATCATCCCCAGCCCCAGGGAGATGCAGCAAGTACTCCCTGCAGCCTGAGGCCTGGAAGGCGACATCCTCCCTAGTGCTATCGAGGTTGAGGACTCTGATGTGCCAAGGACAACCACTCCAGCAACCGTCTCCTTCTGCCATGTCACCATCACCACCATACAGTCTCGAGCAGTCCCACACTGGCTGGAGCAGAGCTTCTGAGCCCCTTTTCACCGCTGCATGTTTCTGTTCACTGTGCTCTAGGAGCTGCACACCTGCGTGCCAGGTACACAGCTGCTCCCCAAGCTGCCCAGATGCTTGGCAGCGTTCAGCATGCCGCTGAAGACAAGAGCTGTAGGCACTCTCTAAACAGGACACAGTAAACATAGACTGTCTGCTAGAAACAAAAGCTTCCAGAAGCTAACCCTCACTGCCTCCAGAAGTTCACATCATAATAGTAGTATGACTTAATGCAGTGGAGGATGGAGGGAGGGTTGGCTTTATTCCCATCTTTCTCAGCTCCTTTTCCCTAGCAGAACACTTCTGGCACTGCCCAGTCTACAAATCCCTCTCCTCTTACCATAATGCTTGCATACCCAATGATCTTTCCATTCTGTATTGCCACATTCTCACAACTTCATCCTTCCCTCACTCCCAAAGTACCCACACCTCCTTTCAAGCCTTCACCAAAAGGGCAATGCCACACTGCCCAGGACATGGAAGGGCAGGTCTACAGCAGAGAGCCGCTGCAGCTCAGAGGCTGTCCAGTGAATCAGCACATGATCCCTGGCTGGCTCCAAGCTGACCAAAAGCATAACTAAGAGTCGGGTCCATCTCTCACTCCTCAACCTCCACCTACTCAGCAGCCACCAGCCCAGCTGGAAAGCAAACAACAAAACGGGCTTCTTTTGTCTATGTAGGATAGCAGGCCAAGGGATTTCTTTCTGGTCAAAAGGTTCCCACATGCAATATATTGCCTAGGCCCAAGCTAAAGGTGCATCGTAACTGGATGTTCTCATCTGTGAGTAAGTTTTGCTTATTTTCAGACTCAAACCTCAATAAAGTACATCATGCATATGAAGGTAACAGCCCATTCCTCAAACAGCTGAACTGCTGAATGCAACTATCATCAGTGAGGACAGTATCTTTCAACTGGCAGCTGAATAACAGCCACAGAGATCAGGTCCAACCACTCCTAAAGAAATGCTGTCCAGACCCAGTCATTAGATCACAGGTAATATCCTCATGTTGTGCTTCATAAAAAGCTATCTGAATACTAAACTACTACTTTTTAATTTAGAACTATTTTACCTTAATTATCTGATAAAGAATGAAATGGGAAAAAACATACCACCAAGGCTGGAAGTTTGCAAACATTAAAGTTAATACAAGAAGTATGGGGCTGAGACACCAAAACAGGTGGGGACAAAAGAATATAACTGATTTAAGAATGGAACTCAGATGATTAATGTTATACTGCTGGTTAACTCCTTTCATATTCAGGGCACATATGTTTTGAATTTTAAGCACAGCAAATTGAGTTGTGACTTTGAGAGCAACCAGAACTCTGTTGTTTAGCAAAACACTTTGCTAATTCTGTTGCCTTGGGGAAAACTATAAGTTATACTTGCTGTGGGAAATCTAATTTTTATTCATTTAACTCATCTGAATTTAAAAATTTATCACTTCAGTGGTTCCTGGTGTGAGGTTTTACTCCCAGTAATAATTTTTCTGTACTGTACTGTATTCCTTAAGTATGTTATAGCTGGGATAGCATAAAACACAAGCCTTTGGATTAAAATTTTACAAAAACAAAGTGACACAAGGATAGACATATTACCAGCAGGACTTTCTACTATACAACTGCAAATGGTGTGGAGGTTTGCTCTCTCACATCAGAGTAAATTTGAAACTGGCAATGTTGTCAACCTTCCCTAGGAACAGATGCAACATCAACCCTTGAAATGCAAGCTTTCTTGTATACCAACCTGTATATCTTATGCATTTTTAAACACCTTTTTTTTGGAAATATTATTTCTCCTCTGCTGATGTTTCTAACAAGCTTATCCTGGTTTCAACTGGTTTCAACATGGCAAGAAATGTTAAGAAACAGAGAGAAGCAGAAAACTTGTATTAAAGCAGATACTTCTATTATAAAATCCTCAGCAGTATCAGATTTACTGGGCAGCCAGGGGAACTTGCTGAAGTACTGTCTAAACAACTTCAGCATACATACTGTAGAACAACACTAAAGCTTCCTCAGATACAGGTAGGATGAAAAAACTTTGTTATAAAAAGCTTAAATAAAAATAAAACACAGAACACACAAAGTCACCCACCTACATTCATTTTAGAGATTACTACTTTCTTATCAGAGACTATCACAACCAGACACAACTGTGTGCAGTAGAATGATGTGGAAAAGCTTACACAAAGCATCTGTCAGTGCATTCAGAGGACTGAGCTAGCCTTTAAGTGAAGAGCCCACATATTTTCCACATACCTTACAAAGAGAGAAAGTATCTGAGAGCAACATTAATTGCACTTCAGTATGTCCACTCTAGAACTATTTTCTATTGCAAGCAACATTAAAGATTATCTATTTTATGAAATAAAAAATTACTGTACCTCACAGTAAAATCGTAGGAGCAAGAGGCCAATAAAGTTGCATGGAATGGTGAAAACTGTAAGAAAACAAAAACAGAAGAACTTTTAAAGTAGAAACATTGTGAGCATATACAGACTTACTATAAGTAGAAAGTTACCAAAGTTTAACTATTTAAACTGTCTTCGTAGGTACCACATCATTTTGCAACAAAACAGACTACGTCAATAAATTTCCCCACCATGCTTCTAATTACAGGGAATGTTCTGTGAGATCCTGGTTCGGTTTGATTTCATTACAGCACTGCCAAGTGTCCCTGCTGTAAAGTTAAGAAGTTTTAGAACAGTAACATAAATACTCATTAAATTCTGCTTTTGGCTGACAACCTGAGTATCGTCTCATTATACAAAGCAAGTTTCAAAAAAGCTGTGTGATCAGTTTACTTCTTTCATCTCAGAGAGTGAAAATTTGTGCCATGCTATAGAGAACATGCCCTGAAATTTTGAGATTATTTACAGAAATTGGAAAATTGGAGATAAACTGAAAAAATGAAGGCAGTGTAACGTCACTTTCTAATCCCCCCCTCTCCCGCAGGGCATTCTGTATGACACTCTTTTACAGATTCTTGTAGACAGGTCTAAGAACTGCAGCAAAAAGAATGCAATTTGGTGAAAATTTTCATCTCGGCTCCAGCTTTTCAGCAGCCCTCAGTTTCTAACCATTTAAAGCTCTGTATTTCTCAACAAGAAATACAAGTCGCTGACATAACTTCAGTTTGAAATACAGGTACCCCACACCTTGGTTCATAGGTAAGATTCTTCCTGCAAGACTTCCAATATTGTTCACAGCTACCAGAAATTCAAAAGCAAAGCTTGGGCTATTGCCACAACTGCCAAGAGAGCAATGTATGTCGTCACATGCAGGACAGCATTTGCTCAGTATTGTTGCGTACACGATTAGTGCCACAAAAAAAGTTTGTTTGCATTTTCCTCTTTTTCATCAAGTCTTAGGAACTGTCAGGAACATATTCCTAAGGATGCAAGATTTATTTTGAGGTAGAAAAAAAAAACAAGAAAAGAGAGAATAAGGAAAGGATATGTAGAAACTATCAAGGGAAAAGAGAATTTGTGTGCTAATTACATCATCTCCTGATAACCACAGCACTGGGGGAATCCATATCCCAACCTATAGAGATGCTCTACGTTCAGCAGCTAACAAGTGAATTCAGCAAGGCAATCTGGACAAACTGGTTTCCTTATATTTAACACAACTGGTCAGACCCTTCTCAGCCAAGAACAAGAGAGCCCATGAAATGAGTAGGTAAGTATTTAAAGAACACACACAGCTTGGCTAAGCTGTAACACTCTGCCAAGGAGGACTTGGTATTGCAGTTTTACACAGATTCCAAAATGACTAGGCAAGTGCCCAGGGGAAAAAAAGAAATCCATTAATGGCTACTAAGCACAAAGACACCTGCTTTGGCTCAGGAGGCTCCTTAAGCACCATGTGCTGGAAGCTAGGAGAGTACAGTGTGAAACTATCACTGTAGGCTTGTCTCTACTTAAATTCTACCCTTGTCTGCTAGCAATCACTGTAGCAGATAGGATAGTAGGCCAGCTGTCTGGTCCAGGAAAGCTTATATTTACTATTATCTTCAGATCCACAAAAGTGGGTGGAATATAGTCTCCATATTCCTAAACGACTTGTTATGCCTATCTCAGACTAGGATCATAGGACTGAGATCCGTTCAAGTTCCTAAAGACATTGAGATTACTGAAAATGCAGTTCTTAATCCCCACCAAGTCTGCTGACAGAGTGCTCTTTACTACAGCAGAGGGACGTGTATGCTTGAACTCTAACTTCCCCAGATTTCCTACAATTTTTCTGCAGGAAAAAAATCGTAACAAAACACTTCTTTCTTCATCACAAAACACTCTTTCTTCTGCACATCAGGAATATGAATAACAAGGAGGAGGAAGTCTGATGGGCAGCAGAAAACAGTGGCACGTTGCCCACATGCTCCCATTGCATCTTTGTCCAAATAATTTCACAGGAAGCAAAAACATTTTGTCAAAGCTAAAAAGCTTTTTCATTAACCTTAAAAATCCTAGAAACATACCAAAGCAAACTATATCAAAATACTTAGCAGTGCTATACATGAAAGAATTTGGGTAATACCTTTCTGCTACAGAGGGGACATTGTTTTGAAGTTCTCTTCCCCTTACCTGTAAGATATTACGATTTTATCATCTGAACAGTTGTATATAGACAAAAGAGACCAACATATCATTAAGTCTGACCCCCAATAAGTCACAGCTCATTCATCCAAATATCTTTTTAGTTAAACTCAAAAGCTGTAGCTATATTTCAGTATATGAGACTGAAGATAGCTAAGAATATGAGACATCCAAATGCACCAATGCCAAAATCTCCTGAGAAGGGGTCCAGTTGACCTTGTTGTGCTGCTAGAGCCCTGGACCGCAGTGAAAGACCAGAAGCAATCTGCAAGAATCCTGACAGCATAATGCTGAGTCGAACTCCCTGCCTGCCTCAGATCTGAGGATCGACACAAGCCTGAACAAGTGAACAGAATACAAAAGACAGACAACTGAAGGCTGTGATTTCATGGTTGGTTAAAACTAATTTAAGAGTGTGCTGCTGCCAAGACTGGTGGCCTTTCTCTTCCTTTTCACTTCAGGCTGTGCTCATGCCCCCTCCTTTGTGTCACGGCTTTTAATCGTGCGGTTCAGAGACAAATAGAGTCAGCTTAGTGAGCCAGACAGAAACCAGCCACTTTTAGGGAAGGATTTTCAGCCGGAGCGACCAGCCGAACCAGCCTGCTGGCTTTGCGATTGCCAGTGCCAGCACAATGGAGGGGAAGGGACAGCGGCAGGACAGAATACCTCTATCTAGGCAGCATCCTGGTGTCTCTCAATGTAGTCTGACTGGTGAGTCACACCACCCAAGTGTGGATACACTGCGTCACCTCCAGGTGCCAGCCCACCTTCTTACATCTTATGTCCACGGGACCTTGTCTATCTTCTAACGACAGCTACAAAAGCCTGCTAAGATGGATTAAAAGTCACATACTCTCACATACCTCTTCCTTGCACATGTATACATATACAGCCTTCCCTCTGTCTCTTTAAAGCCACTTACTGAATTCCGTGTAAGAACACAAAAAATACCCTACTTAGTCAGGCCAACAGTCTTCTAGCCCACTGTTCCGACTCCAATAAAGGCAACAGAAGACGCTCTGAGAAAAGAGCCTGTGAACCGAGGCATCTGTCATCCATTTCTTCCATACAGTATTTCTAGCTGCTGGAAGAATATCACCATAGGATCACGGAATCATCAATCATGGAATCACAGAATCACTGCGGTCAGAATCATTGCGAGATCATCTAGCCCACCCCCCCTTGCTCAAAGTAGGGTCAACTAGAGCAGGTTGCCAAGGGCCACATCCAATTAGATTTGTAATATCTCTAGGGATGGAGACCAGTGTCTGAGCAACCTCCCAGTAAAAAAAAAAAAAAAAAAAAAAAAAAAAAGCTTTCTGATGTTTAAATGGAATTTTTTTTATTTCGATTTGTGCCCATTGCCTCTTGTCCTTTCACTAGATACAACTGAAGAGAGAGCTAATTCCAGAAGTCTACCATCTGATGTGTAAAAGAAGTTACTTTCATCTGTTCGTAAACCCATCTTCTGTAAGTTTTATCAAGTGTCTCCTAGTTCTACTCACTGTATCCTGTGATAACAATAATTCTGCATTCACTTTCTACATTTTATCACAAAGACTTTGTTATGAATCCCTTAGTGGCAGAGCTGTTTTTAGAAGATCCCACATCCCAGTAACTCCCAGAGAGTAAAAATATAACACTCAAAGCTGTATTGATTCAACTGTCTTAATGGCTGTCAAACTGGAGTTGCAGAACGATCTGCCACTGCTAAATGTTCTTCTGCTACAGAGAACATTTCACAGAGCCTGATTAGAACATGGTTGTGCTGAAATTAAATCGGAAAAAAAAAAGACTGGAGAGTCACCACCAGTGGGGACAGCAGTAAAGGGTAGCTGGGATAAGTAGGAGCAGGAGCTTCTCAAGCTGTCTAGCTATAAACAGGAGTTGTGATATAGAACCTTCCCCACAGTTATACCCTTTTCTGAAAAATCACAAACCAAATACAATTACTTTTAAAGCTGTTAGATCAAAAATACCAAAGCCAAATGAAGCAAAGTAGTGAACGAGGATATTTTTTTTCTGCCAGTTCAGGCTTTCTAGAAAATATTAATTAACATAGCTTTTCCTGAAAGGCTTTGTAATGATCAGGTATTATCTGTGCCACACTAACCTTGTATCAAATCACGAACTTGTGTTCTGTAGCCAACATAAATTACTAATTCCAAGCACTGACTAATATGAAAAAATGTGATTGTGCATCTAGAACAAAATCCCATCAATGGGTGATCTAGTAGTACACATTTCAGTATAGTCATCTGTAGTTGTTCATGCATAAAGTTTCTAAACTTACTTGACTATTAACATGTTTTTTATATATACACAAATACACATTCACAACCAGTTCTATACCTTGCCTTACATCAATACAGACATCTTGTATCAAAAGAATAAGGCACAGCACCATTTAAAAAACTAATAAAGGAAAGCATTGTCTCCATCTAAAATAGCCCACATAACTTAGCTGAAGTAAACCTCCTATCCCTCTCTAAATCTCTGGAACACTCTTCATGGAAATATATTGACTTTGAAGATACCATTTCCTTTGAAAGCCCAGCAATCTGCTAAACATCAAAAATATTTTACAGCGGTAAACTGAACAGTTTCCAAGAACAGTCACTCTACCATCTAAAATCTTCAACGTGTTTTTTTCCTAGTTATTAGATCATGTAAAATATTATTGCTTTCCAGAAAATTTGCATAACAATCCAGTGACAGGCAATAGTGAATAAAATACAACTTACTTTCACTCTTCTGATAGCATAAGTGTGACCAAGCAAGACAAACACTGGTTGCCGGACGTTTCGCAAATCCCAGCCTTTCAAACTGCAGTCAACTGCACCAGTTACCAGCAAGTTCTGATGATTTGATACAACACAGATATATCAGAACAATGTAATTATTAAATCGCAAAGATGCATATCAGGAAAATGTTAGCTATTAACGTTAGACAGATCAAACAATAGAGAGGAATACATCATAAATGAGGTGTCCACTGTGTAAATTAAAGAGAACAGAGAAATACAAACTTTATCCACTAAGAAATATTCTGCCCACTATGCAAAATAGTGAACAAAATTTCACATCTACTTAGGCCAGTTATCTGATGGAACTTCTGTTAGCTCTTCTGGAGATGTAGCTAACAAATGAGACTAACAGAGCAACTAAGCATGCTTTTATTCCCATATAATTAGAAGATGCATTAATGTTGCAGTAAAAACCAACCAACCAAAAAAAAAAAAAAAAAACACAACACTGCTACTTAATGAAACTGGTTCAGTTAGGAAAACAGTTGGGTGAACAGGATTATACCTCATCATATTTGCACCAGTCACAGCTCAAGATCTCAGCCTGGTGGGCTGGTATCACAAGTTTGACTGCTGGGGCTTTCACATCCCAAACTCTTACAGTATGGTCACCTGAAACAAAGAGAAATTCATTTGGCATTGATGAATCAAATATCGGATACAGTTAATCCACTAGTACTCAGGTGACAACAGTTTCTTAGCTCTGTGAAACACAAACTATTATATGAGGACATTCAGGTACATGTACAAAGCAAGTACATAACAGACACAGAAGTCAGAGATGTGCACAAAAGGAGTATGAACTTACTATTGCTGTTTCATTAGGGAAAAATATTTCATTTTATTACTAACACTTTCATTACTTTTTTAAATTCTGATTTGATTAAAAGTAGATGGGGTAAAATATTCAAATAGCATTTAAATCAAGTAGGAGCATAGGGCCCATTTCAAAATGGACTTAAGAGATCAGAATCCTGAACAATTTCTCTCTGCAAATCTGACAAGAAAAAGTACCTACATGCATGGTTTTGGCATGCAGAACAGCGAACAGCGTTTGAAACACAACTCCAAACTCTTTCAAAGAAAGGAAAATTTAACATGTATTACCCGTACTCCTCATGTGCAAAAACTGCACAGTTACTCTCATTCACTGAAAGATCAGAAAAATAAGTCATTCTGCTGTAGCTGTTACACATATGGAAAGCCACATTCTCCCTAGCCTCTGAGCACATACACACACCTGCACGTGCACACACGTACAAAGGTCTTCCCAGAGCAAGTAAGGGAGTACAGCCTAAGAGCTGTGAAACCTGAGCCTCTCTCTTTCCATCAAATCAAGAATTGTGTTCTAGCCCTGCAGATCTTTAGCATTCTGGTGTATATACCCTTCTAACAAATTCAGTTGCTAATGGTTCACAAAGATACAGAGAACCGCATCAGCTGACAAAACAACCATGCTTTTAACTGCTTTTTTTTAATTGATTCTCTCATTAACCCTGAATATTTAGCTTTGTATCAACAAAAATGGATTCCCCAGGTCATTTGTTTACAAAGAGAGAAAACTATTTAGAATCCACGTTTGTGCTGTGTTCATTTGAGAGATGAATAAAATCACTAAAGCTATGTCCAAACTTCCATGATTTGTCCAGAAAGCCTGTATCAATAGTGCCTAAACTAAAATGTTTGTTTTACCTCGCTACTGAAGAGATTTCTTTACCAGAAACCCTTCGTGGAGCACTCCTGACCAGGACCCCCTGCGGTCAGCTGGCGCCCCGGGCATCGCTACGGTACTTATAAAACCAGCGCAACATATGGCGAGGAAGAGACACGACCAGCAGGCGCCTGGCAAAAGCGGTGGCACGTCCATCCGGCCACTGCTAGCCCTGCTCATCGGCTCGCCTGCTCAGGGCAGATTTCACTTAGAGTCTTAAGTCTTTTGGAGATGCAATAATGGCCTTCTTAAAAAGCTTTTATTTTAATTTCATCAGATAACATGGATTTGAAGGGGAAGCTCATATTTCACTACAGACAGGATTTTTTTTTTTTCTGAGCAAATAAATATTTAAATCCAGGTGAACTAGAATGAACTGCTACAGAGATGGACCACTGTAGCATTATTATGGCCAAAAATATTTGGAAAAGTACGTTACTCGGCCAATAACAATTTTGACACCAAATATACAATTGTCCCAGTTATTTCTTTTCTAATAAAAAATGACCCATGAGAAAAAGAGTTATTTTCCCTTCCTTTCTCTCTCTCTTTTTTAAATTTGTTTGAGAATGCTAGACTTAGCTGTCATTAATTATGGCTGGCACTATTTGTGAAATATTTTTAATGGAATAACATAACATGCATGTGAACCTTTCAGTCAATAGAACAAACTGAATTAAAGGCAAAGGCAAATCTAATTTTTTGATTTAAGCTCTAAGTGGAAGAATCAGATTAAAAAAAAATAGCCTATAAAAAGTATAATCCCGACGCATTACACATTTTAACAAACTTTTTTTTTTGCTTCAACATCTTTCCATGACCTCAGAATACACAAACACATTTCAATTAAAACCGCTGTTAAAAATTTTGGCATCTCCACATTTCCATAATTCTTTCAAATCTGCATTAAAAATGATGTGTTTTTTTCCACATGATAAAGCAGAAGGAGGAGAATAATAATGGAAAATACAAGTAAAGCACACCTAATACAATCACATTCACTAACAGCCCCTTTCAGTTGGCATCCCAAAACAACCACGAAAGTGGCCAATACTTCCCCCACAAAATATTTCTATTTTTGTAAGAAGCAATTTCTCTATGGCAACAGATTTTTGCTGGTCTGTTAGATAATTATGATTCCAGATTTGTTTGTGTATTGTACTTGCTTTCTTTCATTTTAATGAATATTTGTGAAATCTTGGACGAATCAATAGAACTACACAATATATACTCATCTATTCAAAATTTATGAAAGAGATGCTAATCTACAAGTACATCATCCCCGTACATAGGATGATGACTGCTAATGTGAATGATAATGTACGATAGAGAAGAGATAAAGTTTATTTAAGATTTAAATTTCACTTAGGTTTTATACTGGCTTTTTAACTCACAGATGTATTTAACCCACATCCATAAACCATAATCTCATAAGTCCTGTGACAACGACCAAGTAAGCAAACATTGCCAGACAGTGCAGAAGTACAACATTAACTATACAACATAGCTAGCTATTTAGGAGATTAATAAGAAAAAAAAAAAAAACACACAAAAAAACCAAGAAACCTTAAACACTACCTGAAGGCAGAAAGGATTCATCAGGACATATACAATTTCTTTTCAAGAATCAAAGTACTGTTAGCTTGGCTTTACTTAAAAATGTGATGCTGAATTTTTTGTTTTTTTTAAGTCCTAAAGCAAGAAATCTGATCTTCTGACACTGTTCCCTTTTCAAGAGAGAAAAAGCAAACAAACAAACAAAAAAACAAGAAATGTACATTTGATTTACTGTAGAAAAAGAAGTCAGCATAAAAGACAAAGATTGGTATAGATGGTGTAACCTCAAAGAAATCTCAATTAAAGTAATGACTTCGGCATTGAATGAGTACAAGTTAACATGGCTTTGTGTATATATATATATTTTTAATAGACAGAAAAAAGTAGATTAAAGTATTTAACCAGAATCAAACATAAAATCCATGGGAGAATAAAGAGCAGAACCCAAATCTCAAGACTCTCAAAACCCATCTTTCTAGACATGTTAAAATGCTCACATGCTGTTCATTTCTACCATAAATAATATACATGGAAATAATTACAAAATAATAATAAATAATAAATAATTAAATAAAGCTTAATAAAGCTCACGATATTCCACACAAAGAGACAGAAATAGAGTGATACAAATAGCAGCTTTATTTAAATCATCCAATAGGACTCTATCAAATGCACAAAATCTATTTGCATGTAGCACAATCTAAGTATTAAGTAAACACAATTACAAGTGGAAATGTACTTTCCAACTGGTAATTTTTCAGTTTGGTATGAAATGCTGCAAAGTAAAAATCTAAAGAGCCCCTAGTTACCTTGCTGCAGACTTCAACAGTCTTTTTCTGAAAAGAGTAAATTGTTTTAAAAAAGTGAAAAAATGTATTTCTTTGTTTCCTAAGATGAATAAATATAATTTTGGAACAGAATTTTTATTTCAAAATTGACCAATTGACTTAACTTAGACTATCATATTATTAAACTGCTCTTTAGCAAATGAAAATATTTCCTGCATACCTAACTCTAGCCCAACTCACCCAAAACATATTAGTTCACTGTAAAAAACTGCTACTATATTTTTCTTCTCAACACTAATACATTATTTTAGAATATAACATCCTAATATAAAATACTACAACCTGAAAGTGCTTTATTTTCTAGCATGTGCTACATACAACACCTTACTATGGTTAGCATGTACCATAAATTGAGGACCAAACTCATTTCCTGAGAAGTACTGCACATTAGAGGTTCATTTAGTAAACCTTCTTGAGCAGCAGACTGGGAAGAAATCAAAACTGTGCCGGTATCTCTTGAAGCAATAGATTCCAAACGAAAACATCCACCTCATTTCATTATGTAGATCTGGCACAACAAAGTACGCAAGTAAATGATATTTTAATGGCTTGTAGCATAAACAGCAGTTCAGCTAAACTGCAACAAAACACGGTAACTCTGCAGTCAGTTTGCTCTTTTGATGCTTGACTTGCACAAGGAGCCATGCAATAAATAGAAGCCTCTTAATTCTTTTATCCCTTGGGACTGGGATTCCAAAAATTAGCAAGTTTCCCTGCATCTTGCAAAGCCTCGAACCTTGTTCATGATGGCATTTCTTCTAGCACTTTCAACAGACAAGTAACCAGAAAAGAACTCACATGAAGCACAGAAAGGACCCCAGCCCTCCTGCCCACACCTTACACAAACTAATGGAATAAAAACTTCCAGCAAAGAATTTTGGAACTAATGTCAAACCACTATTGTAGTAGAATAGAAGATTATTTCCTTCAGTTTTTTAGGAACCTAAACAAACATGAATACCTTTGGAATTACTTGTCTGCAATCCCCACTCAAAACAATTTCTTGCTTTCCCTTGCGCTACTTCTGAAGGAAGAATGTAAAGTCAAAAACCTGACGATCTCAATTTTGGTCCAGGAACTTACACATGGAGAACATCCCTTTCTTGGGGACCTGCACTCATGGCAGTTCCTTTCCCACTAACTCAGTAGATGTACACCTTTCCCAGCTCATTCTCTCACACACATTCAGATCCCGGGCTCAGGAAGGTGTGCCAACACTACATGCCAGCCCAATTTCTGGACCTACAGCTCGACAACCCCCCAACTACACACATTGGTCACTAAAAGATTGGTAGGCAATTAGACAAACCTTTTAAAAGGCAACTCAGTATGTCAGGGCCAGCAATGAAACCAAATGTAAGAGAAATGATGTGTTTTGAGTTTTAATGTTGAAGTCTAGCACTGAATACAAGGGCTTACAAAGAGCGGAGTTGCATTTACAAGTTCATTCATAAACCAGTAAAGCTGTAGTTCCCCAAAGGTTTTGTCAACATGATAAAACTTCTCAAAAATGATCACAACTTGCTGTGGTATGAGAAATTTATTCATCCCGGGCTTTCAGTCTGAAAAATAAGTCTCCAAGCAAAGAATACAATTAATTGATCTAAATAATGATGAATACAGACATTATCTTGCAGATCTGAGAAACACTTCTTTCCCTTCCTCATGCTTTGTTAAAGGTGTAATAATAACTATGTATCTGCCCTGATTGGTGAATTTAATGAGTGCAGTAATGATTTCAAAATGAATGCATCATTAAAACTGAGGTCTGAGTAGCTAAGATAGAAGCTAACCATCATTCTAAATCTGGGCTTTGCTGATTCCTAAACATTCATATTTTCATTTGCTAGTGTCATATTTGTACTGAAGAATACTACAGTTATGTAGCTAAGGGTAAAATGGTACTCATTAATTATTTCCCACTGGTAAATTTAAAGGGCAATAAAAATGTTTGATACTATAAAGGATGCTTTCTTTATAAACCCCAGGACTGAGCAAGGCCTATTGCTCTGAAGTTGTGGAGGATCATTCAGTAGAACTGATTTACGTTTGACGATATACTAATGTTGTGTGCTTCTAGCACTCTGTACGTGCTGCTCATCCACTTGCTTTCCACGTTAAAAAAAAAAAAAAAAAAAGACCTTCTGGGCAAATGAGTCAATGACTCATTATACCCTTTTAGCCATGAAGTTACTGTTATTTATGTCATTTCTTTAATGACATTTTCCATATCACTGTTTTTTCAGTGTAAGGCAGACATTTACCAGGGCTCTGTGTTGGTGCCACCCGTACACCTGAATATCCTGCTTATCAGCTCAGAAATTTTTACTGACATCATAAGAGAATGTATTTACATATCCAGAATTAAGAGATTGTTCTGTTACTATTAACACCTCTCAATTTCAAACAATAAAAGGTAAGTCAATTACTTGATTACTTTTTAAGAGTACAAATGAATGCACATGAAGACTACAGCATTATAAAGTACCTCACGCATCTCTGTAAATGTTAAATGGAAATGTATTAGATGCTGAATAAGAGCTAATTTAACTGAAGGTTCAGATGTATTTATCGTCCGTAACGTAATTGCATTCTATTGTCCACTGCACATGAAGTTAGTCTTCCTGTGTGTATTCAGATTGAAGACTTCATGAACAAAATATTCTACACGTTGTATCAAATTCTTTTTCATCTTTTGTATTATAGGTTTAGGTATCTTATTTTATCTATGAGACTTCTTCTAGTCTCATAATAGCTTGAGAGAAAATCATATTCCAAAAGCAATGATTTAATCTTATTAGCTTCAGGCAAAAGTGGTCAGGCCAATAATGGTCCTTCTGAGTAGCTATTTTGCTGTGTCTTGCAATTGTGTTAGGTTTTCTGTTTTCAGTGTTCACAAACTAATTAGTTAAGCAGAAATTAAACTTCTCCTGGCACCTATGTGGATTCAAATAAAGGCAGCAAAAGGGCAGGGGTGAGGCATTTGAAGATTTCTAAGTCTCCTTCCCTTTTGCTTTTTTTCAGAAAAGGCAAGTGTGAAAACACGGGAAAAAAAGGAAAAGAAAAAGGGGGAAAAAGAATTTATTTAGAATTCCCTAAATTTCAGGTAAATTTTAGGTACTTTAGCTAAATTTAGTTAAATCCAAAACATTTCATTACCATTGTTTTTCCCAACTATGGTTAACAAGATACTTCTTAACAATTGAGTCACTCGCTTGAGTGACATGATGCTATCATGTTGAGATTGCAGTTTTTCTCCAGCTCCAACTTTAGATCAGTAGAAGTTCAGTCATCAGTGAAATTAAGCTTTCTGTCCCATAAATTTCTGTCATCCTTATAATGTGTGTGGATCATAGCAAGTTTTAAATGAGGAGGTCCAGCCTCCTATACAGCTCCACTTGACTTTCATCACGTATCTTGACTGACATAATAGAACGTAACTAAACACTGAACAGTGAAGTAACCCAAGTGTACATCTGACACGCCTTTCTTACAATAAGGAAAGACCATTTATACCCAGGGCTATGTCATGACTACTTCTACCACCTACAGTCTTGCTGACCAAAGAAAAAGCTCCCAGTATGTTATTTTTAGTAGTGAAGTAATCTAATCAAACCAAACCACCAAAAAACAAGGAAACCCATTCCACACTGGCATGTCATGACCTCTACACAAGATCTTTGGTTTGGAATTATCTCATTTAGGAGCACACTGAATGTTTTATCCTGAAAATATAAGAAAAATCACCATTTTGAAGACTTCATTTTCTCTTAATGGTTTTATACCTAGCATTACACTACAAGATCTTTACTTCGTATCTGAGCAGTACTTGCAGAAGAGAAATACTGAGTCTTTTGTACACGTTGTTTTTCCCATAAGATATTACAGAGTCATCAATCCTGAAAACTGACTGCAATTAGCTTTAGAGTCTGGCATTAAATGTTAGTCCCTTTCAAGAGTTAAAGCAAAATTCACAAAAGAATAGCTTCTCTTTAGTGCTTTAGTCAAACCCTTCTACAGCTGCACCCACTGAGTCAAAGAACAGACCAATTGGATGTTGCTGTACACAAAGTACCATCACATATAGCATCTAACAATCAATGTTTCCTGAAGTTGTTCAAGTGGCAATGTATTAGAATAGAGTTTGAGTTAATTGCCCAGAGTATCACATTTGAAATAACTTGCTGAATCAGTAAAGACCTTTTCTTCATCTAGAACATCATAAATTTTGTATAAACAAGACTATCGTGGAGGGGAGGCTTCTAAGCAGGACTTTATAGAGACTGCAACTTCTCCTAGAATTTGCAAAAAAAAACTTAAGCACTTACTTTTGGTCAAACGGTACTTAGATTGCATTTTGTGGTAGATAGCTGCATTTCTGTAGAACTGTTCATACAATACACAGGCCTCAACCTTCTAAGTTTCTCTACATCCTGTAGATAGGCACCTCACAAGTATTACCTCAATAAATCTCCAAGTAAGCTGGAAACAGCTGTGTACCAGCATGTGGCTACCGAGCACCACTATGTTAGAACAAATAAATGAAGCTTGTCAGTTAACCTAGTTCAACTGTGCAAGCAGAGTCAGCTAGAAATAGCCAGACAGATTTTATAAAATTAAAGTCACGTCCACTTTTTCCATCATACTTCCCACAGAATAGGGAAGACCAGTATCTGTGTGTATTGAATTCCTCTCTCTTTAACTTCAGTAACAGGAAAATATTTCTACTTGCTTATCCGCTTGATATAAAAGCTAAACAATTTCTATTTGAATCACTACAACAGACTTGAAATCAGAGCCATTTAAGCCACCAGCGTTAATTTACTGATACTTGCATTAAGGCGATGACTTATTGCCCTCAGCTTCCCTGCTAACTCCGTGGCTCACAGCAGCCCTCACCCCATCCCAGCCAGTCAGCTGGGTCTAGCTCCAGAGCTCTCCTTGTGCTGCTGGACCAGCAGCAGTGCTTGGAAAACACCATCACCTCACTATAACATCTCTTTGCCTCGACTCTTTGACTGTAGATGCTTCCAGCTCAATTATGACTGGACCAGTCAGCAAGATTCATAGCACTGGCAAAAGTACACAAGTGTAATTGATGATTGCTTTTTCTGAAGAACACAACACAGTGATCTCCAACAGTATTTGAAACAATTAAATAGTAACTGACTGTGTTTTTCACGGGTCTAACAGTCTGCTGATGCTTAAGCAATTTTAACAAAAGTGTAAGCCAGAGCAAAATTATAATTGCATATTATAACATATTTTAGTGGTCAGTGACAAGAGTCAGATGAATGGATGAGAGCTACATAAAATAATAGAAAAAATTGCCACAAGGTCACTAAAGTGACTGCTAGAAAACTGCTGATCCGTGTTTAAACAGCCAAGAGAACAATTTAGAGGTGGTAACAGAAGCTACACAAATACAGCTGCAGCAATACATTTATCTTTCCTTCTTCCATTTTTATGTATGACACACACTACCATCTGCTGGACAAAGCGCTGAACTAATACAATACCATACAGGCTTTTTTGTTGTTGCTGGTGCGAGAACTCCTTTACCATCATCTTTACCTGATGCAGATGCAAAGCAACCAGGGATGTGAGGAGACCATATAGTGCTGTAAATGACCCCTTCGTGGCCTTTGAAAGTGCGTAAGGACTTCCCCACAGCTGGATCCCACTGAATAAAGTAAAAAGGAAATTGTTGAGGTACTCATGCAGTAAGAAAGGAAAGGGTTTCATGTATATAAAAGTTTTATATATACAGAAAGTTAACTTCTTTTTACCACATATCATGAAAAACACTACTATACTTAAACTGATATCAACTGAAGGATAAAAGAACATCTCAGTTAAAACAGAATTGCGGCCTCAGTTTACAACAGAGGAAACGTGATTCAAAGTTGTTTCTTAACACAAAGAACTACCAGTTCCACAACAAATGACATTTTTTGCCTTCAGCAGAAAGCCAACATACCAGCTTGGCTGTTTGATCCCAGGAACCAGACACCACTAGCTGCTCTCCTCTAGTTTGGCTCCAGTCAACACTATATGCCTATAAATGATATAACAGTCTAGTTTAGAAAGCATTTCAAGTTTGAGACTCTAGTTAGCCAAAGTTCCACTAAATACACTTGGATTTGCAGATTGTATCATAATCAGCAAAAAAGCCACATTGGTCAAGCATCACACAGCTGCAAACAACGCCATTTACCTGAGCAAAAATTAAATTAAACATCTCAATCTGGCATTAAAGAACCATATAGCCTCAGAAAGGTATCCAAAAGGATCAAAATGGAGAAGAAAAAAAAATAAAAGGACGTAAGAAAATTCACAGAATCCACATAGACCCACCATCACTAGAAATTTCTAGCACTTTAAAAAGCCATAATTCAAATTGATTTCTGACCTCTGATCCAATTTTATTCAAATATCTACAGTTTCTAATTGCTAACAATGTAAATGACATCTCTCTTCAGAGCTGACTATGGAGTTGACTTTAAGGTTTTAGCTGACTAACCATAAATGTTTTTTCATAATTTCTAATTCTCCAAAGAAACACATGCCATGAAATACTCTTGATTTTCACCTTTTCCAAGTTCTACGACACTCTTTTTTACTATCCACATCCTCAAACAAATACAGCAAAATTAAAAACCTTATTTCCTTCATGACTAATCATTCCAGCTATTAAGAAAGTGCTTTTCTCTGTGGAGCTGAAACAAGCTCTCTCTTCTCTCGTAGTTTATTCTGATGCTGATCCCCGTATCTTGGTAGAGAATACCTTAACTCCATCCATCATTGCTGATTTTTCAGCTCTGCTGCCCCAGCAAAAACATAAATGCTCTAAGGTAGTCATTCAAATGGCTTCAGATTTTCAAATCTGAAAGCCTCAAGAACAGGTACATGTTCTGACTTCAAATGCACTGTACGTACACATTGTAAGGTGCATTCTATTCCTTCTAATTTTTACCTCACAGTAAAATGTTGATTATTCACCAGCGCCTCAAATACTAATGGAGCCTGGAGCTCAGTAAGCTGCAGTGGGACATGACCCATTTCAGAGCTCACGTGTCTAAATACTAGCTGAAACAATTCATTTGCTTCACCTGCTGACCCAAGCAGACCTTCCACGGCACATCTCAGAAACATGGCCACCACCTACCAGTCTGTGGCACTGCTCTCAGCAGCGGGGCCGCTAACCAGGGATGTGTGTTCCAGCTGGGACAGTCTCCTAGCACAGCACTGGATCTAATCTGCAAGTCAACATACTACATGCTGTTTCAAGTAGTGCAGTATAAGTGGCCCCCATAATTGTGCATTGAATTACAGCAACCCTGTCTTGAAGGTGAAAATGTTTTGACTTGTGTCACCAGAGGAAAAGCAGAGAAGCTAGACTGAAAAAAACTAATCCAGCAAAAGCCAAAGTCTTCTATGGAAAGTGTCCTGTATGAGAAAGGAAATCAAGGTATCATTTAGCTACTTCTGGGCACTTTCCTTCCTACAAAATATTTCAGACTATGCTGGATCCAGTTTAAATTAACTGTTTTTCATCTATCTGCTCATTTCCCAAAAGTTGAAAGCAACCATTGCCCACAGAAAAAACACAGTACACCATCTGCAACTTTCCTTCTTAAACTTAAATGCTCTGCTTCCATACACTGAAAGGGTTATTGCTTAGGCAGCATTTTGTGCTTTATGTTCTGTGAGGAGTTTATAATCCAAACGTACATGACAATTACACACTATTTGATGAAAGCCAAATAATAAACTGAGCAGTAATTCTTCTGTTTGTTTCTCCAAACCATGCCTTTACCCCCTTGGCTTTTCTACCTTTGCCAGCTTACTACCAGTACTACAGCTCCCTTTTCAACCTGTCTTCTTCTATTAAATTAATAATAAAGGAGACACACTGTACCTGCTCATGTTTTAAGAACAGAAGCCCTTACAGTTTCCCAAGTGGCTCCTCTCCTTCCCCCTGAATCAGGCTGATAGGCTTGTGTTCTACTCCTAAACCACTGTTGCTTGGCAATGCCCCTACACGTACCACTACATAGCATGCCCCGTTCATGCAACGGCCCTACAAAGTCTGCTCAGTTCAAGTGCTGGGCTGTCATACTCGCGTCCAGAATTTTCTAGAAAGAAATGCCTATCTGGGAAACATGCGCCTGCGTCACACAGTTCACCTCGCCCCACAAATTTGGGATGCATCAGATCTAGCAGGCAGATAACACCAAGTGCACATATGGCTTACAGCTCGCTCACAAGCTATCAGCACGCAGATCTGCTGAAGACACGCTACGACAGCGATCTGCACGCAGATGGCAGACACGGCCGGGGCTGCCCAGCGTTCTGCAGCTGCATCGCAGGTAATGGTACCCGGACAAATTCTGCTCCGGGCAAGGATTACAAACACAACAGACGACAGGCTCAGAAAAGGCAAGAGCTATTTTTCATTTGGCGCATGGCAGGTCCAGGTAATGGGAAGAGAACGGAAAGAAGAAAGTGCTGGCGAATCGAGTAAGGTCACTGTTATTCTTCTTCCCTCCTCCTGCTTTCATCCAACATAAATTTACCGATTCTTCAATGGGAGCTCTGCTGAGTAACTGGGAAAGGCTAGTAACGCAGCACCAACCTTAATTGTTAATCTTTCAGTGCTTTATCTTCAGTCATAAAATATGTTCATGTGTCTATGCATAAACAGCAGTATGAAATGTCTCAGGTAAGATGAAAAGAAGATGAATGAAAGAAGTAACAACAACAAATAGTTCAATGTAAATGCTAAAACTCACTTTACAAGACAAATTTAATTAAAGTACTCTGTTGTCTCACATTCTAGCGACACTTCATCAAAACCAAAGTAAATTAGACTAATTTATTCATGAGATTTAGCAGTTGGCTAGTGCTGGAATAAAACTCATTGTCCTTTAATAATAAAGATGCACTTTTAAATTAAAATTGTACATTCTGTTTGAGGAGGGACAATGATCTCATTTAGAAAACAAGAAACTGATCCCCGTCAGTCTTGCAACAGAAGTATTACAAAACACAGTGACAAAATCATCATTAAAAGTGTCAGACAAGGATCACAGATTAAGAAGGTAGTCAATCATTTTAAAGAGCACTGTCTGCCAGTGTTTACCACAAATTATTAGTTATTTCCCCACTGAAATCTATCCTCTTAATGCACACTTATAAAGAATCAATACAAAACTTTCATATCTCACAGTAAACACTCAGCCCATGTGTCCTACATGGTCTTTCCAACTCACGGTTGAATGCATCCACCTCCCCTTGCTCCCTGCTAAACCAAGACTTGGACACAGAAATTTTTACTTCACAAACAACAGATGGTGTAGCAGAACCAAAATAATCCTATGGACAGAATTTCAAGGAGAAAATGGTAAGGGAAAAAAAAATGCTATTATGCTTTGCCTACAGCTTTCTATCAGTCATAAAATACTGATCACAACCACATTCATCTCTCAAAATTCCTTATTTACCTAGCATATGTATTAAGCCAAATTAGCAATATTACAAAGAAAAAAGGTACAGAAGACAAATTGTCACGGAACTGCAATCACTCAGCTTTTAGCTTTGTGCTTCACATATGAAAAAAAAAAAAAGAGGTCTTTGTGAACACAAAACTGGATTCCCAATTAGTTTTTGTTGACTACATATCCACTAGCTTATTTTATTCACATTTATTTTGTTCAGATAAAGTGTCACTAATCCAGGCTAAAATTAATTACATCTAAAGTTCAAAGACTTGAGAAAAAGGAGTAGAGAGTTAGAAGGAAAGCGTGAAAAAAAAAAAAAAGAAAAATTGCGTGGGGGAAGATAAGTAAGCTGAGGCATAAACGTCCTTTAAAATATGCAAATACATTCACAAACGTGAATGTAGCATTTTCTCTACCAATACTGCACTGTATAAAGAAACTGACATTTTAAGCAAATCAAATTCAATGGTATCAAACCAAGACTAAAAAAATACACACTGTCCCAATATTTGACTACTGTTGTCTTGAGCAGGATCTCAGAGATGCTAGGATAGAAAAGGAAAAGCGGTTACTAGGTAGAACAGAAGTCCTAAGGATCCACATTATTTGTATCACTCCATATCCTCAAGGATAACACTGCTATACACATCAGCCACTTGATTTAGACCTATCCAATAATGTTTTCTAAAGCCACAGAATGACTTCAGGACTTTCATACAACTCAATGATTATTTAGCCTAGAAGGGACCACAAACGCTATTTCTGAATATATTAGATTTATGTGATTAAGTGGTATCTACCACAGCATATGAATGTACAAATGAATAAGCAAAATAAATAATTTACTTTATATTCAAAATAACGTTGAGTTATAAATTCAAACCATGGACACAAACAAAGTTATAAAAAATAGACAGCAAAAACCACTTTTGACTATGAGTCCACAAATAATGCCTTTAATAATTCAAGCATTAGACAGTCCACTAAATTTTTCAAGTTTGCCTGATTTACCTACCTCCTGAGTGTGCTCTTTATAGACTTGCAGTGGACCTTTGGGTTTAGCTGTATCCCAGACTTGCAGAGATCCATCCCCGCTAGAAGTGATCAACACGTGCTCATTATTCTCACTCCATGTCACATCAAAAAGGCCATCATTCCAGTCAAAGCTAAATCGGAACAATGAAAATATTTGTCCATGGGCAAGCACTACATGTAAGCCTGGACTAGTTACGTGCAAAGACAGTATTTCTTTAAATTATCCTTTTTACCATTCTAAACAGCTTTTTATGTATTTGAGTTTCCAGTGAATCTCCTTAAAAGTAACTTACTGCATACAATGTTAACTTTTACAAGAATAGGTTGATTAAGGTCAGAATAGGTTGATAAAGCATAAATTGGCTAAGGACCTTCCGCACAGAGACTGGAATCTGATTTCAGCCCTAAACTGCTGGGCAAGCAGAGGTAAGAGGTGCCACATATCTCAGTCTGATCTACGGTTTCTTCAGGATGTTGCTACAGAGCTAGCTGTCTGTAACAACTGTGGTAAACAAAGAAATAAAACTGTTTGTGTTGGGAGGGCTATAACCAATCCACAACATCATTAAGAAGCTGAGTCACAATGAAAAACCAACAGAAAGATAGTCATGAGCATATTAAAGATCTCTATAACGCCTAAGAAGGGCTTTCAGCACACCAACAATTCATCATGTGTGATCAAATACCATGATCAGTTGCTCTGCAACAACTACCAATGACCATGCTGTTATCTCATCGTAAATATGAAGTTATTTACCCCCTTTTCACTGAAGGTTTAGCTAAGCTCAGGTTAAGCTTCATGGCACCCTGCAGTAATTATGAGGGCATGGCACGCACACAGAAAGTTTCTATAGAGAAAATGACAAAGCTCAGTGCTCAGGAAGGTACAGGACTTTCCAACACAAAATAAATGGAGTCTCTGGAAACACAGAAATGAACACTACTGAACCAGGGTGCTTAGCAGAACCAACAGTGTGTTTAACAGCTTCAAATAGTCTTGATATATAATTGTGAATTAAAAATAGCTTCTCTGATTACCTGCTTGCTAAGTATTTCTATTTCATCTCTCTTCTTAACCTACACATTTGCTGTTTCAAAAGTTTCTCTAAAGAAAAAAAAAAAAGTGAATGATGGTCAAGTACTAAACCCTCTCCTTCCTAACCTTTCTTATCCTTCTCTCATCCAGAACACAAATCAAACTCCCAGAACATTCCATCTGCTAGAAAGGACGTCCCTGACTTGCCACAGCTTCCTGCTCTATTTTCAGTATAAGCCAATCATAAGGGGAAAAATATGGGTGGCAACGCACCCATAAAAACAAACAAACAAACAAACAAAAAACTTCTAATTTCAAGCTGGGGCAGAAAGGCTGCTTTTATTTTACATTATTAGTTTTCTATAAAATGTTTTACACTATGGAAAAGGTGCAATCCAGATCACTTCTTATAACAAGATCTATACTGTGTAAACCAATCACTTATATTTAAATACAAATACATATATTTAATAGATAATCTAGCATAAACACAATACCTTATATCACTAATAGGACCCCAAAATGTTTGGGCTGGGTTTTCTACTCACTACAACATAGGTTTATGTTTTATTTTTTAAAGAGAAAATATTTACTATGTTACCTCCTAAGCAGAACGATCCCAGCTTCCTTCTGTTCTAGCACTACCAGTGTTCCACAACCTAAAACAGCAAAATAAAACAAAACATCACAACTAATTCTCCCATGCCAAGGACACTATCATGTTCTGAGGTAGCTAGTGTTAAAACACAGAAAGTATTTGAACTTCTTTAAGAGGACAAACAACTAGCTGCATGTATAAACAGCTTGTTGTCTCGTATGTTCTCCAAAACAATAATTCATTCACATCAGCTTTTTTGTGCCCCAGTACACCTGTGGGTGAGGTTGGAAAAGCAGCACCTCATGCAAAAGAGCTTGTTTTCCCCATGACCTCGCGTTGCAGACATCCCAGTATAGGGCCCCTTTATATCTTTTTGATAACACAGCACGTGTAACGCTTCTTTTTTTTTTCCTCCGTGAAAAGAGAATCTAGTAATGCAAATGCAGCTCATCAAAAAGGAAACAACTAATTCAGCTCTAAGAAAACATGCATGGGTACTGCTCTCCCAGATGACTGGGATATTGTCAAAGCAACCCCACCTTTAGAAACTTTATTTAAAATGAATGCTTTCAGGGACGATACTCCCATTGGGAATGGAAAAGGCTCCGATACTGAGTGAAGCTCACTTTGCGTCTTCAGCACAAGCCTGAGCGCTCAGCGACAGACGCCAGAGCAATCCAAGTATTAAGTAGAACATACGTGCAGATATCCCCGCTCTCTAAGCACGTCTGCACCCCTGTGCTTGTCCTTGCTCCTGCACAACCAGCGCTCCTCTGACCGGGCCTCGCGAGAAGCACCACCGGAGAAGCTGTCCTGCGTGGGACGACCTGTCTGCTGGGCAGCGAGCAGCCTGTCCCGACACCAGCCCTGTCCCGACACCAGGAATCACGCCAACTGCAGGCAGCAGAACAAGAGCTACGGGCAGGGCAATCGCAGAGCGCCTGTGCAGACGCGTGCGACGCCCGAGCCGACGGCAGGTCAAGGCGCCCTTCCTCCATCACGCAGCACGGGCA
>VXAA01006355.1:292958-322495 GCA_013399115.1 Anseranas semipalmata
CCTTGGCTCCCGCCGAGCTGCCCCGGTTTGCGTGGGAGCCCGCGGAGGGCTCGCCCTGCCCGCGGCTGGCGCGCTGTGCCCCCGCCCGCTGCCCCCCTGGGCTCGAACAGCCCCCTGCGAGCACCCGCGGCACCTGGCGCCGAGGGGCAGCGTGTGCCAGGTCCTTTCTCTGTGCCCCGCTAACGCGCTTTCGAGAGGAAACTGTCAGCAAGCGTGCTGTGAACATGCGGTCGTCGGGAGTGCAAGCACTTGCGACTTTTGCCCGTGGGTTAAAAATGACCTGACTCTTTCCTCCCGGTCACCGTGACAAAGTGCAGGGATGCAAGTTTTTACTGAAATGCTGAGCAGTGCTTGAAACGGGTAGGAGCTGCAAGGCCCCAGGAGCTTTGAAAAGTAGATGTGGCGTGAGCCGTGTAGCTCGACAGTTTTTGTGCTGACACGGTATCTGGGACAGTCTGCTTGGAAGTTTGTGCTTCAGGTATTGGTTGCAATAAAACATTGCTAATGAATGATGGCTTAGCATGAATACCCTGTGCTTCATCCTGTCACCCCAGCTTGCCTGCTTTCACAGCAATAAAATTGCAACACCTTCATTTCAATTTTAATTTATTTTCTGTTAACAGATATATGGGATAAGTGCAGAATAGAAAAAAAAAAAAAAAAGAAAAAAAAAAACCTGCTTACCAGACTAGTAAAGACATGAAAAAACTAAAATTACAGTATTAAATTAATATCCTTTTACCATTAAAAAAAAAAATAGAAGCAGGAATTTGATTTGACCTACAACTTTAAGCTTATTTCATGGTATGTTTTTGCATGTGTGAAATACTCTGGCAGATGAGCATTTAAAAAGTTTTGGCTGATGCTAGTTAGTTTCTCCTCTTCTGGGGGGGAGGGGAAAAAAAAAAGAAATGGCTGGACTGTAAGGCCTTTCCATGCAAGACTCACCAGCGTGGGCATGCATATGCACGTCATCTATTTGAAGCACTGAATGCTTTGCTTCATGGACTACTGCTTTCAGGTCCGTGAGATGGATGGCTCCAAAGCATAGTTGCATCTTAACTTGCATTTCTTAGAGAATTGTGTCTTTAGAGGTAATGTTCTCAAAAGTCAGAGGAGCTGTGCTCACAGGTGGAAATAGGAAGGGCATAGAGCTTCATTATAGATGATATACTCTCCACATACAGGTAAGAGAGACTTCAGATTTTAAGAACCTTGATACCTCTTAATTGTAGGACAGGTAAAACCTGAGAGTCTCACTTTGTTCCTGTTGTAGAAGGTGGATCATAGTGAGGCTCAGAGCTGAATTATCTCTGCTGTTTTTGTGCCTCTCACGTTCATTAATTTTTAGACTGAACTGCACAATAGGCAGGGTCTCAGTTGATCACAGAGGCTTTTCTTGTAATGGGAGATCTGACTTGAAGTGGGCCCCTTTTAATTCTGGCAGTAGGCGTCTGGCGTCTAGTACTACATAACTGCACACTTATGTAATATAACATTTCTCATTTCAGTGGGTTTTGAGCAAACTCTGTACTGAAAGAAAACGTCTTCACATTTACTGTTTGGTTGTGGCAATTTAATCCTAGTATTGCAAAACAGGAAAGATACATTGCTGTTCTCCTTTAGAAGCAAAGCCCATAAACCTGTGAAAAACTAGGAGAGAAGCATCCAATGCCTGGACTGAAAAGAGCAGGGCATAAAAGTTTGTCTGTTCCTGATATGTTCTGTACTGTCTGAGCTGAAGAATGCAAGTGGGGAGCAGTGTGGGGAACAAAACTAAAATGGTCATGAAGGGTGTAATTATTACACAGTGTGTTTTTTGTTTTAATTGCCTTAACTGGGGTGGGGAGGAAGCATTTGTAGATGACAGATGAATGCAAACTCCTTCCCTATTTCCCCTCTTGTCCTCTATCTTGCTCTGTGCTTTCAGTGATCAGATGTTAGTGATAAAGGTAAAGAATATCTGCACATTCCACTAGTTAAAAAACTAGTGCATTAAAGTAGTAGAGCATGGCTGAACATCAAGTAAGAATTTTGCAGTAAAATACTTTCAGTAGTGGTTAATAGGTTTTGTTCAAGGTACTTGAATAAAGTCTTACTAGACTTAATGTAAAGGCCAATTAAGTCATGAGAGTAAGGAATGATGTCATGGGATGGAGCTTATTACTGTGTTTGAATGAGATAAAACAAATCTCTGAACTCTTGTAAAGAGTGCAAATCAACTGTGATTTGGGGGAGAGAGGTGGTGGATGCAGTCTAATGTATCTGTCTATCATCAAGCCTTCCCTTTCCTAATGTCTCATTTGTGCTTTCTGTAGCGAAGTCTGAACTCCTGGTGATCTCTGATATGGGTTCGCTTCATGCCTTTCACTGCTCCAAAGAGAACTTCAGGAAGTATTAAATAAAAATCTAATCTCAGATGTAAATACTCATCATCCTCTCTAAATTTGGATTAGCCTGCGAATAATCTTCTTCTGCTGGCTTCATACAACTGATGGTGCTTAAATGCTGAGACATAATTAGAAATGCATATGATCGGTGAGTAGGTCTTAGCTATCTATAGTGGAACCATTCAAGCACCAAATATTAAGAATTAGCCTATTCAGCATTTCACCTTGCATGGTTTAAAGTCTGCTTGGTTTCAAAGAAATTGCAACTTCAAAGAAATTGCCTCTTGAGAAGCAAGTGTGGAATCAGCCTTAGTAACTGTTGCAACATTTCATATATTTCCCTCCACTTAGCGATATTAAGGTGAAAAAAGGAAAATTTAGTTTCTTGCAGAACTTAATGTCTACGGGGTTGACCAGCTCTCTCAGGGGTTGGTTTCCTCCATAAGAGGATACCTTTTTTTTTTTTTCTTTCCCCCCAGTTGTGTTGAGCCGTTGCAGTTGAATTGCAGGTCTCTCTGAAATTCAGCTTAATTTCTAAACAGTTCAAGAAAGTTTAAAGAGTCAGTCAATGAGAGACATGCCAAGATATAACAGAGAAACCTATCTACAATGCTGTGTTCCGAAAGTTTTTATACATCATTATTTGTAATTNGTTGCAGTTGAATTGCAGGTCTCCCTGAAATTCAGCTTAATTTCTAAACAGTTCAAGAAAGTTTAAAGAGTCAGTCAATGAGAGACATGCCAAGATATAACAGAGAAACCTATCTACAATGCTGTGTTCCGAAAGTTTTTATACATCATTATTTGTAATTAAAGGATATTTTTTTCCACATTATAATGACTTGATCTGCATATACTGTTTTTTTATTTATTGCTCCGTTCCTTTTGAAAACTGAGCCGTAAATGACTATAGATTACTTAGTTTCTTTGGTTTACGTAAGCAATTTATTTTTTTCACATCTTTTTTAGGCAACTGTAATTAGGATGATTTGCTTCTGGTGCAGATCGTTCCACGGTCATTTTCTATTATACAGATGCATCAAAAACTAGCTGAACAGTGTTTAAAAAACGTAGCAAATACTGTAAAAGGAAAAATTAACATGAATCAGAAATCTGGGTCAGCCCTTCATGAGAGGAAGGTGCTCTAAGTTGAGGTAAATTCTTCGCAGAGGCTTTTGGGTTTAAGCAGATTTTTGTCAAGCTGACAGAAATGTCTCTTTTGACTTGTAATCTGATGCTCCTTAAAATTGATACAGTTTTAAAGTGCAGGGTAAGTTAGGGGTGAGTGTTGGGCTGACTAGCAAAACAAGTAGTGTACAAGTTTCAAAGCTGGGATAATTAATACACAGAGGTTTCTGGAATGACCTGTACAGTACAGCACTCTAAAGTTGTGTTCTCTCTTCTTGAAGAGGTTAATCTCATATTTTGGGGGGAGATTAGATACACCTGGAGGAGTTAGAGAGGAAACTATTGGAAATTTGTCTTACTCTGAAGCACCTTGCACCCTCTTTTGAAGAAACTTGCATTGACTACTTCTAGTGCATGGACAGAGGGATCATTTGTTTAGTATTTTCAGGTGTGTGTTCCTCCTTGTCTGCCTTGCAAGATTAAGCTACAGAGTGAAGATGTAAAAATTTTTTTTTTTTTGAAGTTTGGTAACTTGTCAGAAGTACCGTATCGAGTGTTCTGACTTTTGTATACAATCTCAGAGGGACTGATGGAAGATGAGGAGGGTCTGGGTTTTCTAATCTGTGGCCACTTGTTTTAAGCTAGTTCTCAAGCTAAGCAACTTGACTGATGTACTTGTTATACAGTTACCTCCTTGTAGGTTTTATATTGGGTTGTATTTCCCTTTCTTCAGCTTCTTATGCTCAGGTTTCATGGATCAATGGCCCTTGTGATGTTATTTTGTAGTGACACTGCTGTGTAGGGCTATTGAGATAATTCCCTATAACAGTAACCATTGACTAAAACAGTGATCATCAAATAAAAGATAATAAAATGGATTGAGCTTGTTCTTGTTGTTCCTGGAACTCAGTGTCATTGTTTTTAGAATTCATGCAGGCTTGGGCTAGGAATTTTCAGTGTCAGCTCACTGGGTTTAAAAACACACTGTGGAGGGTGCTTGGGGAGAATCTTAGCACACTAAATGACACAACCTTCAGAGAGCCAGTACAGCCACTTGTGGAAAAGTGAACTTTGTTCAGAAGATGTTCTACATCTGTGCTTTTTCTGCATGCTTTACAGAGCTTGTGTGGATTGTGTATTTATAAACATTTACAGGCATGCAGAAATGAAGTAAAGCAGTACCAGGGCTCAGTTGCATTCCTGTAGTTTCTTCCTATTTTTCTCTAAGTACACTAGATTTCATGATGCTAAATTGTTTTTAAAGTGATTTATGGCTTTATATAAGTTTCCTGGATGCTCTATGATTGTGACACACCAACGCAGACTCATCTTAAACTCAAAAGAGATGAAGTTATTTTCAAAACTAGTGTTCTTGTTTCAAGCAGCTGACTTTAACATTTTCCTAAGTAAAAAAAAAAAAAAAAGTCCTTCCTACCATGTTAGCTGTTTGTAGGAGCAAGAACAGTACCGCAGAGACAAACTGCAAGTTTTATTCTAATCCGTGCTGTCTCTCAGAACAATTAGTTTCTTCAGCAACTTATTTGCTGTACTTCCTGATTATTATTTTTTCACTTCACTGAGTTTCGTCAGACGCTTGAAATGCTGTACGTTCTTTCTGTGATTATGCAGCACTTGCATCCATCACTTAACTTACTGCTTGGGCACTCCCTCCTTCTCCCCCTCAGTGCTGCTGAATCATCACTACTCTTTCTGTAGCATCATGACCGGAAAGTCCCTGTTGGAATAATAGTTCTCATTACAAAGCTGAAGAAATTATCCTGATGCATTATTCTTAGAGTCAAGGGCAACAACAACAACAAAACACCAGCAGCAACAACAACAAAAACCAAAAAAAAAAAAACCACCACCAAAAAAAACCCATAAAACCAAACAAAAATCTAGCACCACTGTCAGTGGAATTCATCTTGAAAGCGCTTTGCATTCCAGCAGCACTATGTTGCAAGTGATGAGTTGGAGCAAGAAATTCAGATTAAATTAATAATGTAGAGGGTGTGCAGAGTTGATGATTACAGAGATGCTCTCGAGATAGATAGGTCAGTCATGTGAGGTATTACGAATACAAAATCTTTGTGTCTGAATGCGTAGTGTATATTGTCACAACTAAATGGGGTTCAGAGAAGGGTGCGTTTGACCCTGGATATTGAGCTCCAGACTTTGTTAGGAGACAACGTAGGAAAGTTCAATCAGATGTGTGGCACATCTTCAGCATAAAACAATATTTATTTCATTCTGAAGCACCAGAATGTGATCTACATCAATAACAAAACAGATGAAGGATGAGTCTGGGGGGGGGAAGAAAAAAATCTTGATATAAAGTATATTTTGCCTGTTCATAGTTAGTGCTATTGGAGAGCTTCATGATCAAAGAAGAAATTATGGAATTTAAAACAATGTATCCCCAATATTTTCATTGCTGGACCAGCTGTAAATTTTATGATTAGACTTCAGTATTTGGTACTGTAAGCATAATTCCCATTAGGCTACCTGTTGATTGGAAGACTAGTAACCCACCAATTTCTGTAGGAACTAGGTGGAGCAGGGTGGATGTATGGGGTGGATGTGTGTTGGAAGGGAGACCCGGGTTCCCTGTTTCAAACTTTGTGGTTGGCCTGCCTTAGCAGCAAGAGCTTCCTCAGGCCTTTCCCCAGGCTGAGAAAGATGTCACCCAGGCACAGAAACCCTGCTGGGGCTGGGAATTTCCAACCGCTTCTATAATGTAAATAATATAAAGGGTGTGCTCTTGCAGTGCTTATTGACTAAATCTCGCCGTGATACCAGTGAGACACTGGGATGGATGGTCCACATTCAGACTTTTGCTGGATTATTAGAAGTTACTGTCTTTTGAAATGCTACCTTCTCTGTTAAGTGCATCAGGGTAATAGCACTAGTGTTTGAATCCTATGTGCTACATATTGAAGTGTCAGGAAAAACGCAGGTTATGAAATTATTAGGGTCTCTTAAAATACAGTAGAGATATAAAACTCATTGTGAGGCATCCATACAAGAGGACATCATGAAAGTATATTCCCCAATGGAAAAAGGGCTGAATGAAGCTAGGTAAATGTTTTTTGAGAGAAACACAGAAGGAAGCCTTTGACTGATTTACACCACCCGCCCCCCTTCCTGCAGTTTGTTTCTGTAGCTCTGAACAGGATGTCTCATGCAGAAATGACTCCTGAGTTTGACTTCTCTTTTTAGTCGATTTCTAAAGTAAAGAATCACAGAGTGGTTTGGGTTGGAAGGGACCTTTAAAGATCATCTAGTGTGTCGTCCTGTGTCCCCCAGTCCCTGCCAGAAGTAGGGACACAACTATGCCAGGTTGCCCAAAGCCCCATCCAGCCGGGTTTGAACACTCCAGAGAATGGGGCATACACAACCTCTTTGGGCAACCCAGCTCTTTCAGCCTCTCCTCATAGGCAGCGCTTTTCAGCTCCCGTGTCCTTGAAGGCAGTTTCCCACTGGAGTGCATTCACCAGTTCCTTAACCAGGTGAAAGTTTGCTTTCCTAAATCTAAAGGTCGTAACTTCGCTCTGCCTGGCCCATACCCCTTGATAGTGAATTCTGTCAGGGCACGATTGCTGCAACCAAGGCTGCCACCTGTCCTGACCTCCCTAATGAGTTAGTAAGCAGCGGGTCCGGTAAAGCTCCTCCTCTGGCTGGAGCATGTAATACACAATACAAAAAGTTGTGTATGTAACAAGTTAAAGCAGAGCAAAGCAAGTTGTGTAAAAACCTAAAGGACCAAGTGAAAGTAGAAAAGACCCTAATACATCATTTAATGCCATTATCCTCCGTAATTTTTCCTGTCTGTTATGCTCTTAAATCAAATGAAGTTAAGCAAGTGAAAGTTTCAGTGTTATGGCAGTTCATTTTCTTTAGTCCGCAGTAGAGAAGAGCTGAGATTTAAGAGTATTCTGTAGTGCTAGTCACTTAAAACTTGTTCCTTTTGTTTCCAGCCCTTTGGAACAGTCTCTGTTTAGAACTCCTGTATTTTCCTGCGTAGGTGATCTGCAAGTTGTATTTGTACGTTATAACCAAAGAAACTAAAAAAAAAAACAAAACAAAAAACACCTCAGAGGCTCAACAATGGTATGGATTTTGCACATGTGCATTTAATAAAAAGGAAATTGTTGCTGGGATTCTTGTCTTTCATAATAGGCTCCCTGCTTTACATTGTCCCAGAACATCTCCTGTTCGCTGTACTCTACTACTGCTTATTTTGTATGGCTTCCCTGGGGTTTTATTTTCAGTGCTACAGGTATACTCAGAAATACATTTGTTAGAAGGAGATAGGCATAAGCAGTCAGTGAAGTCTTCTTGTGCAGCAGAACACGTGTGTGACAGCTGACAGTGTAAGCTATTTTGATAACTGGGGAATCTTCTGATAATCACGGACAGGTAAATATCTGTGAGCTTGAAACTGTTTGTATTCCAAGAGAAAATGAACCTCAGGCTAAGCTTGAGATACAAGCACAGGCTGCTTCTTTCTAGTGTATATTACTTTTTTCCTCTGAGAACTAAATTTATTCCTTGATTGGAGTGGATATAATCCTCGGTTCAGTTATGAAGAGTTGCTGATCAACCAGTAACTGTGGCACGCCAGAGCTGAATTCTGTTGTAAATCATGTCCGCCTTTACGAATAACCTTTAGGATACATTTAGATGCAGCATGGGGCTTAGAGATTTCCCACAGACTGGCTCATTTGAAATTGGTGGGACTCAGCACTCTTTCAACTACCACAAGAAACGTATGCTTTAATTTGGGAACTAGATGGCCGTGTAAAAATTGGGCTCTGCATTTCTTTCTTACTGTAATAACGTAAATGAGTTGCTCTGGGGCTTCCTTGCTGATGGCATCAGTGGATGTCTCTTGCAGAGTGTGCTTTAGGTGAGTAAGCGGCTGTTGCTTTTAGTGGTGAAGGCAGCTGTTCAGTGATGTTTTCACAGAGTTATAGGCAGCTCTTGCAGAGAGTTTTTTTATGATCTTTTTCCCTTTACGCAATACCTGTCTGACGCAGGTATAATGTTGCTTTCATTACAATCTTTGTCTCACTGGGGTCTACAGACTGAAACCTGCACTTTGTGAAGGGTAAAGGTGCAGGTTAAGTAATTATCAAGAGTTTAACGTCTTCCATCGCCTTCCCATGGGCTTGAGCACTCTTGCAATTTGTAGAGCTGCTGAGCCGCAGCAAGTTGGCTGTCTGACCATAGCACAGAAAACCCCGGGGTATGAACAAGGAAGACCCAGTGAGGTACCAGAAGGAAAGGAACACTTCTAAGAATTCATTTGTGATTCTGAAGTGTGGCCCCTCGTGCTTGGGATAAATTGATCCCGGAGCAGAGTGCTTCATTTAACTCCACCGTAGAGGCACACCCATAGATTAAAAGTTCCTACTGCCACTGCTCCACCTTCACCTCAATTATTACAGCTACACAGGCTTTTAAAAGCATGATGGTGCTATTCTTTCTCTTTAGAAAAGTATCTCTGAGGGAAGACAGATTTATGCTAGATGTATGGCTTAATTTTGTGTTTTATTGGTTTATTACTGCCTTTCAATGCAGTATCTGAGATAAGGTTTCTCAGCCTTCCTGCACTAACCTTACAGATGATTCATATGGAAATGACCGACTTTAATCTGGATGTATGTGTGGTCATCACTGGTTCTGCTTCCACGTGCTAGCGATAGTGTGGCATGCTGCTGGAAGACGGCTTCCTGGTTATGTGCTGTGCTGTCTTTTGCTCCTTGCCGCTTGCGAAATCACTGAAAGCGACATGTGGCGTCTGTAGGAAAGGGCAGAAGCTATTTGCTTCCTGAACATAACCTTGTCTTCCAGATCACAGTTGGAAATGGGAAGTTTTTGCCAGGTGGTTGGGGTGAAGAACGGGGGATCCTTCCAAGTCTCCTTTGGAACGGAATTTGGTCAGTTCCAAACGCCGTCAGAATTCCTGGGTCAAGTGCAATTGCAAAAGCATTGGTGACTCTGTACTGATCGCTTTTACTAGAAAATAATTGCTTGTTATCTGTGTAAATAAACTGACGTCCTGTTTATTTCTGTTATCTATTTCCTTTGTTTTCTGTGGAGCTGAACACTGGTAATTTATATAGTAATAAATATACTTAACAAGATCATTGGAGTCCTTTAACGTTAGTCTCTTACAAGTGTTTTCAGTGACCTTGCAAATCTTGCAAATTGCTGTGATGCAAGTACTTGCTTAGGCCTATGGTGATGATACTTATTTAAGGAGGCAAAGTCCCCTGATAAATTCATTCAATATTTGTATATTATTTATGTTTCAAAACTGCATGATTCTACTGTAGTAGAAAGCCCATGCCACTCTACCTTCCACAACTGCTTTTTATGAGTGTATGCTTATACATACAGAGAGGAACAGAGCTTCATAAACATCTATTTATTTATTTTGATACTGTGTAACTCAAAAGCTTGGTGGTTTCATTTTATTTCTGCTGGTGTTTATTCCTTTTATGTCTTTCAGAGTTGTTGTTGAAGTTGAGAATTTTCCTGATTTATTAACCAGGATTAACAACGCTGGGTATAGAGCGTGTGACACATATGAAGCATATGAAAGATTACTTTAAGTGCAGCAAAAGTGATGCTTCCAAAATATCCTGTAGAATTATAGCATTGCTGTACAAAGCAGCATTATTATTTTATTGTTCTTTTTTAAGTGACTCCACAAGCCCTTGGGGGTGGGGAGCATGTTCCCTAGAGCTGCAGCTCTAAAGGGAGGAGGAAAGGAAAGATTTTAAGGCATTACTCTTTTCTTGAGAGTAGGCTGATGCAGCCAGTGCTATTATCTTTAAGGAAGTGCTGGGATCTTGCAGCATCACCTGTTTCTGGTCTGTTCACGAGGGTTTATGTTCTTTCTTACCCCTAGAGTGAGCAGAGGACTCCTTGTTCCTGTTCCATTCGCTCACAGACCCAGGGCAGCAGCGGTACCCTGAGGTGTTGGAGCCACAGAAAGCCATCTCTAGTGGCGATGTCTGAACTTTGCATGGTATTGGTCTGTAACTTCACATCCAGGTTCGTAACTGAAGAGAGAGCGAGTCTGTGGCTTCCTGAACCCTCTGGCATGGGTTAGAGCTGGTGGTGGGTGGTGTACGCTGGGTCTGGACAGCCCATCTCCCAGCCTGGAACCGCTACGGGCAGCACTGTCCAGGGGCACGACGGTGTGGTGCAGCCCAGTGCTGCTGCGCTGGCAGCTTTTTGCCGGACCGGTTTCCGGGTGTATGGCAGAATTCTCTGTTGGCAGGTGAATTGTCAGCGTCTCGTGGGCTGGAGGCAGCTGCCGCTCAAAGACTGGTGTTGGAGCTTTGCTCTGCTGCGCTTATTTCTTTGAGGCTTAGTAACAGAAGTTCTTGGAGATCATTAAATATGAAGCAGTTTTAACTTGGTTTAAATACCTCAACACACTTAAGTGTGTTCCTCAATTTTGAGGAAAATGGAGAAAGTGTTTGAAGTATGTATTCTGAAAACGTTCCACAAAAGAAGAAAGAAAATAAGGGTTCTTGCCAGTAATTCTGTTACCAGAACTCATGAGCTCCCTTTTCCAGCTGATGCAAGAAGGCCAAAATGCAATAAAAGCAGTAGGAAAATGGACTAAGTCTAAAGCAAGAGCTTCTGTAGCATACCCTGCCAGATGGGTGTGTAATTGGTAAACTTCCAGTCCCTTTTGTTGTTTAACTGCTTGCATTTTGGTCTGTTTTCTGCAATGTCCCAGAAGTGTCTCTGTTTTGAAGGATCAGTGTGTTGACAACCTGATATTTTGTCTCTATTTCTTCTCTGTTCAAGTACTTTAAGAACAGGCCCAATGGAAAAATTTCCTGGTAGGCAGCCTGTTTAAGCCTGCTTGGTGGATTTCAGTTTATGCTGTGACTGGTTGCAAACTCTTAGGTGCCTGTCTTCAGGATTTGATTCGGTTCATAGAAATTATTTTTTCTGTATATATTCTGAATTGAAGCTATTGCTTTAGAGCTACTGCTGTAGTAACTTCTAGCAGTACTTTTGCAATAGAACTGTATCAGACAGCTGACACTAAAATGCCTAGTTAACACGGCATATTTTCAAGTATTCTTTAATTGTGATAAGAAAACAAATACAAGTAAGGCAGCAATCACTGCAACATGCACATCAATATTGGAAAAGATTATCCTCCTTCTAAGAGCATATTGCTGCTTCCCTCTTGTTGCGGTGATAAGTACAGAAAGATTATAATAAAATCCAATTTTGTATGGACTTTAATCTCAATAAATGAGACTGTTAGAACAGGTGAATATATTGTATCCCTTTGAGGTGCAATCCCATAGCAGTTTAAGTGGATGAAAAACTGGATTAGCACACTTCTCCCTTGTGCTGCCTGCCTGTAGTGCTCATAGTTTCGTGGTGAGGTAGGTCAGGGAGCTGACATGACTGGAAACTAACTCTTGTTTCTCTTTTGTTAGCTTTCAGTTGAATAAGTTCTCTGAACTGACTTACTGTCTTACAACATGAGTTCCAGAGGACAGACCAAAAGCAGGACTGCAGCAACCTGAGTTAAGATTGCCTAAAGGTGTGGTTTCGTGTTATTCTTGATCCTGTCTAGCTGTGGGTTGCCTCATATCCTTTCCCCTTCCGGTAAGGGTGGCTAAGGAGCATATTTCATGTTGGCTGTGCCAGCTGCTTGTGCTCTCAGCCTGATGTTTTTCAGAAACTTTCAGCTTACAGGAGAGTCTGAAAATTTTGTTTGGGTTTTGGTCTAGATTGGAACAGAAAATTCAGCATGTCCTATCAGCTAAAAGTTCAAAGATTCAGGCACCCAAATTGAAATCTGTGGCTGTGTCTCTGCTAGCAAATCAGAATATCCATGGACACCAGAGCTCAGCTGCCTGTGCTGTTAGAAGCCCTCCTGTGTGCTTGTGGCCCGGGGCACTCTCCGTGGCATTCCTGGTAGCCAGTCTGAAGGCTAGGAGAATTTAAGGATGGAGGCTGTTCCGTGCTACTCAGTCCTCATGCAGAAGTGTGGTCTGGGGCATGTTGAATCAGCATTGCTTCACTGGTCTTCTAGTTTGGGTGCGTTCCTTTGAGGAGATTTGGAGCTTGTATGGACAGCTGCGGACACGCAGAGCTGCTGTGCCATATGTATTCCATGGAGGAGGGTTAAAGCTGTTTCATCGGTGAATTCAGAATTCCAGCAGCTATCGTGACTTACAAATTCACATTTTCTTATGGCACTTAAGCTGCATGAAGGGCACTGAGCAGCTATCAGGAGTCTTGGGTCTCAGTAGTCATCAAGCAAATAATCCGCTAATATGTGCTGTCTGTAGAAAATGAATCTTTCCCCTCAAAAAAACTGATAGAACTAGATTCCAAGTACAGCATTTGTGTCATTTCCAGCATGGATGATAGATTGCTTAATATCTGCACATAACATGCAAAAAATTGAGGCTGAACATGATACAAAACTTTTAGTTTCCGTTTTAGTACATTTGGACTTTCAGTACAACTGTAAGGCATAACTGAGAGCGCACTTCTGTCCTTGTTTCAATAAAAGATATATTTTGCAGTGATTAATTTCAATGTAATATAGCTGCTCTGTTTTAATACAGTTACATTGGCAAGTCTTCAGCGTGGAAAATGAAGAGGTTTTGACTGCTGGGAGAGGGGTGGGAAACGAAGAAGTTTTAGAGCTTAATTTGGACTCATGCTATTGTAAATGATTTGTTCAATGCTGGCAAAATTGGTTCGTGCATTTTGTGGTTTAATGTGTTGGGCTTTGCATCCAGGTATCTTTGGACAAATCTTGGTGTTCCAGGAAGTGAAAGGGTGGTTACGCTGCTCAAAATGAATGTGTGAGTAGGTGGTAGTTGTCACTTTTTCTTTTTTCAGTGTGTCTAATGCTTCTTAATCCTAAATGATTCTTTCTCTCTTTGGAAGTTTAAGAGGAAGCTGACATAAGAATTCACATGTTAGTGTTTTACAAATGCAAAATAAGATGTGTTTCTTGCCAGCTGTGCCAGTTATTTAGTTTGTGTAAGGCTGAATTTCTATTTTGCTGGCAGTTATTCAAAGACTTGCATCTGCATAGCTTTCCTATTCACGTTGGTAATTGTTGTAGGAAAAAAAGAATTCTGTTTTTAGCATAAATGACTGTTATCTTACCAGTTCATCAATTGAACTTGAATGGAGCTCAAAGCCTAGGTTGAATCTTGCAGATAGATCTTGCATACTGAGTTCTTTTAGTTGGTTGGTACCAGGCCAATGGTGTTAGTTCTGTTTCAGAAACTGCTGCTGGAACAACACATTTTTTTTTTCCTAAACATTGAGTTCGCCACTGTGGTGGGTTGGTGAATGTCCATGGATAAATGCTTCAGAACCAAATTCAACACTTAACGGCAGTTTGAGCTTCTTATCTCTAAGTTGCTTCTATCAGCTGCAGTGCTGGTCATTCCCATTTGTGGGTACAACTTGTGGGTTTCATCTGTAGATCCTAAAGCATCTCACAGAATGAACAAATAGGAAGCTTGTCCTTTTAAGGGTGATGGAACCAGAGAGACAGAGTAACGTGACTTGCCTGGAACAGGGTTCCCAGGGTAGCGGCCACGGCACTGAGCCTCTCGGAGTTCAAGAAGCATTTGGACAGTGCTCTCAGACATAGGGTCTGAGTTTTGGGTGGTCCTGTGTGGAACCAGCAGTTGGGCTCGGTGATCCTTGTGGGTCCCTTTTAACTCGGGATATGCTGTGATTCTACGAGTCGATGATTGCCTGAGGTTTGGCAGTAGGCTGTTGGTAGAGCTGAGGACAGCACTCGGATTTCCTGAGTTTGTGAGCTGTCCGCTAGGTCACATGTGCTGCCAGTGTGATCGTTGTTCTAGATATGACTTAATTCTGTTCAGTTAAGAAAATACTAGCATCTATATGATCTTTAATGTCAAATCAGAAGAAAAAAGTTTTAAAAACTCTTACAGAATGGTTCAATATTAGATTCTACTGCAGTAATTCTAAGTCGGTGTTGTAGCAAAATAGAAGCAGCTTTTGGTGCTAGAATTGTATGCAAAGGTTATTTTCCTTTGGAAGTAAAGTTTGAATATTTGTGTATTCATATAGAGAGTGACAAAGCAAGAGTAAGACAAGGCTACTCTTTTTGGTGTGCAGCTGAATTGAATGAGAATGAAATCATAGCTATTGGAGGCTACTTGGGGTTACCATTGACAAAGCCAAATGCAGGCTTGCTTATCAGACCTGTTTAATCTCGTTTTGCAGCAATTACCACCCATCAAGTCAAGAGTTAAGAATTCAGCTCAGATGAGTCATATCCGTTTTTTGCTGTGGGATGCAGTAGTGCAGTTACTTGTGAGGCTGGGCACTCAGTGCTATCTTGGTGGCAGATGGTGTGCTGGAGAGAGCAGTACTAATTAGGTATATAGTATTTTCTAGTGAGATTTTTATATTGGTTTGCAAATTAATATGGAAAATTCATGGGAAATTTGGGTGTGAAAAATCCAGAAACTGAAATACTAAATAACTTTGTGTATACACACACACACATTGCCACTTCCCTCCCCGATTCCTTTGGTAGTGCAACCAGCATAAAGTTTTGTCCTTGTCGGTAAGGAGGAGGCATATATCTATTCCTCTACCCCTTCTTTACTGGTACCTCTCCTTATACCACTCTTACCTCTGACAGACTTGGAACATGAGGGGTAGCTCTGTGGTCTGTGGATCCGTGTTCTGCTTGACTAAAGCAGAGTCATACCTCAAATTCTGAAACTAATTTCAGACTTGATCTATCTAAAAGAGAGATGAGCTTCAGCTGAATTAAAGTGGCCTGGATGAATCTGTGTGTCCAAACTTAGATGTGCTAATTCTAATACAGCTGCTATGCCACCAGCTCCAAAAAACAGCTTTTCAAAGTCACAACTTGTAGGAAAAACTAATACGTGTCAAGTTCCAGGGTTTCCAGTTTTTCCTAGGTGAGTGCTACATCTTATTTTAAAATCAGAAAGGTTGTAATTATTGTCCTTGAACCCACGAGAGATGGGTTTTGCAAAAGGACAGCCATTCCAAACCTTCATGTAGCTGGCAATACTTGCACTATAATCTCTTATGTCTGAAACTGTATCCAAGGCTGGAACTTTGCTTCTTTCTGCTAGAACTAAGTGCTTCCTCCTTGACAGCTTACTAACAAGGCTGTTTAAATTTTTAAAAGGATTTGAGGCTTCTGTGTCACAGGGCAAGGATTGCGTAAGTCAATGCTGTGGAGGGCTTTGCAAAGTGGGACAGATTCAGACTAGATCTCTTGTGAATTGTTGTAATACAAAAAAAAGTAATAGTACCGAATGCTGCGTTAGTGATATACATTGATTTCTGTCGGAGGGTTGGTTCTTTACAGAGCTTCACAGCTTCACAGAATCTTTTGGTCGGAAGAGACCTTCAAGATCACCTAGTCCAACCTAAATTCTGAATGCTTCAGAATGCTTCAAACCAGAGTCACTGTTAAATCTGAGATGCTATTTTCTGTGTGAAGTAGATACTTCTATGCAGTGTTTTTGGTGGAACCCAGGGGATCTTTCGAATTGTTTGATCAGGTCTGTGGTGTTTACTCTGCACGTTCCCCTTGCTGTCTGAAGTAACCGATTGGTGTGGCTGAGGGCTGCAGGTGGTACAAAGGATTCAGATTTCTCCTTGCTAAATTGCAAGGACTGCATGCAAAACTCGTGCTTGCAACTTGCAGATCAGTAAAGCAGAAAAAGCAACTTAACTGTAGTTCTGTAGATTGCCTTTGCTGATGGAAGAAAGTGGTGGTGGGGGGGAGAGAGACACCCCCCGCACGTCCCAGTTGTTCCTTTCTAAAAGGAAGAGTTGGAAATGGATAAGGTATAGGAAATATGGGAGCAGAATCTGTGGTATGTTTTCTTGTCTTTCAAAGATTTCTTTGAAATGGATCATGGATGGGCTTTGTAAGGTGCAGATGAGTAGGAAAAAATAGAAATAATCTTTTGAATTTAAAATGGGACTATTTTGAACCTTGGTGAAACTGTAATAAAGGGGAAAGTAACGATGAATATTTAGGACCTAGCACATATGCATTTATTATAATGTATTGTCTGTGCTAGAGGTGGTGAATTTATTTTTATGCCTGTAGGGAAAGAACATGCTTTGCTACCTGGAAACCTGTGAGCAATAAAGCACTTGATCATACGGGCTTATTTTGAGAAATATTGGCTCGTGTGGTCACTGGATAGATTATAAAATCAAACGAACGGACAAAGATGCAAAGGGACTAAACGCTTCTGGGCATACTTATTTTCTGATCTGTTAGGATGCATAACAGAGGTTAGAGCTGTTGTGAATACATTTCTGAAAACCTCATATGAGTAATAAAAGAGAAAAGAGTGTCAGGAATTATTAGGAAAGAAATGGATGAAGAACTAGAAAAGTCACTTGCTGTATGAATCTATGATGTGTCATATCTTTATTGCCCGCATCTCTGCTCATCTCATTTCAAAAATGAATTTGTAACTTGGTCAAAGACACAAGGGAAATGAGGATTATCAGAAGCATTCATGGAGATTTTTTTCATGCAGATCTGTTGTCTATAGATGTGGTCTCTTCAGAAGGAAAAGAAAACAAAGGGAAATGTGGCATAATTCAAAAGAAGAATTAATGAGGAACAATTATTCACTTTTGATTGTTGGCCTTCTAGCTCATCTGCAGGCAAGTTTAGAAGAAGCTAAAGGAAGGACTTTTCTGTACAAGGACAGAGTCAAATTGTTTATCTCATTGGCATAAGGTGTCATGAAGGTGAGAAGTACTGGTTTCACAAAAGGACTAAAATTCCCGAGGGATAGGTTTGCTGAGACCTGTTACGTGTGATGGACCCAATATGACTGAAATGACTCAGGAGCTCTTTAGACTGTTGAATTTCTAGGAGCTTTAAGGATGTACCAGGTGGCTCTGCAGTTGCTCCGTTTCTTTTCTTCTTCCCTAATAACTGCTGTTGACAGTGGTAGAGACGAGATACTGGACTAGATGGACTTCCTGGTCTGACATAAGGTGGTTATCTTTAAGGCTAAACTGACCCAGTTCATTCACAGATGATGTTAAATAGTAAATTTTCTAACTAATTTGCTAGACAAGATGTAGATGTCTTCCAGAAGTAGATGCAAACGCGGACAAGACTGACCTATTTAATGCCAATCATTGGACAGGTGGGGCATATCATCAGTTACTTTAACCTAATTCACAGAAGCACACCAGTTTATCCCAGATGAGGAAATGGCATCGGTCTGGCATCTGAAATAGCAGGAAGACTGTCCATAAATGCAGTGCTATGTTGTCTTTTGTATGCCTTTTCTGTGAACTATTGCACTGTCACCTGGCTGGAGCTCCAGGAGCTCTCATCAGGATGCTTTTCTCTGGAAAAGCAGTTCCTTTCACTTGTGGATCTCCTTCAAAGTGAAGCTAGGGAATTTGGTGTTTAAGCTCATATTTTTTGAAGCATGAGGAGAGTTTTGCAACTTGGAATCAGGACAGAACTGGGAGGAGGACAGCTGGGATTCACTGATGGGTGTATCCAAGAAGACCTCCCTAGGACATGCTGAGACCTCATAGGTACTTGAGCCAACCTGGGTTCTGATGACATCAAGCTGGTCTTAGCTTGATTTCCTCCTGGTGGTTAGGCTCTGCAATGGGGAGGATATCCCTGGGGATGCTTTGGCACATGCTTGTCACAGCCCAGTTTCTGACAGCTACATCCTCTTTCTCTTTCTGTTAGAAGTGCCCGTTGGAGGTGGATAAAAGAAGTGCTGTCGATGCAGCTGTTGTTAGTAAAGGATATAAACTAATCATGTTTTCTTTAGCAATAAATCTCTGGGTATTTTGCCCTGGGACAACTTTCAGCCAGTGGGAATGGGGCTGTTTGTTTTAAAAAGTTCTTATCACTAACCTAATGTCTCCGCCCTTCAGTAACTATCTTACTGTTGATTCAAATGGAAGAAAGTATGGTTGATACGAAGTTCTTCTGAAGGCAAAATCCTTCATCACACCTCCTACAGCTTAACTGTCCCGTAACTTGGACATATGAGGAAGGTTTTGTAGAAGGTGCCTCTAGGAACTTCTTCTAGGTGGGGGTGGAAGGGCATTATGCAATCCTTAATTTATGCAAAAACATTGAGAGTACATCAAACTGAGAATGTGTTGGAGTAAAAAACATTTTTCATGGAACATTTTATTTGACTCTTGTGTAATTTGCTTTCTGTGCTAAAATGAATTGCTATTGGTCTGAGCAAGTTTTCCACCTTCTTTTTTGTTTCACAAAAAATTGAAAGAGGGGGTTTGTACCTGTTTTCATCCATCTGATGCAGGTAAGAGCATTTTCCTGAATAAATAAAATGGGGTTTCAGACTAATGGGTGTTGTCTACTTTATTGTGAATATTAATTCCTGTATTTCATGAAAGCTCCTCTGACATATAGTCAAAATGTACTAGACCAGACCAATGTACACAGACTGTTTGGAATACTTGCAGTGTAGATACTGGCGTAAATGCATTCCTATCTTATTTGGTTTAAGCATAGTTCAAATTGTTACGCATTTTTAAAACAGACAAAGCATCCTAGTTGTGTCAGAAGCAGCAGCACAGTATGTTTTTTGTTAAATGAAAATAGCATGGTTTGCAAATACAAAAAGGGCAATGGAGATCATAGGAGAATGCAGGGTCAGCAGGGGTTCCACCTTGAACTCCAGGGTGTTTAACTCAGCTGCCTTGTGAGTGCCAGGTAGAGACCTCTGGTGTTTTTCATTTGAAACTCCCCTTCACATGGTACAGAACATGGGTTCTTTTTGCAACAGCATACACGACTGGCTCGTTCATTCTGTGACTGCTATTAATTACAAAATCTAGCCNTTTTTACATTTGATTTCAGCACCCCTCAGCACAGGGTATAATAAAAACTCACATTTACTGAATTTCTCAGTCTTCAGAATCAGTTCCACTCCTGTCCTTCAGGGTGCTTCCCAAATTGGTGTCACAGGAAAATCTTAGCAGTAGTGACATACAAATCAGGAATGCGAATATGTACCTGTGCAGATCCTTGTGAAAAGTTCTGCAGTTTGACAGTGCATCATTGGTAAATTCTCTCATCCTATAAGGATAAATTGTATTTTTACTAAACTTGGAGTTTATTTTAAAATGTTCAAGAGCAAAGTGCAGAAAGTAGTAGTGAGCAGTTTAAATTCCTGAGTCCCAAGTCTAGCCTCAAAGGCAACACAACATATTGCCAGCTTAATAGTTGTGACCAGATACTTTTAGATGAAACTACTCAGATTTTTTTAACAGCATAAGAATTGTTATGATTACTTTGCAGCAGAACTACTGAGAATGTGCTTATTTTTGGATCAAACCTTTTAATGAAGATAAATTAACAAAGTTTGTGTGCTTTTAAGAGATAATGGTGCTTTCTGTTAGAAAACATGACACATGAGACCCCGAAGCCCTTGGGCATTTGGTCTTCTCAGAGAGTGTTGCTCTGTTCCTGGGAAAACTTTGAACACAGAGATTTTTGGGAAAGGTGGTGAGAACCAGAAATGGTAGATGTACTCTGTACCTTTGGTTATGATGAAGCTTGGGGCCTAAAATTCTCAAATACTGTATCATTTGTGACAGATATTTTCTCCTCATGAGAAATACTTTCTTGAAGTAAAGACATTTAAACATGTTTACATCTCTTAGCATGCTTCTTCCAAGTTTTTGGAAGCCTGGGAAGATCCTCATTTTGTGCATTCCAGCTGGCGTTCTTCATACTCTTAAAATATTATGTATTTATTTTTCAATCTGTGCTCGCTGCTTGGGGATCTTTTATGTTTACACCATTTATGGTATCACTGGATTGGGAAATGTTAACTCCCATGACTTGAAAATAACACTGTAAGAAATAACTCTACATCTTTGGATCAGAAACACTTCTGGACTTTTTATCAACAGGTTGTGAGCTTAATGGGCAGGGCTCTGCCCTTAAGAGACAGACGCACTCTGTCTCACTCTGGCTTAGCCTTCTAGTTTGGCTTGGCCCATCTTTTGTGCAGTTCTTGTACATCTTTTGTACATTTCTACTAGGACCTGTGAAGAAATGAGTAAGCTTCTTAATAGGAAATTGAAAGGAACAACTAAAAAGAATATCTGCTTTCAGATAGCAGGGAGACACCTTAATGAAAATTGCTTCCATAAAACGTGTGCTACTTATTAAAAGAAGTTTTAAAGTAACCCACAGAAGGTGGCTTTTTCAAGAGGATGAGGGAATGGAATGATGCCCTTTGAATGGACAACTTTTGCTCAGATTGGGAAACAAGTTGAAAAAACATGAACTATGGCAAACTTAATGTAAGCCTTAAGAGTTTCCAAAAGAGTTTGAGGAATGCTTGCTGAAGACAGGCTACAAAAAAAAAAAAGCATTCTCAAATGCTTCACCATCAGAGAGCAAGCTAGGGATCCTGTGCAATCAATGTGGAAAAGGAAGACTTGAGAAAGATGCAGCTTTCCTGCCATGATCTTATGAAAGACTTTAAGGGGGTAAGTCTGAGGAATTGCCTCAGATTTAGGTTGTCAGGAGAAGAGGCTTTAAAATAAGCTGAACCTATGTGGTGGTGTCTCAAGTTCTAAAGGAGCTCCAGTTGAAAAATGCTGAGTTTTTAATCGTGGTATGTGACTTCTGATTTTAGTGGATGTTGGCACAGTAGGAAAGGGAGATGATATTGTAATATCAGTAGAACAAATGGGCTGAAAATACAAATAACAAATTTCGTAGACACACGGATAAAATCTGACAGTAGGGAAGAGGTGACCTGGCTTTTTGTAAAGGTGAATCAGACTTCAAGATCTTGAATTCTTTCTTTGTGAGCCTGTAGGTCCATTTAAGATTGTATATTTGGATGTCGGAAAGCTTTTGATAAGATCCCTGACCAAAGACTCTAAGAGACAAAATGACTGGAGCTGAGATCTTCGTTCCCTTCAGATGAATGGGTTGTTCAAGGAACGGAGAATCAGTTTTGCCATGAATCAAGGTTACCAGTAGTAAAATGTGCTGGTGAAAGGATCGCTATGCACTTTCTTCTTGAATTGGAATTTTCAGAGTATTTGTCAACAGCGTGATGGTGATGTTTGCCACTGTGCAGGCTAGTCAAGACTGTAAAGAACTGACTGTAACAAATTGTAGAAAGCCTTATGGTTCCAGGCAAATGGGCAGTTCAGGGAAAGCTGAGGTTCAGTAATAGTGAATGCGAAGCAACATATATGAAGAAAAGCAGCTCTAATTATGCACACAATGTTAAGCACTAAATTAGTTGTTGCTATTCAGACTTACAGTTAGTTCAGGAGTTTTCTGAAAATGTCTGGGTTGCTGACTGAGAAAGGCCAGTCTTTATTTGCCCCATTCTTACAATCCTTACAATGTTGACTGCTGGCTTCTGGCAGAGAGATTTTGAGCTAAACAGAGCTTTGTTCTGATCTTGCCAGCTGCTGTGATGAAACCCAGAGTTGGTTTTGAAGGTTGGAGGTGGATCTGCTTAGACATTCAGTGCGCTCCCCAAAGACGACAAATATATACCACGTTATAAGTGAAAATAGATTGTATTAAAATAAAAACTAAAATACTTTTCTTAAATAGAGAGAACTTTATCTCACAAAGGCAGAAATTAATAGAACAGAATACACAAAAGTAAAAAGAACTTTTGATCAACTTTCCTCCTGCCCCTTCTGTCCTCAAGGTGGATTGTTGTTTCCTGGTTTGGTTTAATGAACTCGCTACCTTTGGAACTGTAGCAAACTCTATGGTTCCTTAAGAATTTAGGAGAACTTCTTTCCATCACCTCTGAGACCTGGCTGTTTGTTCTGAGCTCTTCTGTTAGCACACCTGTGATCCCACGAGTACTCTCTTCCTGAGTAGTCTCAGTCACTTAAGAGAATGCACAATCACACCTTCACCTCATGTCTTAAATGCACATAACTTGAAAATGTAAACCAAAATAATCACACAGGTACCATCACATCACTTATTTGTGGTTTTGTCCCTTGAGATCCTGTCCAGGCTGAAGGGGTGCTTAGTCTAGATTGGAAAAAAAATCTTCAGTGATGCACATCCACTGGACAAAACTTCTAGGTGTGGAAGTACTGAGTTGCTGCAGCTTGCATTGCTTTCCTTGACTTTTCCTGTTGCTGTGTTTGTGAGTTGTTTAAAAATATATTAACATTTCTTACAGGTCCTAAAACTTACCAGTCCTGCAGTGTGCTCAAACATTCAGCTGAGCCTCATCAGTTACCTCGCTGAGCTCCAAGTATTTTTCTAATGTAAAGTTTGGAGTTGTGAAAATATTTAGTATTTCACGTACTTGGCACCAGGGAGCCTGTTTCACTGGGATTGATACAGATGCAGTGAGCCTGAACATATTGAGGATATTTTTAAATAAATGGCTCTTTGTTTGGTTGTCATCTTTTATTCTTACCTAATCCTGAGTTCCTCCTACATGCATGAAGCTGAGGGTGTTTTTTTTAATTGTTGGGGGTTGGAATCATGTGATAACATCACAGTCCTTTGTCTTGGGCCAAGATACTGTATTTTGTTCAATCTCAAGCTCTCTCCTTTTTTTTCTTTCTCCAGTTGTCTTCAGATCACTGATAGACTGCCACGTAGTTTGCTGTGTTAGTTCCTACGCGCTCCCTTTTATGTTTCTCCTGCATTCTTCCCCTCTCATTCCTTTATCTAACATCTGTATGAACTTTGTGTTACCAGTTACTTGCCATCTTCTGCTGTTTTCTTTCAGTAACTATCCTCTGTTTTGCTGCCATCAGCCTTGTATTATAGAATCAAGAGGTTCTTTTCCTTCACATCCTTGAAATGTAGTGCAGTCAACAATGCCAGGATTTTGGTTGGAGGCTCCGATTTTAGAATATTGTGTGATTGTTTGTTTTTTCTCTCTTCCTTGTCTGGATGGCTCTGCTTTGTGAAGTCTTGTACTTGCTTTTATGAGAATCATCTGAGCCAATTAGCTGCAAAAGTTGACAGGGATCAGTTTGCACAGGTTTTTCTAAGAAGCACCTTGATGCATAGTAGGAAGGACTGCAAGTTTTGTCATGCTCCTGTGTGGCAGCAGAGCAAATACCATATTATCAGTTGGACATCTGGGGAGGTGCTGCAGAACATCATGACTTGTGGGTTGTGAACTTTCTTGTGATTTCAGGTTCAAATTTATTCAGGAACAACTTATATTTGATCTTGTGCCACGTTGTCATTCTCTAGTTTGTCTTCTTTCTCAATAGTATGTACTTGGTACAAAGATTTCCTAAGCTACTATCACTTTATCAAAAAATCAGCATCTATCAATCTTTGGAAAAGAGGAAAGGTTGCTTTTTAAGTGACTAGCTATTTTATTATTATTATTATTATTGAGCAGATTCTCAGAGATCTAAATTGAGTCACATACAGTCTTGTCTATATGGGTATAGATGCTTAATTTTAGATATCTGTAATGGGGTGGGTTGGTGTGTGTGTGTGTATATATATATATATATTTTTTTTTAATCTTTTGCTGTATTGTGCCTCAAGGAACTCTTTCTCCTATGATGATGTTGTATTGGGGTTCCTGAACAAGTTAATGTTGCATCCATGTCTGTGTGGCGGATAAAATTTCCTTACCGTCTGGAACTATGCACGACTCAATCTTAAGTAGGGGTTATTCAGCTGCATCCCTGAAGATATCATGGTGTCTGTTGCCTTCTTTATACAGGACCTAGTGATTGTATGGGGTGGAAAGTGAGAATCATCTAACTGATCCTGTGACCACCCCTCCACCCCCAGTGCTCAATAGATTGACTTGCTCAGTTATCTCATTGGGTATCAGCCTTGCTAGATCTGAACAAACATGGGGGAGGCTCAGGACCACCCCTAACAGTTAACGGGTAACTCTTAGAAGAGTTTGTCTGAAATGAAATCACGCCTCTTGCTTAGTGGTGTTTGTCTAGGTGTAGAAGTTCACTTCCAAGTTCAAGAGAAGCTTGACTCAGTTTAGCTGTCCAAGGAGCAGTGGGCTTACAACAGTACCGGGTTGCCCATACACTTCTATTATTTGAAGGTAACTTGCTGCTTTTTGGGTAAGTATTAGGTGCCCTAATTACTTCTTTCTATGCTTTGTGCTATGCATCAGCCAGAACGGGACACTCACCAGGCTGCTGTGCCTGTTGTTCCACCTGCTGGGGGAACGTGTGCTCAGAAGTTCCCCTTTGAGTAGATTGCAGGACTGGCTCTAAACTGTACTTCAGTGATGCAGGATCTCTGCTTCCATTTCATAAAAATGAGACTACCCGACCCAGGATTACTGCAGGTGTTTGAAAAACAAGGCTTTCCAGAGCACTGGTGTCACTGGTGCTTTGCTAACCCTGTCTTTTAGGGTTTGTGACACGTGAGGTGCTGAAATAAGGATCCTGAACCATAATACATTATCCTTTGTTGTGTTAGAAATTGGAAGTCTGCACTAGAAAATAACCAGCACATGTCTGTTGCTTGTCTCTTAGTGCTCTTGCTCATACTTCGCACGTTAATTGGAGATTCTACAAATATTTTGCTTTTCCAACATGTGGCATGTTTAGCTTGCCTGTGCAGTCAGTGCCCTTTTTTCCTTCCACATACCCAAGCCTCAGGCACCTCTGTAACGCTCTTTTTCTGTCTAGCCTGTCCCACCAGACTGGCTTGGCCGGACGGGTTTCCTGAGAGGTCAGCCATTCCCCTGTGTTTAGGTGTTCTCACCTGAGCGGCTCCCATCAGTCGTTTCCGGTCCTGGAGATGTGCGAGACACTCCTGACAAGTTATGCCTGATTCCAGCGGTGCTGACAAGTCGGTGACGCTGTGGTTTGCACAGCTGAACCAGAACTACCAAGCTGTACTGATGTGGTACTGTGATTTCCAAAGCAGGCTTCCTACCTATGCAGGCAGTCTCTGGGTAGAGGGTAAGAATAGAGAACCCTAAAGAAGTTGAAGTAGATGAGGATGCCTTCCATTTGCTTGTTTCTGAAAGCTCACCCAATAGCAAATGTCATTACGGCTTGATGAAACCATCGTTATTGCTGCTGAATTGAGAGCTTAGCACTTAGGCTTGCGTTCAAATAAATTTGGTCTATATCTGTATCTCTGTCAAGAGTTTCTTACTATGTCTTTTAACCCCAAGTGGAAAAGAACCCTAAATATTGTTCTATCCCAGAATTTGCCATTAGCAATTAACTTTTCTTTTGTCCCGATTGATCGTGGGATGAGGAATGTGAGGCAACAACTGTGTGTTCAGCACCAGCTAATCAGAAGATAGTAGCAAGCATAAACATTCATCAGTTTTATAACTGCTCTGTATTCATTATTTTTCCTGGCAGCACTGTTGTAAGCAGGCCCTATCAAAAAGTAGGGTGTACATGTATAATATCTCAGAGCATTTGTTTAAACATTCCTCTTTGCCCTGTTATATTTTAAACAATGAGTGGGAGATGAACTTTGGCCGCTGCATTTCTTGGTGACTGAAGGCATTGCTAATAGCCAAGGGAAAAGAGCTTTATGCACTAAATGGACACTTACACAATAACATGATCAAGAATGTATGATCTTAAGCTTGTACAATTTATTAAGAAAGAGTAATTAGAGATTTTATATATGAAGTTCATGGTCTTTGTACCTGTAGCTTAAAAAGAACGAGTGGATTTATGCTGCAGTAAGAAATATTGGTCACATGATTGTAATACATGCCAGGCTTCACAGAGATGAGTCCTTGAGCTTCCGCTGCTTCTCAGGCAAGAAAGGGTCAAGTCAACTGCCTCTAATTCTATCACATATCTGCTTTCCCAGATTAATAAGAAGCAGACTCTCAGTGCAGTGATATTTTGTTCTCTTGAACACGTGTGATTGTGTTTTGAGCTATTGTTGGTATAGACGTTAGTTAGGCTAATAACATGAAGTGTGACTGCTCAGCGGTTGTTGCTATGTCTGCAGCCCAGCGTGTGGTTATCCAAGCTAATCTGCAAGTAGGCAGCTTTGTTACTGACAGCTCGGTTATTGTCAGCTAGAGCTTGGGGTGGTTTTCGAAATGGACACCAAGAGCTTACTGAGCTGCGTGCTGCTGCCTCGGCCGGAGCTAAGCTCCCTTCTCCTGCCTGCGTTATGCTCCAGTCACATCAGTGTAGGCAGGCCAGTTGCTTAAAGAGATGGGGAGAAGGTCATGGCTAGACTTTTATTGTTCACAAAGTAGCAAGGCAATAATTTACCATAAGATTTATTATAAGGATCTTCACTTATAGGTGTCAAAGATAACTAGCAAAGAAGAGCATCCTGTCCCCGTTTTCTTTAAATAGCGTCAGTGTATCCGTGATCTGTAAACAGAGAAAGTGACATTTAATCTTAGGCATAAGACCCAAGTAAGGGATAAAATTTACTCTATCCTGCAGCCTGTGGGGTTGCAAGGGTTGCAGTTCTTCTAGTTCCCTGTCTCTCGCTCCTGTTCTGCTCAGTGTGGTTACATACCCACCCTGCTCATTAGTCGTCTGAACTGACTTTCTTTGCTGTAACATAGATGTGCAAGAACATTTGGAGTGAATTGTCAGTCCCTGGCCTTCAGAGTACTTCATACTGAGGGCTTAAGTGTTGAGAGGACTCTACTCTCATTCTGTCACCTGGTCAGCTATTTTTTTTTACTTGCCTTAAAACTGAAGCTGCAAGTACTGTCATAAGTGAGTTTGTTTTATTCCACTGTAACTGTAGAGATGCTTCTACCACCTCTATTGAAATGTCATTTTGTCACTTGTGAAATTGTGTTTTCCAATAAATGAAAAACACATCTTTCACTGCAGCAGTCTGTTAGACTCATTTCATCTGGTGGAAGTGAGAGTCTGATGAGTGGGATTCTGGCCGTTTGTGTATTGATGACCAAACAGTTCTTTTGTGCTAAGCTAAATCCTGGCTCTTCAGAACTGGTGAGAATTTTTATGGATACTCACTTGAGTTACATTTGTCTTAGAAAGCATCAGTCTTGCTCAGCTTCTGTAAACCTCTGATTATGCTTTATGTAACTGAACACAGTGTTTAGCTGCTTTAGGTGCACTTGACATTACCTTTCAGGCACTTTATAGGAGTCACTACGACTACCTTTGCTTTGCAAAGAAGAAGTAGAAGCAGAAAAGATGGGTAAAGATGGGTGGAGCAGCTGAAGTTCTCCCAGAAGATGAGATTCCATTTGCTGCTCTTCGTTTGAGTTCTGAACTTGGGGCCGATGTTCCGCACACCGATCCCTCCTTTGGTCAGGGGAGTTTCTCTCCTGATGTTTTGAAAAGATGGTCAGAAATGGGTATGTTGCAGGAGCTTGTTTAGTATATAGGTTGTGGGTGTGGGTTTTTTTGGTGGTGGTAGTTTTTGTTTGTTTTTTTGTTTTTAAATGGATAGACACCTGATCCCAATCGCAGATACTTTTGTGGCTTGTTGGAATTCCAAATAAGAATTGGGCTGTTCCCCTTGGAAACTGTGATATCAGCCCCAGAGGACTAGTCCAGACCTTAGAAATCTGATCTTTGTCATAAATGACAACTTCATCTTAAAATACTTACCCAACAGAGTGAGAAAGAACACTCCACAGAAGTTGGACGTATTCTCATGAAGATACTGCTTCATAGAGTGAGATTATCCAGAAGTCCTGGATTTCACAGAAGTCTTAAAATATAAAGGAAAGAAACCACACCTATTTACATTAATTAAGTACAAGTATCACAGCACTTTATACCAGTCTTAGTGTCATTTTTCTTACAAATGTTTACTCAATCACATGATCCTTCCCTGTGCTTTTTAAGTAGCCCAGGCCTCAAGGCTTTTTTGTTCTGTGTGTTGATCTGATTTGAGGGATTGGAGAGGATCCAAGCATGTTTCTTACAGTGTGGTCCTGAGTCAGATTTGTTCTAACAATTGTGTTAAATGGATTTGAACATCTGATCTTGACAGTAATAAGTTTAGTTGTGTGTTTGTGTGTGTTTAAGGGTTATTTCCTTCTTCATGGTCCTGGAACTTGCTACTTTAACATAGGGTTTCTCAAGTATCTTCTGTATTCTGATTTTGGTCAGGCTCTATCAGTTTGCTTTTCCTTTTTTAAGTAATATTTCTCTTTCACTGTTAGTTTTGCAACTCTAGTGAGAACACGTTATCTTGCAAGATTTGAGAATTAAGTCATGGAAAGTTGCGCAAATTATCCTCCAGCTCAAGGTAACAGAAATGTACCATAGACTTGCAGTTGCTGAGGATTAGATTTTTATGTGAATAAGAGCAGCTAAAAATAAAGCTTTGTAGCAACAAGTTGCTTTCTATGATGGAGTGACCACATCAGTCAACAAGGGAAGACCGACCAATGTCATCTACCTGGATTTCTACCTGGCCTTTGACCCGGTCCCACATGACATCCTGATCTGTGAATTGGAGAGAGATGGATTTGAAGAGTGGACCGTTTGGTGGATGGCCGCAGCCAGAGAGTTGTGGTCAATGGTTCTATGTCCAGGTGGAGGCTGGTGACGAGTGGTGTCCCTCAGGGGTCTGTCTTGGGACCAGTGCTTTTCAATATCTTCATCAATGACATAGGTGATGGGATTGAGTGCACCCTCAGCAAGTTTGCAGACACACCAAGCTGAATGGTGCAGTTGATACAACAGAAGGAAGGGATGCCATCCAAAGGGACCTGGATAAGCTTGGGAAGTAGGCCCACGTGAACCTAATGAGGTTCAACAAGTCCAAGTGCAGGGTGCTGCACCTGGGTTGGGGCAATCCCAGGCATGAGTACAGACTGGGAGAAGAACTCATTGAGAACAGCCTTGCACAGAGGGATTTGGGGGTTCTGGTGGATGAAAAGCTCGACATGAGCCAGCAGTGTGTGCCTGCAGCCCAGAAGGCCAACTGTGTCCTGGGCTGCATCAAAAGCAGCGTGGCCAGCAGGTTGAGGGAGGTGA
>VXAA01006355.1:322540-361595 GCA_013399115.1 Anseranas semipalmata
GAGAAGAGAAGGCTCTGGGGAGACCTCATTGCAGCCTTTCAATACTTAAAGGGGGCTTATAAAAAAGATGGAGAGCAACTTTTTACTTGGGCAGATAGTGATAGGACAAGGGGGAATGGTTTTAAACTTAAAGAGGGGAGATTTAGATGAGATGTTAGGAGGAAATCCTTTACTCAGAGGGTGGTGAGGCACTGGAACAGGTTGCCCAGTGAAGCTGTGGATGCCCCATCCCTGGAGGTGTTCAAGGCCAGGTTGGATGGGGCTTTGAGCAACCTGGTCTGGTGGGTGGCATCCCTGCCCATGGCAGGGGGGTTGGAACTGGGTGATCCTTAAGGTACCGTCCAACCCAAGCATTGCTATGATTCTGTGATTCCTAAAAATAAACAAGCCATAATCTCACGCAAACAATATCTAGTAGCAATATTGTCATTCTTATTTGGCTTTTGTGATGTTTCAATTTCCAAAAATCAATGAAAATCAGTCTATATATGGTTTTAGTAATGTACTCCCTTTTCTATTTAAATAAAATGAATTTGGTGGAATCTGTACTGCAAATATGTGAAATTGAACAGAGGGGTTCTTAGAACACAAATTACGAAACTTTTAAAGAACAGAATTTCATATTTGATTTTTGAGAGGGGAAAAAAAATCCCTTTTTTAGCCATGTTAGTTACCTCAAATTAATCTTATTCTTGAAGAACCTAAGCTTGTAGAGGCAGATGTGTTCTCCTTGTGTGCGTTTCTCCTTTCTTCAGGTTTTTAATAATTTCCAATGCTGTAAGCCAATTACAGTAAAATAGGACTGAAGAGTAGATGTCTCAAAAATGTTACTTTTCCACAAGCTTGAGAGACTCCCTTGTTGCTTTCCCAATTGAGAGTATGGCCACAAGGCTTGTTTGGTGTTATTGAGTACCTTCCATTATAGTTTTGAAGATCTAAGGAAATAGGCAAGGTGAAAGTTGTGGTTAGAGGTGGAATCTCAAATCTAATTAGAGATTTAATTGATTCCAAGTAAAGTAAAGGAACTTCAGGGTAATAAGCTTTTTGCCTACAGAGCTTGTCTTGCTGTGTTTTGTTGTAAAAGAATTCCCAGAAGGAGAAAGCAGGCTTGGAAACCAGGATGCTTTTTTTTGTTCTGCTCTTCACAGAACTACATTTCTTTCCTTTTTTTTTTCTGTAAGAAAAGAAAAAAATGAATTGAGTGAAGAGGGAGAAGGGTGCTTTGCAGGAGAGGTGGAGATGAGTCGGTTTACTTAGTTTGCTGTTGATCCAACAAAACTTTTGCAGTGGAATTATGCTGCCTGTTATAAAAGAAGCCTCAGCCATCTCTGCTGATAATCTGCAATTGCCTCTTGTTTTACTTCTACCTTGTTGAGACTCTGGGAAAGTGAAACGTACATTTTAAGAGAAAATGCAGAAGACTGCATTTGATGTTTTGTAAGCATGTTTGTGCATGTGCTTGAATTTATTCATGCAGGTCAAATCTACTATGAACAGAATTCTCTGTGCAATAAAGTTTTTAATTATCTGGGGGTTTCTACGGCTTTACATATTCACTCCCTCTTTCCTTCCCTTCTTCTGTACCTTCTCCTTTTCTTTCTCTCTAGTCTTTCTATATGAATCAAAGCAGATCTGAATGGCAACTGGAATTTTACTTTTGCCTTTTTTTCAGTTTTGTTGATGTTCTCTTCCAAAGATCTAGTACAGAACCTACCCAGTATATTATGCAGTCATATACTTAATTACATGGATTTTTACTGCAACTTGTGTAGGGGATGAAAATACATATCAAATACTTTTTTTTCCCTTGTAAGGTCATCAATCGTATATGATACAGATTAACTAAACAGATTTTGTTCTCCAGGGCACCAAATGAACTTTTTGCCTGTTCTTGATTGATGTTTTACCACTTTTTATCTGTGGAAATGCGGGTCTCATGTAAAGGGAAGGAAGGGAGGGGAAAAAGGAGGAGGAAAAAAAAAAAAGAAAAAAAAATAAACCACATCCTGCTGACTATAGTCAAAATTCAGACATGAGTAAAATGGGGAAAACCCTCTAGAACTCTATTTCCTACTTAAAATCTAATCTTATTATCAAAGCAACAAAAAGAAATGGCATAGAAGTATGTGGCTGTCAGAAATATGTGGCACTGACAATTAATTTTTCACTTCTTTCTACAGATATTGCTGTTGTAGAGATGAGTGATGCCTTCCGTCAGCCTTCCCTGTTCTACCACCTGGGAGTCAGAGAGAGCTTCAGCATGGCTAACAACATTATCCTCTACTGCGATACAAATGCTGAGTCTCTGCAGTCACTGAAGGTAGCTCTGAACGAAAAAATGGAGGGGGGAGAAAAAAGCCACAGTTGTCTAACTCTTGAAATAGGTTCTCTATTTCCATGGGGAAGCCACTTGTAGTTCACGAAAGAATAGCAAAAATGTTCTGAGGCCTGGAAAGTAAGTCTACAGTGAAAATTGAAAAACTGAAAGCTGAAAAACTCAGTCAATTTAGTTTTCCCAACAGAAAGGTTTAGATGACTTTACCATGGTCAGTTAAATACCTTGATGTTAAATAGCTCTTTATGGAAACAGAAGTTTGACAAATCTCGTATGAGAACTTAAATATGTGGTTTTGTCATTCAAGACAATTGCTGGTATTTGGAGTAAATTGTTACAGTAAGAACAACTGGTTGAGAATGGTAGTGTGTAAGGGGCAGCAGAATAATCCTTGTTTTAGCTCCTGTGTGAAGTAGCAGTTTTCTGCCCAAACCTGATGGGACTACAGATGGTCTCTGGTAATTCTTGCTGTGTTACAGCTGTTTACATCAAGTACCTGCAGGATTCTCTTGCTGGAGGTTATCAGCACTGTAGCAGAGTTAGTAGAAACAAAATTTATGCCTGTTTCTCAGGGCCACTGTTGACAGTATGGTAGGTTGGCTTAAGGCAAGAGAGTGGTTTAAGATAATCCATGGGGCTGTGAATTGTGACAGCCAAATTGACACTTGCTTCCCCCTCTGCTAAAGGTTTGCTGACTTCCATGGGGGTGGGGGAGGGCAGACAACTTGGATTGCAGTCTTTTAAATTACTTCTGCTCCCTTAGATCCATTGGCTGTGACCAGGAGGTGTTTTATGCTACTGCACTTAAACTCTAGGCATTGCTGAAAAGAAGCATTTTAGTAAGCAGCTTGGTGAGTCAGACTGCAATCTGGGCACTGCCGCCTCTCATGGAGGATTTGCTTCCACTGCTTCTGGCTAGTGCAGGGTATTTGTTTTTCATTCTGCCTGACTATTTGCAGCTTGGTTCTCACGTGGGAGAGAAACACCTTGAACTTGGTTTCTTACCCATGCACCTCCCTCCAAATGATCTTGGAGCACTGGAGGACTTGGATCAACTGGACTGGTGGCAATCCAATTACTTTCTTTTTGCAACACAAAGAGTATGCAGATAAAGGCCCTAAAAATAAAACTGCTAATAACAAAAGACCGATCTGTGGATTGAATGCAATTATACAAGTATAATGGTCTACAGTATAAGCAGAGCAGAATTTCATTGTACTACGTAAGGAGCCAAATACCCAACTCCCACTGAAAGCTCACTGGGAGTGAGGCACCTCCTGGGAAAAACTATTACTGGTTTGGGAGCCAGACTTTGCAAACTGGTCATGTGCCAGGTTCCCACTGATGTCAGTGGAATCCGAATCCTGTGCTGTGAGACTTGGATGTCCCAGTTGCCACTGGTACAGTGCCCACTGAAAGACTCAGAAACCATGCCCACGCTTTCTTTTAACTTTGACTTGGGCCCATGCTTCTGCTTTTGATGGTTTGCAGAAAAATTTCCAGAGAGCAAGACCCCTTCCCTATTATTTAGCGACTTCCTTAAAAAAAAAAAAATGTGGTCGTGCACGAGCATCTTTTGAGGCAGTGTTTGTTCCTGTATTTGTTGCAGTCAGTGGCTAGACTAGAAGCACTGCAGGAGCGTGCAGTATACTTGTTGGCTTTTTTTTTCTGACATGTAACCTTTGTGTGTGTGCTGTTTTAATCTGATATATAATGATAGTGAATTAAAAAACTTAATTATTACGGAAATGTAGGAAATAAAAAAAAATTGCGGCATGTGATTTAACTGGGATGTAAGGAAATGTAGGTACCTTTTTGCTGTTAGAATGTTCGTCTGTATGTGTAGCTGTACACACCTCTGTGTCCCACACTTTGAAAGCTAGCAGCAGTCCTATGTGAAACATGTCACTTCGGTTGAGGGAAGAGCAGTTTCATGGGAGCCTGACATATGCAACAGGGAAAGCATGAGGTGCCTTGGTTTGAAACTGTCTCTGTTTTTAATGGTGTGGCATACATGAAGCTGCTCAGTGGTCACTGTGGCAGAGGCATTACGTAGCTGTCTGATAAATCTGGCAGCGTTATCTGTTGCTGGTAACAAAACTTGATGGCAAAGCTTCCTGAAAGTGAGGTCACTGTCCACAAGTGGCTTGCATGCAGGCAGCTCCTTGGGCTGTACCACCAAGACCACTGTGCAAGAGCCAGCTCTTTCCATCCATGTGCGCTTTGGGTTCTTGTTCTCTGGAACTTTGCATTTAAAATCTGACGATGTATTCTTTGCATCAGACTTACTGGAGCGATGTGAATTTCAGCCAATTTGAGTAGCTAGTGGTTGACTTTGAGTGCAAGTTGGGAATATTTTAAACTTCCTAGAAATACTGCTTTTACTGTTCTATTTTTACTATTTACAGCTTTTCTGCTGGCAGCAAAATCGTACTTCTGTTCACATTTGTAAAGTTAGATATCTATGCATTAATAGTCAACTTTTGGACAGTCCCATACAGGACTATGTGTGCTCCTGCATGTATATACAGGGTATACGTATCTACTTAGTTTTATAATCTTTTTGTCTCTCCTGAGACAATACTTGATTTCTATCGGTTTGACAGGCTTAGAAAACTTCTGTCATCCAGCCTTTTCCCCTCACGTGTCTGTATATGTTAATATTAGCAAGTCATATTAATCAGATATCTTTCCTAGTAGTTGTTCGATGTTGTCAATGTCTTTTTTTTTTTTCTTCTAGGAAATTATTTGCCAGAAGAATAATGTAAGTATGACTTCTGGGTGCCAGTTGAATTCCGGGCATCCAAACTTCTGTGGCATTCAATGTTGTTTATCATATGTTTTCTGCTTGAATCATTTAACACTTTCCTACTGTATTTTACAGAGTTAGATGCAGAATTCTGGAACTCCTAGCAGCAAATCTGAGTGTATCACTTTGTTGCTAGGTACCAGGCTCACTTTTTACCTTGCTTCTATCTATCAGTGGTATTTTCTTTGCTGCCTTTACTTGTCTGTCATATTTTTTTTGCACACCATTTTCATCTGTCAGTTTTTTTTTCCTGTTGTCTTTTTCTGTTCAGTGTTCTTCAGAGGTGGTGGTTGTTTTTTTTAAACTCCATTGAAATGTCATTATTTGGAAACTGGTGCTCATTTTAGAAACCCATGGCTGCAGCTGTGAAAATACATATATTTATAGAGAGTGTGTGTGTATTTATTTCTAGAAGCAAAGGTCTGGAGCCTGCTAGCCCTAGTGCAGTGCTGGTCCCAGTATTCTGTCTGTGACTGCCTGTCACTAAACTGTAGGTTTCTGCACCTTTGCATCCCTTTGGTTTCTGAGGTTGGCCTTGCCAATCCCCTTTCCCTTTTTGACTCTTAAGTTCAAGGTAGACAGACTTCTGACTGTGAGAACACGGGTTTCTCAGTGTGGTTTCTTCAGGAGCAGCAGGACCAGTCACGTCAGGATATCTATTTGGTATGCTGAGTTCTTGGCTTTGCTTGGGGACATACTGGTAGCCATGTAGGTTAGGATATAATTTTGTAGCAGTTAATCAGTGGTGTGCAGATATCCTGAGGTGTTATGTGCGTGCTCTAAAATTTATATATTTGAATAAACTTTTTAAGGGGCACATGAAGTATTTAAAACTCAACCAATTTCTAAAATTATTTTGCAGTTTCTATGGCAGTTTTAACACTCTGGAACATTCAGTTTTTTTACGTTGTTTCATTTAACGTGGCAATTCATGGATTAAACACTGACTTCTGTCAGTATGAAACCAGATTCTTTGAAAAGGATGCAGTTATCTACTATAGCTAATAGAATTTCCAAAGAAGGTTTAAAATTGAGTGTAATCTTTGGCCCTAATGCTGCGTTTTAAATTATGTGGTATTTTTAGATTTAAAAAAAAATGGAAGCGCAAAGCGTGTTCCATAGACTTCTGTGCATCTCTTAACCAAAAAGTGCTTTTCAGAGATTCACAGAATGCTGTAAATGTTGTGTTAGACTAAAAATCTCTTGACTTTCTCTAATGAAAATGGGGTAGATGATCAGTTAGGTCTTTACCCAAAATGAAATAGAACAGTGAGGCCTTGTAAATTTGTGTTGCATATTTTTGTTTCTTTCTTTGACCCACAATGGCAGAGATCTAGGTAAAATGATGAGTATTTAATCTAATGTCTGTGTGAGGGCAGGGGAAACAGCTCTATTAGCAGGAAAGCAGCAGGAGATGGCTTGTGCAGTAGAATAAAGTGGAGATGTTGTCTTGTCCTATTTTTAAATGACAGTCCCTGAAGCTCAAGGAGTGGTATGATAACTTGGCCTTTATCTGTTTGAGAAAGAATTGTTCTGTTTTCCATTTAAATTTAGATAGGTGGCTGTGAAAGCGTCATTTATCACTTTTAGAAATGTTTCAATATATGCCACAAAAAGAATGTGTTCCTTGAGAATCTCAGATGTTTTCAAGCACACCCACATAACATGTTTTCTGGGAGGAAGTATTTTCCCAGTGATTAGAACAGGGAAGTCAGTAAAACTGGCTTAGCAACTCTGCAACTGATTTATTTTTTTCCCCCTCATTTTTTTTTTTTTTTTTGGCATGGATTCATGCCAATCCATGAATTTCCTCAGAAAAATTACCTGGAAATAGAATTTTCAAAATGTTGGTGTGTACCTAACTACTGAATGTAATCCCTGCTTCATGAAAATCATGTTTGTTCACAAATACTCAGGCTCTTGTATAAATTAGTATAACAAAGGGTGATGCCCACACTTACTAAAAATAGTTACATGAATGATTGTGATGCTGCAAATATGGCAAAAATGAAATTGGCATATGAATAAAACAGGATTTTAGTCATGCAGTTCTAGAAAATGTGTTTTAATAGCATGCAAACATCAACCGTAACAGCACAATGGTATCCCTGGCACCAATGGATTAAAAAGGCTGCAAAACAAGCGTGTGTGTGTGTATTTATCTATATATAGATCTGTCTGACTGAAATGGCTTGTGTTTGCTTTTCCTGAACCTTGTCTTCCTAAAACTGGTGGGGAGAAAAAAAAAATCCATTACCAACTGTTTTGTTCTTTGTTCTGGCTGGGTTTTTGTTCTTCCAAGTAATGGTCAATACAACGTTGCATAGCTAGGATAAACGGCATTGAACCTGTAAGGGCAGAGCAGTGAAAGATAACGTAGGCTCATTTCCTGTTATATGAGGTTTTATAGATATTTAGTTGGACCTCTTCCAAATGCTGCAGTAATATCAAAAAACGTACATTTTTACGGGGAGTGATACTTTTGACAGGAGGCAGTTACTTTGGTATTTGAAAGCTTAAGTTTAGTTTTCGGTGTTATCTGATTTTTGAGGTCAACCAAGCAGCAGAGCCATTCTAGAAATTACTAGTAAAGAGCTTCAGTCATAAAGAGATGTTGGTATAAAGGTTACTGTACATGGTTGTACTTTGCTTGTTTTTAGCTCACCTTTTTTTTTGTTGTTGTTGTTGTCTTAGTTCTCCCTGGTTTGAATCTTTTCATCTTTGAAGAAAAGCTTCAGGCCAGGTTCCAAATGGTCATTGAATTTTTTTTTTAAGTTTAATTTTTATTTTTGAATATCAATTCTTGCTGAATCTGAGGAAGTTTAATGTGTGCGTAATATATGTATGATTTGCAACCAACCTCGGTAACACCTTGGCAGTGTTCACCTTTCAGTTCAGGCCTTCTGCTTGCACCATGTTGGAGTGATGCATAGCCTCAGGAGTTCCCAGGGGTGTGAGACTACCCAACAACTGCTGGCCTGATCGGGACGGAGGTTAGGACCAAATGGGAGCTGTTGTGCTAGGCAGCTGACTCGCAGGGCTAGCAGTTAAGCACTAAGATTGATGGGAGGCTGGGAACTCTTATCAGTGTCTTCCTTTTCTGTCATTCAGGGGGGTCAGAGTTTGTAATTAATACTGGTTTTCCACAGCCCTTCCTAATGATGGAACTGCCTCCTGTGTAAGGCGCAGCTTGGGCGTCAGCTTGGTTGTGCTCTTCCTGCAGGAGTATGAGAATGAGTGATCCTGAACGAGGCATGCCAGAGACTTTACCAAGCTTGGAGCCTCCATATAGGTACTACTATAAAACTGTAGATCCCATGGGATGTGTTTAGCTTTTGGTCTCTTCCTCTGTAGAAATAGAGGGAAATATTTTTAATACTCCTCTCCCCACTAACAACTGATCTGGGGACAGTTTGAATTTTTTGGTATCCAGGTATGTAGAAATGTGATGTAGTAACCTTCAGTTAATGACAGCTGTGGTATTTGTTATTTGTGTACATCACTATCTCTTGCTCATTCTTTCATGTTTTGAGTTTATTGATATATTTGACACGTACTTTCCTTGGAATAAATTAGAACTTCTTTTTTCCTATATGGATATGATGTAAGGATGTATAAAATGTATGCTGTTTTTTAGCAACCACTTAAGATGTGTCTTGGCTGCAATAGACTGTTATTGCTGGACATGAAAAGAAAATGGGAACTATTTGAAAGAGTAGACCCAGTCTGTGTGCTTTAATTTGTTTGAGGTGCGAGGCCTACTTGCGTTCCTTTTCAAATCAATAGCAAGGCTGTCAGTCATTTGAGTGGGATTTGAATTAAGCCCAAACTGAGCCTGTATTCATTAAAACATCAGCACATGTTGATTTACTGTGTGTCTGGGGATGGAGGGAATAGATTTAATAACTTGTTTTAGGTTTTTGCCATCTGCTACATGCAACACCATAGGCAGTCACAGAATTGCCTTTAATAAAAATCTCATCAAAAGAATTGAAATAAGAGCAGATATTCCTCAAAAGAACTGGTAGGGAAAAATGGGGAAAAAGCTGATCTTAATTAGAGGAGAGTTAGCAGGAAGAACAGTTCCCACTGTGAGAGATACTGGTTATTTTTATTACCTTGGCTAATTTTATTAAAAAAAAAAAATACATCGGTGGATGCTGATCTGAAGGGCAGGCAAGTAGATGGGATTCTGTCAGATTCTCCCATCTAGAAGTAAAGCATCATGGTTTGGGTTTTCAAGGTTTTTGTTTTCTTTGGTGCTTTTTGTCTTTGAAGGCAGCTTTCTTCTATTTGGATATTTGACCGCTAAATGATTCCAACAGGGTAAAATAAAGAGTCTCAGGGGGTGGAGAAGACTGGACACTATTGACTTTCTCAGATTTTACAGAGTTTCTCCCTCCTTTTGAAGTAAAATTCAAGATCTGAGAATTATTTGAGCAGAACTCAAATGTTCATTTGTATAGCACCATGTCTTAATCTATACAGTTTTCAGAGAAAAGCCTTCTGTACCACATTAGATATCTTTGTGACGGAGAGAATAGTGTTCACCTCATTGCATGATGTTCTTTCTAATAAGACATGGTCTCCTAACTAAATTTCCCCAAAGCAATAGTTCTGTATTAAAGAGGGATATTAAAAGAAGGGCTGGCTTGTATTCTTGTTGTGATGATCAAAATACAACTATGTGCTATGTATTTTTCTTATCCCTCTTAAAAACAAATAGGTGAAATATGCATTTCTTTTCATAAGCAGAGAAAGTATATCAAGCAAGAAGGAAGTGCTTAACGTTCTGATGACCAGTGGGTCTACCCAGCAGCTTAGTTTCAAATTCTGTAATGGTACAGCTATTGACAAACTTGTGACTGTTTAAACTGAAGGTACACATAGGCTGGAATTGTTTAATTTTGCACAGCAAGTTAGAAAGGGACGTTAGAAAAATATGTAGCAATTAAAAAGTTCATAAAAACGAATCACAGATTTAGTCACTTGGTGGTAAACACTCATGCATGTATAACTGGCTCCAACCAGAGCTTCTGTTTGCTGATTAGTCCGACTGATTTGGTGATAGGGGCTGGGATACAGATTTTATTTCAGAAGGTGGCCTGATGTTGCCAGGTACTGAGCGTGCTGGCCCAAAGCCTTCAAGATACGCGTTCATGTCTCCTGGACATAACTAGTTCAGCTGATCTGAGAGTTCGGGCCAAGTTTGCCTTATGTGATGTCCTGAGGCGTCCTTGTGCATCGGGCTGAACCACAGTAACCCTGCGCACACTCCTGCTCTGCCCCAGCCCTGATGGTTTCAGTAATGGCTTTGAGCTTGCAGCTCAGGTGACCTCCAGTAACTTTGTAACCTGCATTAGTGGGATGTGAGCTTTTGAACCCTAACTAATGGTGGGTTTATAAACAAAGAGAGCTGGGAAATGAAACTTGTAGCACCTGTTGTTGATCTGGGGGGGTCTGTTGTCACCTGAAAGAAGCCCTTTTATGTTGCTTGCACTTGAAAAAGGGTGTTCATGCAACTGAGGACATTGCAATCGTATTTAAGGTGTTCTCCTTCAAAAATTGCCTGTTTTTCTTGAATGGTTTGGTGCTATTACTTCCATTGTACATTACGCAGTGAGTCAGAGTAATGGATCAAAGGAAAACAACGCTTCTGTCAGGGGTGCTCAGCAAGCTTAAAATCTGGACTGAAGTTAATTAGGCTTAGGAAAGAATATCAGAGTTTGTGAAATCAGAGCTGGGGTAGAGTCTTACAGGGCAGATTTTAATGGGATAAGTGGAATTCCAAGTGGAATAATGGCCAGTAAATAAGTCAAAATCAGAAACAATATGTGAGCAGATAGGAAGAGTGTGTCGGAAAGACCACCGGATCCCATCTGACTTAAGTTAGTGTAGCCTATATTTTGACAAAGAAAGATGGAAGAAAAAAGAAGTAAAAGCAGCTGAGATGGAGGTTGTGTAGTCTGGGAATGAGGAGAGAAGAAAGTCACGGACTCTGTTTCTGGGAAGAAGGTTTAGAGCTGGCTGACACTGGTTCAGCGGTTCTTCAGCTGCTGCCCGGCAGCTTGGTCCCTGCAGGCTCCTATCCCAGCTGTTGCCTAAATGCACTTGCAGTTTGGCTCTTTGTAGTTAGAATTTGTGATGGTGACAAAATATTCTTCTCTGTAGTAGGAGTCTGTGGACTTTATTATATGAGAGCAGTCTTGCCCTTGTTATCTTATCTTCCCTCCCCCACACCTTTAGTAAATAATACATAACTTAGATTTTTTTTTTCCCCGTGTCACCTGAGCTACTGCATCTTTGCCTCTGTCAGGTTCATCTGATAAAGACCTAGTGTACTCTTTAGACAGGAAAGTGAAAATTAGGTCAGTATTTCTTGTATTTGATAACTTTACTGCATGTGGTGTTTTTCTTTCTTTAAGCCTTTTTCCTAAGGAAATGAAACTTAAGAGCTTGTATGTTTTTTTTCTCCTCTACCCTTTTGCTGTATCTGTCTGTTTCTGTCTGATGAATTTCAGCTGATTTCAGAGAAACAGAGCTCCCCAGAAAACATTAACTGTCTAGGTTAAGTTAACATCCAAATTAATGCCCTGACTGAAGGAAAGGCCACTGTGTTCCCACCCCACTAGACACCAGAGGATCAAGGTGAGGTTCTGCCTTGAGACAATTTACCCGAGAAACCTGGGGGCATGCAAACAACTGTGAGTTTATTTTGCTTCTGTTTTCTTCCAATGTGGTGCCTTCTCCTGCCTTTTACTGTTAAGTTCTTCCCCTGTTCTTTTTGCATTCTGATTCTAAAGGCCACTGGGTCTGCGTGTCTTGCTTTGCAGGCTCTATAACATAACCAGCATTTTTTTTTGCCTCAGGTAAGAGGCAAAATGCATGTAAATTAACTTTTGCTGGCTCTCTTGTTCTACTGAAATGGATACCTACTTCCCAGAGAACGTACACTCAGGATCAGTTTATAAGAGCTCTGAAGGAAGAGTAGTTTTCGTGCTTGTAGGATTATTTATGAAGACTCCAGTACTGCCTTTGTAGGTGGCCTGACCATTACACCAGGATAAACTTCAGGTTCTGTGGATTTCAAAAGCTGGAAACATCCTTTTTCAGAGTTTATTTTTCTTTAAGAACTATGCCAGAGGTCTGAGAAGCCTTCCTGCAAGCAGTCTTGAATTTATTTTTTAATGCACTGAGTAAACATCAGGAAGTAAAATATTTGCCCCAGGATATCTGTAGCTACTTCCCCCTTTCTCTTGGCTCCGACTTCCCAACCTTTTCACTTTATTATAAAAAGCTGAAAAATAGTGTTCCTATGCTTAATAGTGGCTCCTGTGGCAGTCACTGCCTACCCTTGTCCTGTAATTTTGGAAACCAGTTCCAGCAAATTCATCATTGCCTCTTTGCTTTTGACTGTCAGGCTTATTAGGCTTTACCAGGGTCAAATGTTTGTCTGTTCACTCTTGAGAGCATCTGATAGTGTAACAGGTGTAAATAATAATAAAAAAAATTAAAAACATTCTTACACTGTTCATACCTAATCTCAGATCTGTACACATGTGTATGTTTACTGACAAATCTGTACACAGATGTTTATACAGACTAGAGTACCTCAATCCCTCCACATTTTTAAAATCTGATTATGCATGTTAAAATGAATGTTTTGTGAACACAGTTGGTTTAGTGCTTTTGAAAACTATGCCGTCACTGCTGTTTCAATGCATGGAGCCCAGCTTTCCAGAGGAGTCTCTGAAGTGATGTCCTCATTGCTGTATTGACTTCTGGGAGAGCAGAAAAAGCCGACTGTAGAGTAATTAGCCTTAGAAATAATCAGGGTACCAAAATGTAGGGTCTCAAGAATTGCTTCCTTAGGCTTTTCTTGCTGGGCTGCTTGCCACTTCAGTAGTGCAGTATGAGCTTCAAAACCAAATGGCAGCACTCCTTCCGATTTTGATGGTATGCTGTTTTATAGTTAAGACCTTTCAGAACCGCAAATGTTCAGCAGGCTTTCTATGGGCATAAATCTGTACTCGCATACCACAGGCACCAGACGCCTTGCTTCCCTCTTTCCTGGAAGATAAACCTAAATGATTTTTTTTTTTTTTTTTGCAAAGTATCTGTCATACATTGATATATGGAAATCAATACATTTTGGCAATTCTAAGACATTCTGTAAGTGATTATTCTGAAATATGTATGGTTTTAAGTCCTGCTTAAGGTTGCTGCATAGCAGGGAATTCCATTTGTTAGGTTAAACTATTTGAGTCATTTAGCAGTTCATATGTGGATTAGTTTTCTCAGTTTTTCTGTTGTGATGCAATTGGTTTGTTATTGTTTTTAACATTTGTCATATACATTTCAGATGTATATTGTTTGAGATGAAAATTGAATTTATGTAATCCTAGGCTCTATACGTAAAATCTTTGTCACTTTAACAGATGAAATTTTGCATGTGAATATGCAGTTGTTTGTTTAGGCTTGTAATACCATAACAGCCTTAACTATTGCATCCTGCTTTCTTACAGATGTGCACTGGTAACTACATATTTGTTCCTTATATGATAACTCCACATAACAAGGTGTACTGCTGTGACAGTAGTTTTATGAAGGGACTAACAGAACTGATGCAGCCCAGTTTTGAGTCACTGCTTGGGCCTATATGCTTACCTTTGGTGGATCGATTTATTCAGCTCTTGAAGGTGGCACAGGCCAGTTCAAGGTGAGTTGTCTTTTTGTACCCCTTTGTAAAATTCATATGTTTCTGCTGGCAATATAGATGTCAGACTCTTGCTTCAGGGTGATCAGATGTTTTTGTTGAGACAAATCGATAATGAAAATTTAGTTTGACCAGCTCTCCTCACTGATGCTGCTCTATCAATAAATGTTCCATAAAGGTATTGCGGTAGAGTTGCAGGGCCGTAAAAGCAAATGCAAAGGACCTGTCCCAAATTGCTAACATGAAGTTGTTCCTCTCCAGCCAGTATTTCCGGGAATCCATTCTTAATGACATCAGGAAGGCCCGTACCCTCTATACAGGCAAAGAGCTTGCAGCAGAGCTAGCAAGGATTCGGCAGCGAGTGGATAATATTGAAGTTTTGTCTGCTGACATTGTAATAAACTTGCTGCTGTCCTACAGAGACATCCAGGTATGTATCCTATTCTCAAAGATCATCTAAAAACATAATGAATTAAATTTCATTCTCAGTGGAATTTTGAGTGTATTTTGAACAGATTTGCTAACAAAGTGTATGAATAATACATAGTAGTAAAAATTCTTTACAATACCTTCCCTGATTCTTTTCACTTTACTTTTAGTTGCATTGTTTATAGCGTGCATTTTCATAGCTGAAAAGTGTTATTTTATAACAGCACCTAAAAAGTGCACAACATATAATAACACTTCTCCAAGTCAGCATTACCATGTGATGAACAGCCTTTAGTGTGTCCTACTTCAAGGCTATGGTAGCATTCTGCTGTTGGTGTGTATGTGGTCTTACTATGTGTGAGCTTTGTCACCATGCTTATGGTATTTGTCTTGGCAACATAACATGTATATATGCATTGCAGCTTCTCTGAATGGTGCTAGTAATTGCTTACATTGTAATCCATAGTCTCAATTGTTGCTTTTGAATCATTTTGAAGGTTTTTTTTTTTCCTTTTTAAATGTCTGTGTCTCCAGCTTACTTCAAAGAGTTTTGGAATACCTTAATACAGATTCAGTTAGCATTGTAATGCCTATCTGATAGGGACTCTGGTATGTGTTCAGCCCCTGAAGCTAACTTGAGTCATGAAATATATGTACTGAAATTTCCATAGATCTACATTTAAGCAGTACAGGAGGCCAAATTGTATTTCCATGCTAAATACTGTGTGTATTCACATCTGAGTGCCAAGCCATTTACAGGTTGAGACTGAAGAAACTGAAATCCATATAACTTAGTGAACTGAAAATACACCATAGTATGAAATACCAGGTCCTTAGTTCAAAGAGGAGTTTATAAAAGCATACTTCAGTACAGCCACTTAAAACTTCGTTATTCCCTTCTTTTGGAAGGATTACGATTCCATTGTGAAACTGGTGAAAACTTTAGAAAAACTGCCTACTTTTGACTTGGCTTCCCACCACCATGTGAGATTTCATTATGCATTTGCACTGAACAGGTAAGACACTACCCTTCCTTCCACTGTTGAATAGTAAATCAGTACTACAAGCTTCACACATGGTTAGTAATCCTGGTTAAAGGTCTGCACTGGAATCTTCACACACAGATCTAGGGTTTTCACTGAAGCAATTTTGGGGAATCTGAGCTTCATGTTCACTCTAAGCTTCCTTTTCTTTTCATACTGTCAAATTGCATTCCTCTACCTTTACTGTCTGATTTTCTTTCTATAGGTCTGCATCAATATTTGAGGTTTTTGTTTCAGTACCTAAATCTGAGTAAATAAATACTACCAGTATTTTACCTCTGTAAAATACACTTTGCTGTTCGGGTGGCAGTGTTGCAGCATTTGTGCTGACTTAGGCTCTTATTCAAGTCTTTCTCCTGTTGTCAAGAGACAGGAGGAAAGCTTTCATCAAGTGTTAATCAAAAGATTTTACTCTACTATAATACACAATTTTTCATGTTCTCTGATAACATGCACAAAGGTTGCCACATGCATCAACAGCCATTAATTTTTGGTTAAATGGGAGCCATGTCCCTATTTTTATCTCTTTTTTTTTTTTTAAACAAAAATCTAGAATACTGGCAATTGGGCAAGGCATTAACAAGGGGAATTTTCAGAGGAAATTAGAGATTTTCTGCTCTCTTGCTGTTATCACAGGGAAGATTGTGTTGTTGACATTTAGAGGAGCAGACCCAGTGTCAGCAGGCATTGAAATTCTTAGATACAGAAACTGTCTTCAGATCAAATCTGTGAGAGAAGCATAAAGAATATTGTAATTCAGGTTTGCCAAGGAGGTTGAAAACTGCATATCATGTCAAATTGATGTCAAAAAAGTGTCACAAGCAAACAGTTGAAAAGGTAAACCCACTTTTAAAACAGAAACAGGTTTTTAACAGGTTGTTTAGGCCCCCAAGGTCACCATTTTCTAAAACAGTCACCTTTGAAAACAGGATTTGGCTAGTTGACTAGGGCATTAACAACATTTTCTGCTGCAAAACTGCAGTAAAATCTTTTGAGGCAGACCCTTATACTCTGTTGGGTCTTCTTGCAGACCAAAAGATATAGATAAAGACTGTAAGATGTAGCCTTTGAGAGGGTATCTGGCATACAGAAGGTCTACATAGTACCTCCAAAGGAGTTCAGATCAGATTTCACCCTACCCCCTTTTCAAGTTGAATTTGCAGTCTGTAGTCAATGACAGCCATGAAAACGTGTATGCCAAGAAGACATTACTTGGCGTAATTGTAGCTTTCTCCTTGTCGGGAATATAGAGGATGTTTCCTGAGCTAAAGCAGATCTGGAATACTCTGCACGTGTGGATATTTGCGGTGGAGGAAGCTGTCCCTCTTGCTTCTAATCTAGGTCACTATTAAAGGACAGAGCAGCTCAGTTAGGATTAGTCTGACCTAAATCAAGAAAGTGTGTGAAGGCACTGATGATGGAAGAGGAAGAAGAAAGAAAGGTAGGGATGTCTGTCTCTGGAGGCCAGCAAAGTGTAAGTGGCTTATATCACAAAACACTGCTGTGCCTTAATGTTTTTGTTCTCATTAAGTTCAGCTAGCTATTGGTTTGATCTGGGTTAGTGCCAGTCAATACAAGATGTTGGAAGAGCTATCCACCTGAAATTCCATTCTGAGAATAGCCCTTCTGTAATCAAAGTCAGCTGGCAAACATGAAGAAGCTGAAGACTGTTGCTTTACTTGAGTGATCATTATGAGAAGACGAAAGGAAGCAAACCTTCCACAGCTGGGCAAGTGATCATTTGGCAGGGCATCCAAATCACACAGACCTGGAGGACTTGGTTATTTGCTTGGCTAAGAGAACTTGATTGCTCTGCCTGGGACTGACTGGGAGTCCTTGTCTATCTCAAATAAGTACACTAGCTTTGCTGTGCCACTCTGGAAGTACCTGGGGAGCCTACTGCAGCTCTGTAGTCTGAATGGACTTGTCTATTTTCTTAGAACTTGACTGGTCTGAAGGCTGGGAAGAAAGGGCACTGGGTTTAATTTGTTGTTCTTATCAGGCAGACATCAATAGAGGTTGGCCCAGCATATGGACTTGCACAGTCTATTGTATTTTTTTTGTTTTGTTTTCCTCAGGAAAGCAGTTTATGCTGTCTGCTGAAGTGCTTTTGCTCTGTTTTCTTAATTATTTTTGTTATGATATAAGTACTCATTCTTCCTGTTACATAGTTCAGCTTGATTTAAGTCTATTCTTCCACATCACTTCCTTCTGGAACTGCATACTTGAGCTCAGAGTTCATGAGCTCACATACTGCTTAGAGTACGCATTCTCTGATCTCTCATTCGGCATTCCCCCTGCCTGTGCAGGCACATATTTGATATGTTCTTGTAAAGGGAAGAAAAAAATCCATTATTGAATCTCTGATCAAGTAGTATCTGCTTTAAGATAGCTGTGATTTTTGATAATTTTTTAAGAGACTTTTTTTAAAGCCTTTTCTCCCTCAAATGAGACGCTTTCAATAGATCTAAAAACGTTTGTGTATTCCCCCAATTCGAATTATAGTTATTCAAATTCTGCATGCAACTTCTCCAAAGGAAAATAAAACAAAAAAACCCTCTCCCCAAACCACAGAAGAGTAGTTTTTTCCTGAGAAAGGAGTCATTTGCTTGTTCAGCACACAAATATGTAAAAAAAATAAAAAATAAAATAAAAAAAATCTAAACTCTTGATACTGAATGATGTATGTATCTAAACTGTGAGTCACCAGGAAGTGTCTAATGCTTGCAGTTGTGGTTTATTTGTATGAAATATTTTTGATAATATTACCTTATTGGCTTCACTTCTTAACCTTCCCTATTGGGGGAATTCAATCTGTTTTGTGTTTTGTTGTTTTTTTTGTTTGTTTTTTGTTTTGCTTCACGGTCAAAATGTATATTTTAAAAAAAAGTCAGAAACACAAGATAGAATCTTTTGTCATTAAAGTATGAATTACTGTGAAATAAATCTTAGATATGGAACCTGGGTTTATATATTTATATTTTGCAAGAATACCACTTTGTAAGGACTGCTCTTGAGGTTCTTCTTGTTCCTATTACTGCTTTGCACAANATAAAATTAAATATATAATAATTACATATATTCAAATATGGTCATAAAAAGGTATTTCTTGATCACTTTATTGTTTTTTATTGAAATATTTATTTTTAATAGGCGAAATCTGCCTGGAGACAGACAGAAAGCTCTAGAAATTATGATTCCTTTGGTAGAACAGGAAGACCAAGTAGCTTCTGATATGTACTGCCTGGTTGGTCGAATTTACAAGGACATATTTTTGGAATCTGGGTTCACAGATACAGAAAGCAGGGACAAAGGGACGTTCTGGTGAGTACTGTCTTCCTGGTCTATGTCCCTTTCTTCGCTTTGGGAAAACATTCCTTAAACAAGAATATATTTTCCTCCATTCTGTCAAATGTGAAGTCTCTAGTTTACCATATTATTCTTATGAATCTGGGCCAGACAGTTATCAGACTTGAATCAATGGGTGTATCTGCAATCTGATAGATATTTACCAGCTAAGCTTAAAGGTGCTGAGGTATAACTCTCTGATGCTTAGTATGTACAGTCTTGTCTTTTTTTGGCTTCCTTGCTCACAAGGAATATGGCTGCCCCAAACTCATTCTGGGAAAAGCTTTATCACCCCGTCATCACCATATAAGATTGCAGTACCCCTAGTAGTCAAAGAAGCACGCAGTAGATCAGACAAATTCTTATGATAATTTGAGGCAAATATCATGTTATTGCTTTTGAAATGCACTAAAATGCTGACTCCTGTGTGGAATAAGGTGTGGGTTTGTGTGTGTGTGTAGAATACAGACAAATCATTGTTGTGCATATCCTGCACATCAGATCCTAGTTTTGGTCTTGGGCTCATCAGCTGCCTGTTGAAGTAAATGCTTAGAATTGAAAGCTTGCTTCTCCCTTCCTCATTTATCACTTTTTTCAGTAATCTTCAGATTAGAACTGTCTTTGGTAAAAGATAAGATATAATTATTTACCATTTATGGTCTCAGAATACAAGCACAATTCCTAATTGTTGGTCATGCTTTACAGTTTTGTAATGCTTACTGAACTTTTAAAAGATGTTGAAATAGCAGGAAAACAGCATATTATTCCCCCCCTTCCCATTTCATAACTTTGACTTATAGAAAAATTTGTATTTCTTCTCAGCCAAAGCTCATAAGAAACTCTCAAGATGCTGTTTTAAAAAAAAGTGTTTTGCTAATGTTATGAACTGATGTAAAAAGAAAACTGTAGTCCTGTATACAAATACTACGCATTACCATGGGCAAAATAGAATAAATAAAACTTATATTTGCTGTTGAATATCTTCCTTTTCCCTAATTCATACTGCTTTAAGAACAGATAAACTTTGAAATTTTCAAACATAATTAAGAAAGATTATATGTTTAATAGGGGTAATTAGTTACTAGGATGTTTAATGTAGCCATTTTAACATGCTTTTAGGAGGTACATCTATCAGTCATGATGCTCATCTGTTTTATGAGGTGCAATGATTGCAGTCAGGCATAACAGCTTGGGAGAGGACAGCAGACTGGCAGCTCCTGCAGTGGGGTAGGATGTTGACAGGTCAGCCCCTAAATAAGCCCTGAAATCTCTGGCAAGTAAGACCCAATGCAGACTGCTCTGTGGGCCTGCTGCCACAGGGCAAGCTGGTGTTAGTGAAGCTGGAATTTGGCCCATCTGGTACAGGTTTCAGCCACTTGCTTTTGGTTTGTACTTTATGCTGGCTGTTGATTTGAATTCTGTGTTAGTCGTACAGCAGGCTTGATGTGGCTGAAGTGTTGAGTCATAACCCAACTGATAGCTCCTGGGAGGGAGCAGAGCTCCTACCAGTGCTACACCCCGGCCACAGCGGGGGTGGGAGGAAGGTGCGTGCAGGAACAATGCCTCCACAGTAGTGATAGTTTATGGTGAGATAAAGGTTATTATCTCTGTCTTAGAGAAATGAGGATGCAGGAGAAGTATAGTAAATTGCATAAGATAAGAAGAATTTGGCAGCAGAACGAAAGCATTGGTTTTGCAACAGCGAGTGATGTCAAGGTATGTGGGTCTATTCAAAAAAAAAAAGAAAGGCAGTAAGTTTGCTTTCCTGACAATTAAAAAGCAGAATAAAAGACATCTTTCATATAAATATGAGACAAGAAATGATAGACTAATTATTAACTGTCACTTTCTTGTTGCATACTGACAGAGTAGATCAGACTCACCAATGCTATCAAGTCTTTATTCAAATCTTTTTTACTGCTACCTCTCGTAATTCAGCATCTGCACTGCAACATTTTCCCAAATGTCAGCTTTCAATTTCTTGATGGCATTTATAATTGCATCAGCTAAGCCAACCTCTAACTTTATAGGCAGACTTTTAAACCTGACTGCTTTTCCGCAATGCTGTGCAGGTTGTTACAGTGATATTTAGGGTTTGACAATGCACACCAATTGCACCTGTTAAATTTAAATCAGTTCAGTTAACAGGTGTGACTTGTGCGTTATTTGGGAAACTGAATATTTTCATCTGTTCAAAATTAATTGTTACAGATTGTTTTTTATTTTTGTCTGTAAATTTTTGCTGTGCAAACTATGTAGATATAAGGCAGATTCAAGAATGTTAGCACAGGATCACAACAAATGTAAAATTACATTTTTGGTTATAATGATTCATGAGCATTAAATAAGACTTCAGAGTTCCAAGATACTAGTATTACTTGGTGGAAGTAGCACATAGATGGCTAGAAAGCTCGGTTTCCACTATGGGGAAGGGAGAAATGTTGTGTATGTGGTTGGTTTGTGATTTGTTATTTCTTGTACATGTTACAAAAATTACCTCACAGAGGATGCTACTTGTCAGTCTAAGCATAAGGAAGCCAAGGACTGAGCATAATGAAAGAAATAAGTCTTATGATCCTATGAAATGATTTCTTAGTCTACGAAGGGCAGGGAACATAGTTTGTGGGTGTATGGCTGTTTTCATTGCCTGTATATGACATTCTGTTTGCAAATCAAGGCATTATTTTTTGGGGGGCTGTTCCATCAATTGCTTCTGCAAGTAGTAGCTATTTTGTATGCTTAAGTGCATCTCTATTTCCTTTGCCTGTATGATTAACATTGTTTACAGCACAAATGTTCCCACCTGTTGATGTGCATTAGAGATACTTATTTTTAATTTCTGAAGTTTTGTGTATATCTGTCCCAGAACTAGAGAAATTTGGGTATTCATGCCAGAAATTAGGCATTTTGTGGCAAAATGAAAAGGCATAAGTATGGAGTCTCCTGTATTGAAACAAAAAAATATTTATTTTCAAGGCTTTTTCTTTTCTCTCAACTATTCTGTCAATCTTTACTCTCCTTTTTTCTGATATTGCATGAAGATTACAGCATGAAAGATCTCTAGGGGAAAAAGAGAGTCCAGTTCCCAAAGTTGCCTCGTCTCCAAACAGATTGTGCCAGCCAACTAGTCTCCTCCAACTGTATGTGTTTAAAATCAGTGAGGGTCTTTCTGCTTGGTTGGTGTTTTTTTATCGCGTTTATTTTTTGTGATGGTATCTTCTTTTAGTGAGCACAGATGCTTTGTATGTACTCTCTTCCTCATTTTCTTGTAACTCACAGTACAAGAGGAAAGGCAGATGATGAAAGAAAAGAAAAAGAAATTGTCTTCTCTGCTCATTATGCAGTTGTTTTTTTGTTTGTTTTTAAAGAAGTGCTAGTGCATCTTAAAGAAGATGCTCGAAGTGCATCTTGTCTAATGATTAAGTTCTTGGAGGTTGGCAGATTGAAGAGGAGCCTGTCTTGCAGTTTTGGAAAGCAGAGCTTTATTAGAGCAGGGGAGAAAAAAGCCATATTTCTGGCCTGCTGGGATCAAAATATCATAATTTTGCTTTCACGTCAAAGTGTGGTCTGGAAGCCAAATCCTTAGTTTTTGAACACACTTCAGTTTTATGTAATCCATTTGTTTGCCTGGATTTTTCCTCTTGTTTTGAATGTAATTATAAACTTCACTCGTTTTATTATATTCCAGTTGTGTTAACTGCATCTATTGTGCTCCCTACCTCACATATGCTAGTGTTGTTTGCCTTCTTACGGAGGTGTATATGTACAACCAAACATGTTCTTATGCTATAGAACAAGTATAAAACACTGCTCTCAGTTTTGTCATCAGGACTTATATTGCTAGCATGGGGATAATGTCTGCTCCGTTTATGTGAAGCTTCTGGATTTCTTTTAAGACGAGATTTGAGCTAGCTAAATACCACTGCCATTCCCTCACTCTCTTGCTCACTTCCTCTTGGGAAGAATTGAATCTGGTGAAGTCCTTTCCTTATGTGAATAGATGTATAAGGACAATGTTAGTGAGACAGCTAGTAGAGAATAGAACTTGGAGTAGCTGAAATCATAGCTAAATGCAAAGTGTGTTCTTGTATCACTTGCTTCTGTGCTTATGCATTTTGATATGCTTGTATGTCACTGGAGCAGATACACAATCTAAAGTTTTAAGTCAGTGAAAATCCATATATTTAAGAGTAAATTAAATAGCCTATTAATAAATAAAAATTGTGAAACAGGCCTCTTATAAGCTCATAATATTATTTTCTTTTAATCTCAATGGAAAAATTGCAAATCCAGTAATATACTATAAATTTGCTGGGGTGGATGACTGCAGTCTGTGCTTGTGTGAGGGGAAAGGAAATGGGAGGAACAAGTGTGTATTATAGGTAACAAACTCCTAAATAATAACTAAAAAGCATGTGTGGAAAACAGTAAAGTAGTTTTTGCTCCCATGGATTCTTGCTGTGTAAACAGAAGATAATCACTTAAAGTACCTAAAAGTATAAGTATGTACCTATTAGATTGCATTATTTAGAAAGTAAACTTGTATGTTTGTTTTTTCTAGGTTCAAGAAGGCGTTTGAGTCAGAGCCAACATTGCAATCAGGAATCAATTATGCAGTACTCCTCCTGGCAGCTGGTCATTGCTTTGATACTTCTTTTGAGCTTCGGAAAGTTGGTAATTATAGCTTGCAAATTACAGTGAAATTGCTTTCTAGTGAAAGTATGGCACCACCCACTGTCACAAGGGGGAAAAAAAAGCCTAATGGTTGTGTATGAATGCTTTGATAGTGAATATGTAAACATCTAAGTTAGTCTCCCCCACCACTATTGATCCCACCTGATTAATGGTGTGCAGTATTGTGAAGACCTAGTTCCAGGCTGAAGGTCTTAACAGGTTACCAGAGCTCAGTGAAAACTGACAACCCTTCCTTGAAGTGGTGTCTTTTTTTTTTTTCTTTTTTTTTTTTTTGTGAGCCAGAAGGAAGGAACAACTGAAGGGGGAATCCAGTTCCAGCTAGCATTCTTAGAGTGGTGAAAATGCACTTGACTTGATGCTGGGATGGGTTAAGAGGAGAAAGAGTCACATTTCTCTTCAGATGCTCCTCTGAGGTTTCCTGAACCTCTGTATTAAGGGGGGGGTCTATCTTATTTGTGATTTTATTTGTGATTTTGCTGTGTTTGAGAAGAATGCAAAGTCAAGATTAACCAGGAATACTTTCAGGGAAGTCTCAAGAGAGAGCACTGAATGTTGTAATAGGTAACATATTACAAAGTAACATATACTTTGTAACTGGCATTTTTCTTCATGAAATTATACAGTTCTTGATTTATTGCAAATTCTTTTTTTAATCCTCTCCTTTACTAAGGAGAAAGAAGCAATGTTCTTCACTCCACAGGATGTGTCTGTAATGAGCCACTGCACTGGTTTAGAAGTTAGGTGTGCAATGTATGTCTGGAAGTAAATTTCTAGATAAAGAATTTTTTTGAGTGTGAAGCTCAGAGATGGTTACTTCCATTCCAATATAGATAACAGAAGTGGAATTTAATTTTTTTTTGTTTTAATGAAGGTGTTCATTAAGATGTGATAGGCTGTGTAGAGTTGTCCCAACTACCATGTTTGCCCTTCTGTGAGCGGATGAAATTTTTCTTTTGGGGTTAGATAGAATGCTTTCATCTCCTACGCTGAAATTTGAATTCTTGTGTCAGTGGTAAAATAATATATACATTTTGCTTTCTACATAGCATTTGCAAATGTTCACTCATCTGGCTTAATTTTAAATTACAGAAAGTTTAGTGCATCTGGGCTATATTTATTCTGTGGTTTAATTTGAATCCTTCCCTCTCATGTAAATATTTAGCTGGTGTCTGCTGAAAACAATTAAAACAAACAATCTCTCCTGTGATCATAGAATCATAGAATGGTTTGGGTTGGAAGTGACCTTAAAGATCATCTAGTTCCAACCCACCTGCAGTGGGCAGGGACACCTTCCATTAGGCCAGTGCCTCACCACCCTCATAGTAAATAATTTCTTCCTAATATATCATCTAAATCTACCCTCTTTTAGTGTAAAGCTGTTACCCCTTGTCCTATCACTACACTCCCTGACAAAGAGTCCCTCTTCTGCTTTCTTGTAGGCCCCCTTTAGGTACTGGAAGGGATCAGCTAGTGTCTAATCTTTCTTATTTTGTTATAGGAAATATTGTCAAAATACTTTAAGCTTCATTTAGCTGAGTAGAAAGAAGATTTCAAATATGTAGGGTCTATATTATAAATGGATGTCATGGAGTTCTTGGTGATAAGACTGTGGTCCGTGTTGATATGCTGAGCTTTGTTAGCTGACTTAAGTTGTGCTAGATTCTGAGGACAACTTAGTATTTTCTTTGTCTTAGGCTAATGTTAACGTTCTTAAACAAAAATAAGCAAAACCACAAAGATTTCGTGGAAAAAAAAAATTCTGTCCAAAGGATCTCTAATGCTTATGTCATTCTTTTGATGTCACCTCCTTGTTTTGATCTGTGTGTGTAAGACCATTTGCTAGCAGCAGTTAAATCTTCCTGGCTGTGCTTTTCAGCTTGGTGTCCACCTGTAGCATTCTTATAGCACACAGAAATTAGAGGAAGTCTGTCTTCTGGTGGGAGATGAGGAGACAGGTGAGAGCAAGCTAGTTGAAGTTCAGCCCAGGTTGTATGGAAATCATATTGTTGGTTGGGAAAGGCTAAGGAAAGATACGGTCCTTAACAGCACTTCAGAGGGTGTATGAGGCTGTAATTAGAAGATGCGCATCTGATTACATTGGAATGATGTGATAACTCCAGTAAAACTAAGGATAACTCCAGTAGCCAAGAGACTTTTTATCCATTTGCATCAGATCAAAACAAAAATTGCCTTCTGAAAGTTCCTACCTATACTTGTCAGAATATACTTGTTCTAAATGAAATGATCAAGTAAAGCATTAATAATATTTTATATTATTATATTTTCTGAACAGTATTGTTTTCTTAACTGTATAAAATCACAGAAATTTGAGACAAAAACATAAACACAGTGCTTTGCATTGGCAGTAATGATGTCTGTAGACTGTGCAACTTGATAAACAAAGGATCCAGTAATACAAATTCTTCTGTCAATATTTGAGCAAGGAAAGCAGTTTATTTATAAAACCTTCATAGTAATGTTTAACTGGTAATATCTTGTTACTGTATATTTTCTTTGCAGCTGTGGGTATATTTTTGGCATTAATGGCTATTCTGGCATTAATGGTTTTTGTATTTTTGCTCATTTATTTTTAAGGCAAAACATCTTTGATAAAATGTACTGGAATTCAGCTGATGCTTTTTTGTTGTTTTTTTTTTTTTTTTTGTGAATGCAAAGTTTGTCACACAAGGAGAGAATGTCTTAACTTTGCCTGGATGTTCTTATACGCTCAAACTTCTAAAGATGGTGAGATCAAAGTAAGCTAGAGAAGTTATAAGAGAAGGCCATAAACTTGGAATTCCGTGTTTTCTCTTCAGGAATAAATAAACTTCTTTCCTTAACAGGCAAACAGATAATGCTTTTAATTATATTTAAGTATTACTTTGTTCTGTATGTTACGCAGGCATGACAACTTCTTTTTAGCAAGAGAGCACAAAGTGAAATACAGACATGAAATAGACTATAGACCACTTGTATTTAAAATGTAAAATTATATCCATTTATTGTCTGATGTTGAGAATATAAAAAAGTAAACAACGTGAGAAAACAAAATTGATTTTGACTGAAATGTAATTAATGTAAGAATATCTGTTTTGATAAGATTTGTTGCTGCTTCCAGAATGAAGTTTAGTCTGCTAGCTACTTAAAGAAAATTAAGGGGAAAAAATAAAGATCAACAGTTGCATTGAAACTTCCTTTGAATACTCAGCTTTAATATCAAGGACAACGGAAGGTGATGTGGGAGGGAAACTGCCACAGTGGAATAGTGTGGGAAAAATGAATAAGTGGGCTACTGTGGTGAAGAGGCTTGTCTTGGAAGCTGGAAATTATTTTATTTGCAGGGGATGGTGTAGCTTATCTCCCGTTAGCTATAAATATGCAGTAGCTAATGTGAACTAAAAATCATCTTGAAGGCCACAGGGAAACTTGTAGTTTTCAGAAAACGTAGCAAGTCAAAATAAGACCTGAGGCTCTCCATAGTCTTGAGTTGCTGAGGGACTTATGAATATTAATAGATGTCTTTCATTGGGGTAGGACTTGCGGCAATTAAAAGAACATCACTGCTGGAAGAAGGCCAGTGGATCATCTGTTCCTTCTGCATGGGACCTTGTCTATAAAGGTAAGTTTGGGGCTTGGGGCTTGTGAGTCAAAAAACAAACAAAAAAAAACAAAGCAGAAAAAAACGTAATAGGTGCCTTATTCAGCATCTGTTAAGTTTTTACAGCTATGTTGTGTAGCCTAAGGCCCCAATTTACCTTTATAGATGAGGTCCATGCAAGAACATAGGTAATCTGACTGTGGCCTTGTCCTGACAGTGATGTCTTAAAGTTCCTTTCTTGAGAAGCCTTTAGGAAGAGGGGGAGGGAAAAAAAAATCTGCTACCGCTTAGGGTGTTTGGAAGCCATATAACATTAACTGGTAAGTATAATTTCCATCTTATTTTACTGAAATGGAGAGGCTACAGTAACTTAAGCGATGAATAGATTTCAAATCAGGGAAATGGTTATTTTAAGTACATTAATACATTTCTGTGACCTATTATTTTTTTTACTACAGGGGTAAAGATCAGCAGCCTGCTGGGTAAAAAGGGGAGCTTGGAGAAACTGCAGAGCTATTGGGAAGTAGGATCTTTCTTGGGGGCCAGTGTGTTGGCTAATGACCACATAAGAGTGATCCAGGCTTCAGAAAAGCTGTTTAAGCTAAAGGCACCAGCATGGTAAGGTGATAAGCAAGATCATGTACATTGCTGTATTTTAAAACATTGGACTCCTTCAGCTATCACAGTCAGCACTGTATTTAGCTGACAGATTTTCCTAGTCTGTGTAGTGTTTCATTGCACTTTTACCTAGATGGGGGACTCTCTTGCTCTTTTGCCTTTATTCATGGATAGGTGTGATATGGCGCTGTTTTGGTGGCTGAGAAGAATAGATTCACCGTTGGCCTAAGCCTCTTCTGAGGGCAAAGGAGGAGTTGCTTGTAGGCACTGTACTTCAGCAGCTACCTTGCTGAAGGGAAGTGGTAGGGCATGTGGGTTTAGTTATAATTGTCCAAGTATTTCTGGGAGTGCAGACAGCTTGGCTAGAGGGGCCATGGATGTACCTTGGAATACTGTGGTGGTTATTGCACATACCAGCTATTTTAAGAACTTGAATACAAATGAGCTATCTGGTGCAAGTTGCATCTGATTATAATTGAGAAGAATGAAGATTAAAGTCCAATTAATGGAAAGGTTATAAATCTAGAAGTTAAAGACAACCCTGTAGACTCAACATCCGTTATGCAAAGGCCAAGAGATGTGTGCTCTGACAGCAGGCTCCTGGCACCTGTTCTGCTTTGGATGTAGGCAGCAAGTAGGGACCAGATGCTTGCTCATCAAAGACTACAGCCCTGTTAGCTGGGGAGAACCAAGATTCCTTTCTGACTAAAGTTGTCACTCTACCAATCAAGGGTTCATGTATCGCAGCCTATGTATTTTTGTCTTTGTGTAAAGGCAGGAAAGTCTGTCTCCAAAAGCTGATCAGAGGGTAATGTATTTGTGCTAAAATATGGAAATGCTAAACTTACTGACATAACATAGGAAACTGTTGAAATGGAGAACTATGATTTTCTGACCCAGTACTTTATAAAAGCTGTTCGGAGCATATTTATATGCAACACTTTCCGTTTTTTACTATGTGCATGTTGTACTGAGAAGCTGGGTAGCACTCTGGGAGTCTCCTGGTAGAGTTTTCTGGAATTTATGAATGCCTGTTTGTCAGGATCTTATGTACCCAGTGCCTTTGGGGTTTAAGCCTGTGGATTAAACTCTGAAAATACAGCATATCCATTTGTGCTTCAGAAATTTTCTCCTGTGAGCAATTCCTTCTGTCTATTGCCTGCTGTTCAGCAGAGCCCTCCAGTGCGAAGGGAAGTAGATATAGTACCTTATGCAGGATATCCACCCAACCCTAGAGGGAGGGTTGGACAATGTATAGCTATGGAACTGTTCCCAAAAGGCCCTCTGAGTTTGCATAAGATCTTTTTGCATATAGCCTATAAACAAAATTTCCATGAATAGTCTAACAGTGATAAGGTGATAGCTGTGATAAATCCTCCTTAGGCATGTATATCTCATTTCAGTTGTATTCATAAAAATTGCACGAGACTGTTTACAACTTTTTTCAAAAATGCCAAGAGAAAACAATGTGATGAGGAGCCCCATAAACTAATCCAAAGGAGAACACCGGAGAGAGGGATGAGCTGCATTTGAGAGACAGTCAGCACTGCTGTTGTCCTTTCCCCACTAATGCCAAAAAGGCTGCTTAGCATAATTGTTGTCGTCGTCTTTATAGGATAGTTCCAGAAGTGCAATGCTTCAAAAATCCGTGTTAAATAACTGCCAGTGCAGATGCTATACAGAACACAGAATAGTGTAGAAAGTTAAAATAGTGCACTTTTTTTATTTGAGCTTTCATCTGAGGCTGTTTCACTACAGAAACAAGTTGGAGATGGGCACAGTTTTGTCCATAGGTAGAGGATTTAGCTATTTCAGGAAGCTTTCATGGTTTAAGATAGTAAACAGTATAAGTGATCAGGAATATATGCAGGAAGGATTGTCCCAGAACTCATCTGTATTTCAGATTAATAATGTAGCTGATCTGTTTCCAGTTCTAAATGAGGAACCGCTATTATTAAAAGTGCTCCTAGAGAACCAAAATCTTACTAACTGCCTTGGTGTTGCAGTGGTGGGTGCTTCAGTTGTAATTAGAGGTACAGACGTTATTATTTACAAACTGTAGTATATTTACTGTGTATGCTTGAATGATCACAGGTACCTGAAGTCTATCGTAGAGACTATTTTGATATATCAGCATTTTAAGAAACTGAATCCTGAACAACATATGGCCAAACAGGAACTTGTGGACTTCTGGATGGACTTCCTTGTTGAAGCCACAAAGACAGATGTGTCTGTAGTTAGATTTCCAGTAAGTGTGTTTTTGTTTGTTTTTAATTGTGACATGAAGGAAATGAATACAAAACACTACTTATTTGTAGGTTCCCAAACAGTAAACTGCTTGTCCAGAAGAAATGCATTTGGCCTGTGTATTAGACTGGTTTTAATCGATTTCACATGGCTACAATGAGATTGCACAGTCTGTTCCAATAAAGTACTGAGAAAAAGTCAAGATAGAACTTTGCTATTTAGTGTTTGCTACCAATGGGTGTGCTTCTAAAGCTTTGCATATCCTGCTGCCAACTAAGCATGTGCTCTGTGAGAGGTTAAAAATCAGACTAAACAGCCAGAAATCTATTTTTTTCAGAAATTCTATTTTTACTAAACAACATATTTCAACAACACTACATTATAACTTATGTATATTTTTATGATTTCTTCCACAAATACTTTGCTGAAAGATTTTTATTAGATACCTTAGAGTTGTACAATGTTCTGTAAAAAGTTATTTGTCTCTGTATATTAATGATATACGTAGTGGAAATAATGTCTTGGGTATTCCTTTTAGCTAACCATTAGCAAATACAGCTTTTTGTTTTAAATAATCACTATTGCCCCCCAATTACTTGAAGTGCATACTTGTTTAGTACAGTTCTTTTGGCTTCAGGGTGTAAATGGGATAAAATGATAAGGAAGTGTTGAACAGCAATGGACTGAGGCAATGAAATGAAAGCAACATGGAACTCTCCAGGGAGTCTTTTTTCTGCTTCTCTGAGGAGAATGGGCCTAAAGTTTTGCAGGGAAACAAAATATTTTGAATCCTCTGGGTTTCACAAAAGACTGGGCCATGTTCTAAGATTTTGATGTGAAAATGTCACTACTAGATACTTAAAATAGCCTTTGACTTACAGAACTGCCTAAGCCAAATAGTTTGGGTTCTTATTGATATCAAAAGACAAACCACTCATAGGAATAGCATGAGCCAGAAGATAAACTCAGTGACCACATAGCTTGATTGTATTGTACAGGAAACTATTCTGGTGTTGCAGGCAGACATATGTCATCTCTTGTAATAAAAAATATATATATATATATATATATATATATATATATTTGTGCCTATTCAAAGGCAAAATCACACCATCCAACAAGTCAACAAAATAAAACATAGTAACTTCTTTACACTTACAAATAACTTCTACAAAAAAAACTTCTTTTAGAAGGTCTCAGAGCTTGAACTTAAGGACTTCGCTGGCCTTAGCTGTGAGTTGGTCTCCAAGCTGGTAGCACTGGTGTCATAATTCTCTTTGCAGCAATTAGAGGAAGAAAGGATGCAGCTTGGGGATACCTTGCTGTAGGCTAATGACCCCAGTTCATGAAATGGTCTAAACCAGATTTTAAAAACTGTGCCTAGAGATGCAGACAGACAAATTTGAAATCCCACTGGTCATCCATTTACAGAATTAAATGTCTAGATACTTTTCAAAATTTGGCCTTGTACTTCTGTCAGTTTGTCCATGTGCTCATTGACTCTGTAGGAGCTGGTGTGACTTCAGTTTGACTGATGTCCTTTCCAAGACTTTCTGCTTAGCTGTCTGGTTTTTTTGTTTGCTTATTTTTAAATAGATGCAGACCAAGTTCCTCCAGTCAATCATTACTTTCTAAAGCAATTCTTTGAACTCTAAAAATCAGTTTGGAAGATAGTAGCTTTTTCTTGAATTAATATAATACTTATCATTCTTCATAATGAGAATACCTTCCATACAGAAACTGTAGATCTGTCATTTTAGACATAAGATTTTAACCACCGAAAATCTAAAATAAATACATAAATAGCTTTAATGAGAAACCACACTTCTTCAAATAGCTGAGCTTTCTTGACATTTTCCTTTAAAGGATGTAGATCTGGAAGTAATTCTGGCAGAACATTGTTAAAGTCACAGGTTGGCTTCATTTACTAAGCGGCTATGTTAGACTAAATCTTGCTGTGTTGCTTCCCATCTCTTTTACATGATGGTTCTAGTTTTGGTTTTATTTATTCTAGGAAATTTTCTATAATCTTTAGCTGTCAGCCTCTTGCAGTAGTGCTTGTTGCTTTTGAGAAAATCGTTTAATCTGGCTGCTGTGGTTCACAGTGGTCTAAATCAAAAGCAGTTCAGTCTAACTCTAGATTGACGTGTTTCTTCCAATTTACCTAAATGTGCTTCTACCAAAAGATAATTAAGGTACACCCTGAATCCTGTCTGCATGGGAGATGGACATTCTTGAATGGCATTGCAATAGAAGGACTTGTGATATAAAGATTTCAAAATTGGATGGTTGTCAGAGAAATCAGTTGGAAAATGAGGATACATGCTACAAGTGACATAAAATTGGCATTTTTTTTTATCCTAAGTTATGGTGAGCCACACTAAACTAGCCCCATACCTGAAGCTCAATCATTCATTCTGTTTCCCCTTTTATGGTATGACTACAGAAATAGTTTTAACTATTAAATAGTTTTAATACTTCATAAATTTTACATATTTGGTGCTAACTCTTAAATTTTATTTTCTACAAGGTTTTAATATTGGAACCGACAAAAATCTATCAACCCTCATATCTCTCTATCAACAGTGAAGCTGAGGAGAAGACTGTATCTATCTGGCATGTGCTGCCTGATGACAAGGTACCATGAAGTTGTCTGTAGTTGTAACTTTTTTCACAATTTAAAAAGTACGCATGGCATGTAAGGCATATAACACACAGTTAAATCTAATGTTGGGCTCTGTAAAGGAGAGGGTGATTTGGTAACTTACGTGAAGATAATGTGCTGCTATACATTGCCATGTGTTTTTCTTTAAATAGAGCATTCTTAATTTTTTCTTTGTTTGTCCTGTTGCTTAATGGATCTTCTATCTCCCCTATCTTTAAAACTAACTTGCATCTTTCAGATTGTTTCTAACCAGTGAATATCAACAAATCTGTTGATTAAGACTTCATAAAAACTTGCAATATACTGTTATTATACAGATGATGTAGCATAATGTGTACTTATACACAACTTTCTTCTTCCTATACACTCAGTATTGCTTGTCAGCTGTGGTAAACACTCCTTTAATATGAAAGTAGTAGAGGCTTGTGTCTTAAAATAGCAGTGGAATCAATCAAGAGGCAAAGAAATATTTGGCAGGACAGATGGATGTTCAGAAGGTAGGGAAATCAGAAAAGCTGGGAAGTCCTTAAATCAAGGTATGCGATAGCCAGATGTATTTAGAAAGGAACTTAGAAACTCTGGAGATGCAGGGAGAGAGAAAAGCATTGAATGGTTATCACATTCTGGGATGCTTAGGAAGCAAAATGTTGGTAAGAGTGAAGACAGGGAGGACATCTTAGAACCTCAGAGAAGGAAGGGAGCGTGGAAACATGGGAGGGTTATATGAAGAATGAATGGAGTCAGAGTCAGCTGGAGGCAGAACACCGGAGATGTGTGCTTTCTAAGAACCAGCACTGGTCATTCTTCTGTGGCAGCATTTTGTTTGCTTGCAAGACAGGACAATGAAGACCTATTTTCCAGGTAGTCTATCCTTCAGCTTTTGTACTTGTGCCGTTAAAGGAGAAACGTTTTTGTATGCAGACTACACGAGGCAGTACTGCTTAGAATTTTTGTTGTGAGTTTGAGGAAAGCATAAAGGAACAGTGGCTGAAATAACATATTTAGAGCACAAACTGAAATGTTTGCATAGACCAATGAGTTTGTTTTTTTTTTTTTGTTTTGTTCTGACTTAAGTTTTTTTCAGGTAGGCTCAGCCTATGAGAATAACATTAAAAAATAAATGTATGCAATTCTCAGACAAAAATGAAATTTACCACATAACAGTAATCATTTGTTTCATTATGACAGAGTAAACCTTGCTATTGTAAAATATCTGTTCTGAAAGTGTTTCTGTATTCAGAATTTAGTTTATTTAGAAACTCTTTGTACATGCGTTTTGTGTTTGTAGGTGTGGTGTTTTTTTGGTGTGTAGTTCATCTTCAAACAAGACATTATTCTGTTAAGCTTGTCTATAGTATAAGAAGAAACATAGGACCAGAAGGGATTTTCTGGGCTATTGAGACCTGCTGACCTCTGTTGCAGAAACTACTGCCATATGAAGTTTCATATAAAGCTCCATCTGAATACTAGTGTAGGTTTCACAAATGACTCTGTGTTGGAAGGCGCTTTGAGAATGTCACTGCACCTCTAGAAGAGCCTAGAGCGGAATACTACTGCTGAAGTAGCAGAGTGCTACTTCAGGTCTTCTAGCTTTCAGTCTGAAGTTGTTTGTGGCCATTTCATACTCATTTGTTCTTTTGCTAACACTGTTTATGTTAAATGGTTCCTCTCTCTCTCTGTTTACCTTACCATATTTTTGAGGAGAATCCTGGTAGCTCTTAGTGTTTTCTTTAAATAAAACAAGTAAGCTTGCTGTACTGGCTGCACATGGCATCTCACTGCTTGTATTCCAGTTTGAGTTAACTTTACTTGAGCATGTGCACCCATATTCCTAAAAAGGTATTTCGTAGTGCATTAATGTTTCTTTTAGCTACTGGTATATTTTGCTTAATATTTCCAGCAATGGCCTTTTTCATAGCTGTGTCACTTGGCTGCCCAATCATTCTGTGGCTGGGAGAAGGACTTGGATGTATTTAGTCTGTACCTGTTTAGTGTTCAGTAGATAAGTATTTTAGCTTTCCAGAGTTTGTAACCTTTGCTTTGTAGTGTTTTCTGTTATTGCAAATCTGTTGTTCCATTTTTTTAAAGATTCTCTTTTTGCATGTTATACCTTCCCCTCCCCACCCTTCCTGATTTGGGCAGCACATCTCTGTATTTTCTGCACACTAGTGTTTACCTACTTTTGCTACCCTATGATATGATAATCAATAGCATTAGACAAGGTCAGTTTTGGATGTACTTGATAGTACTTTGCTCTGGCCAGAGTCTTTAGTGTGGTGAGTTTATACAGTAGCTTGGGATCTGATTGATACATAGTGCAGGCATCCCTGCCCTATAAGCCATAATATTCATCAAAAGAATGCAGCAGGCAATTTGGTAGTTACAAGTTCGGCTATAGGATTATAATCTGTTGTTGCAAGTTTGTCAAAGTCCTTAGAATCCATCAGAAACTTTACAGAGAGAAAAGGGACAAGAAAAATCTGGAGATACCAGTTTCCTTTTCAGATGAATATAACCAGTGTAATATCTGTCTTTAGTAAGAGATTTGGTGAAGGAAATCTGTATTATCTTTCAGCCCACTGCAGTAAAGAAGGCTTTTACTTTGGTCCTTACTAGGCTAGTAATAGACTTTGTAGGGACTGATTAACAAACAAAGAACAGCTATCCTGGCTACAAGGACAGGTGAGACAGCTGGGTTTGGAAACTGCTTCAGCTATACAATTTTAATCTACCTAGCATAGGTCTGTTAGAGCTTTAGCAGCTCATGCTTCAGATTTCAGATCATAAAACTAATGGATTTACTTAATTTCCAAAATGCAATCATTGCTTTAAGAATAAGAATTGTGAGTTATCAAGCATATGAACTTCCCTTCGTGCACAAAGAAGTTTGAAATTCTGCTTGAAATCCAAAATGAAACTCAGTAGAGCTTGCAGCCGGCAATTTTGTAATGAATAGGAGAATGACAGTCAATACCAGGATAAATAATGTGGTCTTTTCCTTTTCTGTGGCTTTTTTTAGCAGCATATCTTATTATGTATGCCCTTAATAATACCAAGTTTTACATAGACAAATGCATATAAAAATCAGATGGCATTCTGTTTTGCAGAATTCACGTTACCTTTGCCCTGCAGTTCCCTAATTTTAGCAGTCCTTTCCACATAGGGTTAGAGGAATGCAGCAGGGCTGTTTGCGAGTTTGAAATAGAACAGCCTGTCTCTGTTTCGTGTTGGCTTCTGAAACCATTTTAAGTTTTGTTTTGGGTGGTTGGTGGTTTTTTTTTGCCTAACTGAAGAACAGATGCTGAATTTGGATAGCATGCCTGATATGTTTACTCCAATGTACTCAAAACTTGGCAAGATCTCGAGGGACATAACTTTTATATTATTTCATTGCCTGAGAACATTGTGCGGTTAATGAAAGATGTATGAATCTGTGAGAGTTTAGTTGCATGTAGATGACATGTAAAGCCCACAATACTTATGCTTCTTGCTATGCTTCTTGAGCATTTCTGCCTGTCAGGATGCTTGTTTTAGATTACTTAGATTTTAGATTATTCCTAGTACTGGGAATTGACAAGTACCAATAGCTAAGCTCTGAAGAGAGTTTCCAAGCACGGAAAATTGGAAAGTGGCAGAGATTGTATAGGGAATGAGGAGTAAAACAACAGTGCAGATAAATCCCTCAGCTACTAAGGAGGGTGTAGACGGTGATCTTTATTCATGCAAGAGGACAGGCAACTGGAATAGTACTTTCACAAACACTTCAGACTAGCATCAGTTGGTACCTCAACTTCAAGGTGCAGTCCCACCTCTTCATCTCAGGCTATTCTCCTGTCCCCCTGCCCCACTGGAAACACTTCTCCCCATTTAAAATTGGAGAGATACTGTAGTTACTGCTTTATACTTTACAACAATGTGAATTTTGTACTTCAAGAAAGATGTGTGCATGTGTTTTCAGTATGTTGTCTTAGGCATTTTATAGTAGCCTCATAACCTTTAATGCAATTTGAGCAGAAAGGGAAGAGTTGCAGAGGAGAAAACTGAACTAGTAAGCCTTACAGAAAACTGCTGTAGCTGAGAGAATGACTTCCTATATCATTTGTCTCACATTGTGCAACTATTTTGGCAGTGTAACTGTTCTGCTTCTGTGTACTTCACTATTCATGAAATGTTTTGTATGATACACTTCATGTCTTCTTTTGGAATACATTTGATTGTTTGTTACTATGCCTGTATGCTATAAATTACCTCTCAGTAAGAGCTGTCTCCGTGCCTTTTAATTGCTCAGGTGACTAAAACGCAAAACAAAGCTCAGCTGTAGAGAGCAGTTCCTTCAAATATGTTGCTCATTGTGGTGGGATCCCGAGGTTAGTGGGACTTAGAGCTGGTGCAGTTCCATGTTTTCCTGAAAGGTGAATGTTTTCATCAGAAGATGCAAAAGGCTTCTGATTCCTGCAGTAAAGTTTTATTAGAACTTAAGCACGGAGCAATATGACTGTCTGCAGAGAAAACTTGGTTCTGCTCAGTGTGACAGATTTAAATGTAAAAGATAGGAAAATAGGCGAGGCTTGGCCCTTTGTGTTCTTGTAGGGTGGCTTCTTTCTTCCAGCCTAGTTAACTATTCAGCAGCTCATAGGGGTTTTGGTAAATTCTTACTGCTCTCTTCTGGATTCTTTGGACAGTTGGCCTTTAGGTTTGCTCATTCCCTGAGCAATTCTGTCTCCTTTTCAAGAATTTCCCATTTTGCTCTCCAGCATCAGACTCCCTGCTTGTGACGCTCTCAGCCGATTCTTCCCACACGCTGAGGATGCTGAGCATGTAGAGCAGGCTGTTATTCTCAGAGGTGTATTTTCTTTTCTTCCCTCAGCACCCAGGACAGGCTATATGGGCAGCCCTTCGATCTGCTGCTTTGCTTAGTCTTCTGAAAGAATATACTGTGTTTGCAGAGTAAACAGAGAAGAAACAAACCAACTAAACCTTCTATATAGAACTTTTATTGCTTTTTGGGTGAAAAAAAAATGCCCTGAAGAATAACCGTTAAAAGTTAATATAGGCTGTTATAATCCAAATGTTTCTCTTTTGGTCTCTTGAGTTCCAGAAGATATGCCTACTGACTCTTGGTTTTCAAACAGGAAAGGGGCTTTATTTAACTTTTTTTTTCCCTCGTGTTACAGAAGGGTATTCATGAGTGGAACTTCAGTGCTGCTTCCATCAGGGGAGTAAGGTAAGTTGTTTCCCTTTCATCTTTTGAAATGAAAACAGTAATTGAATTAGTATTATATTAAGTTAATGCTGTGGACCTTGGTGGAGTAACGGACACAAATTTGGAGCTGAATATTCCAAGTACTTCCACAGATGCCCTGCTCTAAGTGAAGCCCCAGGAGTCTTATTCTGGATTCAGAAATGACCACCTGCAGAGTTCATTGTGTAAAAATTAGGAAGAATAGCCTGTTAAATTTAAGAACTACCATTTTCTTAAAGTTCATAGTCACTTTATGCTAATTAAGGTTGAATTACAATAACTGCTAACATTTCATGTTATCTTGTCCGAGTTGTATCGCGTCTAAAAGCTGTGGTCATACACTGAGATTCTGACCTACTGGGAAACTGATAAACACAAAGAAGGTAGTCCTTGTCACAGATGCTTGATGAGCACAATATATAAGCCAGAAGTAATGTAGATGCAAACATGGAGGATATGAGGAATTGATCAGGGGTGGGGAGGCGGGTTAGTGTGTCTTTAAGTATGCTAATTACTTATCTCTTGTTGGGTTTTGGTGTATATTTTTTTTTTGTTTGTGGGTTTGCCTATAAGTATGGCACCAAAACTGTTTCAGAGAAGGCCTGTAGGAAGGGGAGACTGTCAATGCAGTGATAACAGAAGTGGCAGAGTGGTGGATAGATACTGAAGTGAAAGCTTGAAGCTTGTTTCAGAGACCAGAAAAGCAAATCAATAGAAAAATAAATTAACCTCCCAAAAATTCATGTGGAGTAGGTTAATGTGGACTAATAAGCTATAGGATCAAGAAGGACATGTTCAAGACTGGCATGCCTGGATTAGAAGAGAACAATGTTACATGTTGAAGGCCTTCTGTGTGTTTCCCTCTTTGGGACAGGGCCTGTGAGATACTGACGGAGGAGGAAATTTTGCCATATTTGGCAAATTTTGCTTGACTTCAGTGGAGTATTTTCTACTAGGAAGAACTATTCATTGCAGGGTTTTCTTAGCCTGGATGTTGTGCTGTATTGTGAGAAGAGAACAGCAGAATCTGAGCCAGTGGGTCTGCTCTGCTAGCTCAGCATAAATGTACTGTGCATTTCTGCCTGATAGGGTCCAGCCTTGCAATTTGTATCTACTGATACTAAGAAAGTAGTGTTCTACCACTGTTGTGATCTCTTTAGATCAGGTCTTCATCATAGTCTCATTTGTTTTTCTAGGATTTATCTATACTTTGGCATCCTGTGACTTTCCACTTTGGTGTTTGCATTTTAGTGTGATTTAAAAAAAAAAAAAAAAAAAAAAAAAAACCAAAAAATTTTTTTTTTTTTATT
>VXAA01006355.1:361807-386351 GCA_013399115.1 Anseranas semipalmata
CCAGAAATCTTTTTTTTTTTTTGAATAGTCACTGCTCTGTTCTAATAATAACTGTTCCATACACACAAAGCTGTTGCTATGTCTGCAGTACATTTTTGCACAGATGGATGATTCTTTTTCCTTCCAACAACTAACTTAAAAGAAAAAAAAAAAAAGACAACACTATCAATAGACGTAGAAATTCAATCCTGTGGGATTTGGCTTATTTTAAGCGAAAAAAGCAATGATACATCTAGTTCGGTGTGGTTTGAGTTCTGGTCACTGTATGGTTTTGTGTGCTTCTTAAAAAAAAAAAAAAAAAAAAGCTTTTTTAAGCTTTTTTAAAGCATTTTTAAGCTGTAATGTGGTTAGTACTGTTTTTGGTATACTCTCACGCATTTGTTATTTAAATTGTCAATAGTCATTTAATTTGTCAATTAAAATTCCAATCTGTTCATCTGGACAGATGTTCAAAACTCCTTGGAAAACTTTAAAATGAGTCTATAGTCAAGAGTCTCTGAATTCTTAGAAAACTCAGTGGCTGCCTCTATGAGAAGCAGAAGGGGGAAATCTTTATCTTATGTAATTATAACATCGAATAAGCTTATTTTTCAAACATGCAAGTTTCTGATTGTTTCCTTTTTCAATGTTTTTTCTTTTTTATTTTTTCCTCCTGGCTTTTTATGAAGGCAGATATTCTTTGGGGTGGGACATCCTTCAGAACTAGGCCTGTTTCTAATTTATTTTTGTATCCTGACTGTTTTTGGCTACTTTGAAGCTCCTAGACTTAAAGCTGTCTAGGAAGTGAAAGCTCCCAGCTTTACGAGGATTCTCTGCCTTTATAGACTAGTAAGAGCCAGCTTTAGAGGTGCAACTTTAACGTACAAGGGAGCTCTTTGTACATGATCTTGGAGGCTTTTTCAGCAAAGGCCTCCATAAATATTTACTGCATTACATGAGGAGTCTCTTGGCAGCAGGGCTGAAGAGACATCTAGCACTGAAATGACTAATGTTTTTGGTAAATACTTCAAGGAAGTGATTGAGGGGACACTTGCTCTGCGTGCTCCTTATCAGCCAGTGTAATCAGCATCTTATTTCAGGAGTAATAGAGTTCAGCTCTCAGAAGTTGCAAAGGGACTTGAAAAGTATATAGAGCTCTCTGAACACAGTCTGAATCACACTCTATGCAGGAAATCATAGTAATTGGGCTTAGCTTAAAAAAAACCTCACTGATTAGCAGTTCGTGCTCTAATGTAAATAACTCTGCTTTCATCGTATGCCTTCTTGACCTCTCCAATGCAAATGTTTATTATTGAATCAGGCCAGAAAGTAATGTAATCCTTAAAGGCTTTATCAGAGATTTTGGAACCTAGCTGCTTCTCCTAGGTGCTTTGCATCCCTTCCTCAGGTTATCCAGAAAACTCCCTAGTATTCCTCATATAAGGAAATTTAAAAATAAAAAAATAGCAGAATGAAGTTGGTAGCCTACAAATTGGAATCTCCTTTGTGTTCATGACAAGCCCTGGATTGTGAGATTACTGCTACTTGCTTTGTTTCCATGGGAGAGTGCCTCAGGGTCGTGATGATAAATGTAGTGTTAGAAACACAATGATAAAGTTGGATTCAGATCTACATCCAATTTTTTTCATAGTTTAAGAATTAACAACGATATTCATCTTCCATCCCAAGTTCATGGAACTTGGAATCTTGTCAGGCTACATAGTTATTACAGTGGAAGGTCTCTGTCCTTCTACAGTTCTGGAAAACGAAAAAAAATTCCATGAAGCTGCTTTTCTATGGTTTCTGCCAATGCTTAACTGTTTTATCTGCTACTTCATCTAGAATTATTAGTAAGCAGTAGTTACAGCATTTGCAGTGATTGTCATCATCTAATGGGAGTTCTGGATGCACATGAGTTGGGCACCTGGCCACGTTGCATTGTGCTTCACTGCTCATCTTTTGAGTTTTGCAAATTCAGCTCCAATTCTGCTGTCATAGAAGTCAGTGGGTATTACATATGCTTGATAACTCTCAAAATGAGACATTTCCTGAGCAAATTACCCAGTTTCTTTTTATAACTTGTTTTTTCAGTCTTCCTTTTTTCACCTTAACAACTTTTCTTTTTTTTTTCGGGTAAGAAGGCAATATATATATAACCAATATAAACATTCACTTAAAGGCCTTAAATATTTATGAATTTGCCTGACCTCTGTGTATGCTCTACGTTCTTACCTTTTTATTCACTACTGTCTTAGTGGCTTCTAAGACAGGGGGGTTGGACTAGATGATCTCCAAAGGTTCCTTCCAACCTCAACCATTTTGTGATTCTGTGAAATAATCCTGTTAACATCTTTGCTCCTGCCTGTTCTTTGTTAGTGTATGGACTAGGGCACAAGATGAATGATAGCAGACAACTGAATGTGAACTTTGGAGGATATAAGAATGTAATTGTACAATACGGAAAGACCACGTCTTCTTAGGTTTAATCTGGTGCTTTCTCACAATAAATGTGTTGATCTGTGTGGTTTGACATAGCTGGTAGATGCCCAAATGCATTTTTCTAATAACGTGTTCTGTTTGGCTGTTCTTTCAGCATTTCAAAGTTTGAAGAACGGTGCTGTTTTCTGTATGTACTGCACAACTCAGATGACTTTCAAATCTATTTCTGCACGGAACTTCATTGCAGAAGGTGTGTCACAGTTCTTATTTCAAAAAACAGTCTGTGTTAGGGTAGATGTTGTTTGCATGTACAGCAGGGACCGTTTCAGAACTATGGTGAGAGCATCCTCAGTTGTCACCATCTTTTATGTGAAAGCATAGTACTACCCCAGGGATGCATGAGGTTTGAAGGGTCGAAGAACAAGCTCAGACAAATACTAGAAACATATAATTACAAATTTAAACTTTTTTATGAATCTTGTGGTATTATTTTTCTGTATTTGTCATGTTAAGGCTTACTACAAGTGTCTGTTACCCCCAGTTGAACAAAACATCCTAAACTTACAAATGGACTTTCTGAAGTGGCAACATCTGGGGTAACAACAAGAATTGAGGAGATATGGTCAAGATTTTTCTTTTACTGTAGCTGAAGTTTTATTTCTGATTACAAAGAAGCACACTTGATGTCCTTTACATTAACATCATAGTTATTTAAGTATGATCATAGCAGTATCCCTGTAAGAAACTTGACAAGGGTTTGTTGCACAAAATTAGGGGTGTCTGAGCTGCTCTTTAAGCTGTGCGTCTGCTCTCTAAGCTTGAGGGCTGCAGTCTTGAGTTGATCCAGAAGGCATTCCTGGAGAGGATTTCTTGTATTTTTGTGCTTAAAAGGGCTGCAACTTTACCAAAAATTACTGCATTATTTCATGTTAATGGCTGTGGCTACCTTGAAGCTCAATCCTTAGCACGTCCTCTCATCAATTCTAGTTGATACAGGTTCTTCTACCATGTTCATTCCACTTTGTATCTGAACATTTCTCAGAAGATGAGTAAGCAGTAGCTTAGCATGATATTTGTGCCTATGTTTTTTCAAAGGGGGATAAGTCATATGTAATAGTATCTTATTTTTTTAATGGGAATTCCTAAAATAGAACTCCTTTTCATTCATGCAGAAACTGAAACAAGTCTTTTTGCACTACAGAAACTTCTCCAAATGTATGCAAAACTTCTAGGCTACTTCTCATGATGCTTCAGTGCTTTCATTGGATGTAAAGAAACAATTCTTATGGGATAAGAATTTCACCCAATACATAGATTTTGAAATATGAATTCCACTAATAATTTCAGACATCATGAATGTCTCATCACACATAAAAGGTGGACATAAAATAAGTAGGGGAACTGCAAATTTTGACTGTTAATTCTCCATGTAAAAAATCTTTTTTTATCCTTTTTGCTGACAAACAAGCTTTTACACTGAATTTATACTTAAATCTTCTTTTGGTTCATTCAGTACCTTAGAGAGAAGCATTCTCTGTGTCCCCATACTGTCTCAAGTATGTGGTTGCACTTTTTAATTTTCTTTTTCTTGCTTTTAACAGGTTTTTTGACATGGTGAACAGCATCACTGAAGAAATAGGGAAGACAACAGAGGAAGGAGAATGTGATGGAGACTCCCTGGAGGTTGTTGTGTTTCGTTTTTTTAATCATTTTCAACATACTATTTTGGATTTCTAGTGTAGAGTTTCACTGACGGGAGTAAATTACTCACCCTTCACTGGAAGAAGTTAAACAAAAGTTATGGTTTACAAAACTTTATCCTCTACTATTTGTAAGTTAATGATTCGTTGTAATGCTCCTCACCTAGGTTTTATAACCAACATAGATAGATCACTTATTTCAGTTAGCAAACTCATTTGAGAAAGTACTCAGCTAAAATTCTCCACAACTGCACTTTATTACAGAGTGATTCTTGCTACAGTTACTTCAGAATCTAGTCATAGTCAGGCAATATTAGCATCTGTTTAAATTTTAGACTGTTGTCTATTTCATGCATCACTGGAATCGTGTACACTTACATTATTGGCAGGTCATCTGCATAACAAACAAGGATATAATTGTAGTTGGGGAAGGCTTGTCCATGCTAGTTAAGATATGTGAGCAAGCATGGCAATGAATGGCAAACTCAAATCAGATGATGATGTTGGTGCAGCTGGGAGTCTTTCTACCCTTAGCCCACTAACTAGGTCTTCAAAAAACACGTAGATGTAGAGCTTAGTGACGTGGTTTAGTGGAGGACTTGGTAGTGTTAGGTTATAGGTTGGACTGGATGATCTTGGAGGTCTTTTCCAACCTAAATGGTTCTGTGATTCTGTAACTCACACTGAAGCCTAGGATGCCCTAGTTCTGTTGTCACCCATGTTAGCTAAGTTATAGCTTGCATGTGTATGCCATTACACACTGTATTCTCACCTTGATTTTCTATCTGAACATACACATATTTGAAAAGTGAATATGAGGCCACTGCGTGCAATGCAGTACTTAAGGTGTTTAGATTTTCTTGTAGGTGACAGGAAACAGGCCAGAATATTTAGGACTGTGTCCTGAAGCTCTAGAGACATCGAAAACTAACTGAAAAAGTCAGTATTGAATAATGAATCCATCACTCTGTCCCAGTTTTGACGTTGGCATTTTTATAATACATCAGAAATTGGAGATGGGACAAACAGAAACCACCAGAGCGACTTGTGGGCTAGAAAAATACCCTATAATGAGAAACTGTGAGGACCTAATTGGTTTATTTTAGCAAAAAGAAAAGCAGTAGGTCACTTGATTACAGTGGGTAAGTATCTTTACAGAGAAAATTACTACATGTTAATAGGCTTTTTAATTTAGTAGAGGAAAAGCATAATGAAATATAGTGATGTTGAAAGAAATTAGAATTGGAAATAAGAGGCATGACTTCACCCTGAGAGTAATTAACTGTTGAAATATTACTAAAAGAAGTAGTGGATTCTCTGTATCTTTTAATAAAAAGCTATCAGTCTTTGTTTGGAGGAAAAGAAAAAAAACAAAAAGCTTTATCTGGGCATTAGCTACAAGGCTTAGCATGGGAATGAGCAAGTGAAATTACATGTCTGTGTTACACAAGAGGACAGATGAGATAATGTAATGACCGTTTCTGGGCTGGCCTTAAACTCTTTGAAATTTAAATTCAGCCGAAACCATGGTTAAATACAGTGCAATCCTGACTAACCTCCATTGGCACACTCTGCTGTCTGACCTGGCACTGGCAAAGTTGGTTTTGCTGTTTTTGGAAGCTGTGGTCAGGTCAGGGGAGCATATGGAATAAATTAAGTTTGTCCTGCCTTGCTTTGTGTGTCTGTGTGGAAGCCGAAGTTCTCAATTTGGTGCAGAGTGCCCTCTGTCGTCTTCTGTTGTCTTTACATCGCCAGCCAGCAGAATTGCAGGTGCTGTTAAATGTAAGTGTAACTACACAGAACAGGTAAAGGCTAGGTTAGCTTTTCACACTTACCTGAGATGGCTACCTCAGAAGCCAATGGTTTCTCTAAAGTTAGTGGAGAGACATAAGCATGTCTGCACAGTATCCAAATTGTCATCTTGAAGTATTTTCCTCTCCTCTGTGGTCTGCAGAAAGAAACTAACGTCCTAGATGCCTTAGTTGTGTGCATGGAGTCAGATGAAATGCATTTTATCCCTCTGTTTCATTTAATTATGTTGTTTGTTTTGCAGTATGATTATGAATATGATGAAAACGGTGAGCGAGTCGTTCTGGGGAAAGGAACTTATGGCATTGTATATGCAGGGCGAGATTTGAGCAATCAAGTCAGAATTGCTATTAAAGAAATCCCAGAGAGAGATAGCAGGTATAGTAACTGAGCCTTATTCCAAGCTTTGTGTATTACATACTTTCATTGTTAAGTAATCTGATGAACCAGTTTGCTGATCAAAGAGTACCTCTTCTACAAAGCTGTCAGTAAATTGTCTGTGGTGTATAATGGTATTCCCTTTGTAAGTAGGCATTTCCAAGTTGTGGAATGGTTTATGATTACAACAACTGAGAATTTGTTTTCTGGTTTTGGTCCTAGTAATAGGAACAAACCTAGTTTGGTTCATAATATATTTTCTTTCCAAAAGGAATGTTGCTGAAATACAGAATTTCACTCAAATGTCTTGCGAAAAGCCCTATCTTATGCATGTTTATAAGAAGCATGCATACATAAGCATGTTCTTATAAAAAGAACTTCTGAAATTTATAATTTGCAGAGTCTTTCAAAATTCTGAGCCTGAATTGTTGATAGACATTTTCCTTTTCAATTTGTGCATAATTTATTATGAAGCCCCTTAACACTAGAATAAAATATGTAGAATGATCTTTTTGTCCACGCTTCGTAATGCAGTCACTTTGTGTAATGGCTTGTCTCATTTATAACGGTTAACATGTAAAGGCCAGACATGTGTTGTCCATTGTGCTTGTATATCTTGAGGTTTGTAGTATATGGTATTTTGAATACATAATTTCCACAAATATTTTGATTAAAAGTGAAAGCAAGTCTAAACATGTAATTTTTTTTTTTTTTTTTGCAAATGGAACTGACTTTTAAGTGTAACTTGGCAGTTTAAAAATGCTATGATTACGTTTGTGGTCAAGTGGTGTTGTATGAGCTATTTCTTAACAGGTGACTTGAGTGCCTGGATCTTTGAAGTGCCTCTCATATTATAAAGTATCATCAAAGGCTGTAACTCGTGCTTATATTCAGAAAGCTAGGAAAATTAGGAAATAGTCATTGCCATGGTTGGTAGCAGGAATCATTCTCCCAATGATTAAAGAAATATTTTTATGAAGGAAGCTCTTCTGATAAAGACAGAACAGTACTTTGTATCAGGAGAAATAACATACTAAATGAATGTAGGTAAAATACTGGGTGTGACAACTGGTGTATTTTTGTCCATCGTTTAAGTCAGGAATAGAATCCATATGTACAAGTTTTTTGTATTCTTTTGCCCATTTGACTTCTTGTTTTACTAACCTGATCTTTTGGATAGCTTCTCCATCAGCAGGATTTCCCATATTTTAGCATCCTGCATTTTCTATGTAGGAGAAGATAACTGTATCCTTGTTTGCACAGTGTTCAGTCTACAGCTAATATCAGGAAGGAAGCTGTTTACCCTTCCCTACCCTACACAACAGTCATCTTAGAGTGCTAGTATTCAAAACTGTAGATGCAAGAGGCTAATCTAACCCACCACAATAGTTGTTATTCTTATCATTTTTATCTAGAATGTATGTATGTGTGGGTAAATCCATATGTGTGGAAAAGGAACATTATTCTCTACAATCTGTCCAGCATCGAGTACTTTTTAAATTGTATTGGATCCACGATGTTGACAGGAGATTGTTTTTTTTTTTTTTTTTTTAAAAAAACAACAACAACAACTTTGCCCTCTATTGTTTGTTTTGTTTGTTTATTAAAAAAAAAACTTTGTTTTCTTTGTGCAATTTACAGATTGGAAGGTCAGTAATGTTAGCTTTTGTCCTAGCTCAGTTTCTTTTTCACAGCTCTCTACTCTAGACATTCCCTTTGGTTATTCTATCTCACTTAATCTTCTTTTCTAATGATGTTTAAAAGATGAATCCTTCTAAATCTTCTTGAATCCATACGTATATTGGATATGTGCAATATGTATGTGGTGTAATAATTTTTCCAGGTTCATTTTTATCATATATTTTTTTAGAGATACTAGGATTTAGATTATTGAAAGAGGAATTCTTTCATCATCTATATTGTTACCATAAACTTACTTCAGAATGTATTATCATTTCTCAAAGTATGGCCTCATTACATGAAACCATCTCTTGACTCAAAATAGAGTTGCAGGTTTTGTATGTGCTAAGAAGAAATTTGTTGTTTATAACAAATGTGGTTAATAGAGAACTGAATAGATCAGTAACTACTTAAAAAAAAAAAAGTAAATAATAGCAATAAGAACAATAATTATTCTTTAATACACATTTTAAAGCAATTTTCAATAGAAAGGCTTTCAGCTTCAATGCAGAAGGCATACCTGAAAAGGAATTACTAAGAAGCCATTAGTTTTTCATCTAGACTTTAAAAAATATTTTATAGGCTTCCAGGACGAATTCAAGTAGTATTCTTTTAATGTCAAATAAGGTAAATTTATTAATTCTGATTAAGTTTAACCTGATCTTTTAGCATCTTGAAAGAAAAGGATTAATCTCTGAAGTGATTTTGTTGTTGTTTTTTCCAAAGTAAAAATCATCATTTTTTTGGATTCATAAGAAATAATTAAATTCTGAGTCAGAGTATGGCCAGAAGTGGAATGATGTCTGTGCAAAAAGCAGTCACTTTGATACTGTTGTTTGTTAAATATAAGCTACTGAATAATTTACTTAGTTGTCAGGAAATGTTAGACTATGGAGACACTTTCTGAACGAAAAGGGAACATTCCTGCAATGCTCTTGCCCTCAAATGCATTTTCAGTACTTCAAAAATACTGTCAGTAGCCATATCAACATTTCCAAATTAAAGTAAAATCAAACTAGGTAGATAATATGATCCAGCTTCCTAGAATTCAGATTATTTTTTTCCTCTTACCATTTAAAGTCTCTTAATGACTAAACTCTAAAGTAAGAGATTCTTCATCTTACTGGAAAATTTTCTTATGGCTTTATTTTATTTGCTAAATTATTTTAGTTACTCAGACTCAATTAACTGTGCAGTTTAAAAGTGGAGGGGGGAGAATTATAAGCATGTTTCTGTTGCTCTGAATGAATATAATGCTAGTACAACTGAGGAATGTAATCTCAGATGATTTTTGAATTTCTGAATGACTAACAGTGACTAACAGTTTAGTTAGAATCTATATAGTTGTGTGGAGGGGCATGACAAAACTCAAATTATTTTTATTAAATAGACTGAGGGTTGCATGATCACATTTTCATTAATGAAATACTTTCTTTGTTTTTTTGTAACATTCATATTCCAGAGGGATTTTGAGATGACCCACTTTTCTTTTTTTTTCCCCCTTTGCTTTTTGGAGTTCAGCCTCTACTTGTAGCTTGATGCTGTTGTTAGGGTGAGCTGGTATCTACCTGCTCCAAAAGAGTGGAGCTCACAGGTGCTTTTCCCCAACAACTTGGGTTGCATTCCTGGCATGGGCACTCCACAGGCTTGAGGAAGAACCAACTGCTAGACGTAAAGCAGCAGAAAACTAATGCTTGACTCCTCGTCTGCCGGGCCCAAATGAATAAATAAGTGTTGCCAGTTCTTTAGGAGACCAGAATGTCACCAGTGTTGATGCAAAATCTATGGTGAGAGCAATCTGCTGAAGGTTAAAAGGAATAGTCAAGCTGTTCCTTCTGGTTGCAATTAGTGCAAGGTTGAGATTGCAGTTAAATTTAGTACTCCCTCGGTACAAGCATCTGAACGTGTCCTCCACATGCTCAAGTCTCTGCAGCTCCCTTCTTTCATCTGGACTGGGCGGAGTGGTCTGTGTCCAACATCTATTTCAGCTATCCTGAAAGTATGACTACAGATGTTAATACTTTAGTGGAAATAGCTACCAGACTCTCAGTGCATTACCTAAATTTTGCCAGACAAAACACAGAATCTGGCAGCTGACCTGGCAGGGTGTGTGCAACTCACCCATGGCTGGAAGAAGAGTGTTAGAGCTGGCTCAGGGGAGCACGTCAGCTTCTGAGGTGCAGGGTTCTGGGGCTGTTCCACACCGGAAGGATCTGGACTCCAGACACCTTCTTGACAAAAAGACTGCAGAAAAAGCTTATGTCCCTGAAAAATATTTCACCTTTGACTAAATTAAATTTGATGAAATTGGTTTTGATTGGTTCTTCTGAATCTCTCTCCATGAAAAGACTCCCAAATTCTTACTTTGATAGCTATCCACTCTTGCTTTCAAATAAGGCAACTCCTTTATTAGTAGAAACTTAAATGGTGATTTGTTTTAATTATTGAGCTGATCTTAATTATAATTTCTAGTTTACTAATTCACTTTGACATTAGTCTAAATACCACCATTTGCCCAAGTGTTTATTCTCTTTGAGTTGGGCTGGAGAGTAGTTCCTTTTCCATAAATTGTTTTGCTCAGTCTCTCTGTTGGTATATATGTACATTTATTATATTTTGTGTGTGTATACAATATTGCATATAATTTTGGAAGTTGTGTATATTCATATGTGAATATATGATTTCTTAGTATGTGGTGGTTATAACCACTGCTGTTAAATGTGTCTAACAGATAATATTGTGTTATTGTACACAGTACTGCAGTGTAAATGTGTTTCATGGGACTTAAAATAGAACTTTACTACAGTAAACTCAAGACTTTCTTCCTGAAGCTCAATATTGTATAAACTGTTTCTTTTCTTTCCAGATACTCCCAACCTCTGCATGAAGAAATAGCTTTGCATAAGCATCTCAAGCATAAGAACATTGTCCAGTATTTAGGATCTCTTAGTGAGAATGGTTTCATTAAGATATTCATGGAGCAGGTGCCTGGTGGTAAGTTGTGGTCAAGACTGGTTTGGTGACTGGTTTTTCTTAACATTTTAAAAATATAAGACCTATAGCACTGCAAAGAGATGCATTTCATGCAAATATAATGTTCTTTAATATGTCTTTCTTAAATTAATGGAAAAGATTGTAAGGGTTTTCAAAGTGCTCGAGTCCTCTTGGTCAGGATTTAGATAGGATGTGCTACAAATACAGCTCAGATCATTGCTGTCGCAGGTGATCAGTGGCCATCCTACTAGAAAAACTGTAGCTAGTCTCAGAAGGCTGAGCCTTCCTCAAGTACCTAACACAAGAGAGTTGTGACTGGTGATTTGTTGCTTCTGTTTGAGACCAAAGAACTTACAGCAGCCAGATGTAATGAAAATCCCATTTATGGGGTTCAGCTTTTTGGGATGTTGTGGATTTGGTGTATGTACAAAGGCATGCATATGTACACCCACCCTTTTTCACGACATTCTTCCTGGGCAACTTCTCTCCAGAAGAGAGGTGAGGCATTTATTAAACAGGTTCTGATCTGCCTGCTTGAGAGAGCATATCTTTCTCTGCTGCAGCTGAGGCCAGTGGAGGTACTTAGAGACTCTTTTTAATTAGTCAGGCAGGTGATGATGCAAGAAGGTATTTCCAAGAGAGGCCTTTGGTTATACAAGAGGTACCTACACTTGGCTTGGGATTGCTGGTTGTTGTTACTTTGCTATTCCTTTGGGAGAGAAGGTAGAATTTAATTTGGTTTTACTCTCATTTTTTTCCTCTCCAAAATTATAGGCAGTCTTTCTGCTCTTCTACGATCAAAATGGGGACCATTAAAAAATAATGAGCAGACAATTGGCTTTTACACCAAGCAGATTCTTGAAGGATTAAAATACCTCCATGATAACCAAATAGTGCATCGAGACATAAAGGTGAGAATTTGTAGAGATTAAGCCTGGTGGTGTTATGTAACTGCATAACCCATTTACTTGTTCTGTAACTTAAAAACTTTTTTCTGAAAGCTACTCATTGTCACAGACGTTCTCTGCTGTTCTAGAGTGTGCATTAGGTAAGTGAGCCATTGTAATTTGAGTTTATACCAACAAAATGTTTTATTAGAGAAACTTACATATAGCCACATCAAATGTGATAAAGTGGATATTTTTACTTCTGTTTTCAATGACATGATTGAGCTTTCATAAAAACATACCAGGAGTGAAGAGGACTGTGGGTGGGATATGAGCAGTGTCTTTTCCAATGAGATTCTAGATTTAAAAAGAAGTTCCTTTTTTTTAAGATGTTTTTCTCTGTCTTGGTAGTCTTTTAAACTAAACAAATTCCTGTAGGTGGAGAAGTTCACTTTGAGATTAAGTTTCTGATAATGGGATTACATAAGGCGGGAACAATATTGATTCCTCTTTCTTCTGCATGCTAAAGAGCCTTAGTAAGTAATTGTTGCTAACTAAAGAGTGCATTCTAGAAATAAATGATGCAAGAAGTCTGAGACAAATAGCAGAGAAAAATAATTTCTTTGAATGTTCTGTTTCTCAGGGTGATAATGTGCTTATCAACACATACAGTGGAGTGTTAAAGATTTCGGACTTTGGAACTTCAAAGAGACTTGCAGGAATCAACCCATGTACTGAAACTTTCACTGGTATGTTCCCAGAGGAGATTGTTTCCTCACTCCAACTTTGAGTGCAGGGTCAGATTTCATAGCTGCTTAATTTTCATTGACTTCAAATCAATGTAAAAGGTCACTGCAGGAATAAGCTAGATTTTAGCTAACATAGCTTAATGTTAAGCTATGCAGTGTTCAAAGACAGTGCTGTATTGGAAGTTCTATTTGAGGCAAAAAAAAAAAAAAGTCCTCCACAGTAGAAGACTGCACTGCCTTTTCTATGTCATATTTCAGTCTGTCTCTCCTGTACACATGGGTTTTTCATTCTGCTGACTTAAGGCTAACATTTTTTTCTTTCATGACTCGTCTGGACATCCTGGCATCATCTACAAAGCCTATCATTAACTTGATCCTCATTCTGCTTGATAATTTGATTTGGATGTTAAATCACGCAGTGGCACTACATTAAATAATTACTCAAAATGAGAAGCGACAATTATTTTAATTCCTTTCTCTGTTAAATTTCTGTTCTAAATGGAACAGAATGCTTTGTTAGGATGATTCCCTTCAGAAAAAAAAAAAAATCTTAGTATCACCTGATATTTTAGGTTCAGGTTTCACTTCCTTTTCCTCTCTAAATATAATTCAGAGTAATCTTCCTTATTTTAATCTTAATCTATATAACACAGTAAATAAAAATTACCTCTAATCCAAAGGTCATTGAAACCTCTAGTAATTGTCATGGACATTGAAAAGAGATGTCAGATCAGTACATGATATCAGCTGCTTTTAACACAACTAATATTTTTAATAGTATTTTGAGTTTTATGTTGAACGCATATGGAAATTTTTATTTTTTTCTTTTGAATAATAAAGAGTATTTTTGTAAACTCTCCTGATATCAATCATTTCCCACTTATTTTGTTTGTCTTGTCATTTAGCTATCTATTTGCATCTTTCATGTGTCTGAATGACAATGATGTATGTGTTTTAAACAGGTACCCTTCAGTATATGGCACCAGAAATCATCGACAAAGGGCCACGTGGCTATGGGAAGGCTGCAGACATCTGGTCTTTGGGATGCACAATCATTGAGATGGCTACAGGGAAACCCCCATTTTATGAACTGGGAGAACCACAAGCAGCTATGTTTAAGGTCAGACATCTTCCTTGTGCAACTCGGACCAGTACTTGTAAACACAGGAAATCTTGTGACTGTTTTGGAAAAGCTAGAATTATAAGGAAAAGAAGATAAAGGAAATGCTTTGCTAATGCGGATGTTAAGAAGAATGAGCTGATTCAACTGTGTGGGAGTGCTGTGTATATTTGAAGAGAATGATGGAGCAGTAAAAGCTATTCACCAGCATTTTTTCTTTTTCAAAAAAAAAAAGGGGGAGGGGGGAGGACAAAGAAAAGAAGCAGTTCTGAGTTCTCTGCTTTGTGAGAGCCTCTCCTTGCAATTGTATTTTTTTTAATGTAACTGAATAAGTATACAGTTTGTAATAATTTTGTTCTTTGCATTAATCAACTAGTTACGGAAAGGTAATATTGAAACTTGATGACAATATACCACTTTTAGTATCCAAACACTTTTCAATGTTATTTAGTATTTGAGAAAAGAACAGTGCAGGCCATTGTTTTTTTTCCCCTTTATTTGTCTCAGGTGGGAATGTTTAAAATACACCCAGAGATTCCTGACTCCATGTCTGCAGAAGCCAAGGCTTTCATACTGCGTTGCTTTGAACCAGATCCTGATAAACGAGCTTTTGCTCATGAGTTACTTGTAGATGAATTCTTGAAAGTTTCGAGCAAAAAAAGAAAGTCCCCATCAAAACTCTCAGGTAATTGTTGCTAAACTCACTCTGGAATTTCTCTCTCATAAATGATATTGTTTCCTGAAACTGCTGATTTAGTCTTTAAGATGAAGATCCCCATCCCAGGTAAATATTCAATTGTAGCCTTTTTGTTCCGCTGGCTTGCTGCAGAAAGACAGTTGTAGCAGAATTCTGCTAGCAAGTTGTCACAGAGGTGATTTATATAAATATTTCTAAAGTTTTAAAATAGTATAGAATAGTTTCACTTGGAAGGAACCTACAAAGATCGAGTCCAACTGTCAGATTTCTTTGGGGCTGACCCAAAGTGTATCATTATGAGGCATTTGGATAATGCTCTTAAACACAGACGGGCACAGAACATCAACCACCTCTCTAGGAAGCCTGTTCCAGTGTCTAACTACCCCCTTGGTAAAGAAGTTTTTCCTAATGTCTAGTCTGAACCTCCTCTGACACAGCTTTGAGCCATTGCCATGCATCCTGTTACTAGATACCAAGGAGAAATGATTAGCAACTACCTCTCCATTACCCCAAAAATCTTTCTCTGTTTTTTTTAATTGTGCATATGTTTTCATTCAAATAATGTTTGTATAGAATGCATTTTGTATAAGGTTGCAACATGATATTGAGCATCTAAAGTTTTCTACAGGAGCAAAATAGTCTTTGTCCCATAGCAAACTGCATTATTTTTTTCCCCACACACTCATTCCCTGCAGTGTTCTAAATTATGGAATGTAACTAAGGTGCTTTGAGAATATGAATGACATTTTGTGTACGTATTTTAAAAATATCTTCTGCATAATTTTAGCATAATACCTAAAAGAAGAAAAAATAACAGATAATGAGATGACATTGAACACTTTTAGCATCTCTTTTTTCCATATTCAAATTCATTTCAAATGGCAATAAATCTTGCTTATTTAAAATAAGAATTTGCAGATAGGAGAGTTCAGATAGTCCATAAAAATGGGAAGGAAGTTATTCTTTAGACTACACTTATTTTCCTCAGTTAATTTCAGCACATTTAACTTCATCTTTTCTTTGTCTCCCGCAGTTCTCTCAGCTAACACAAATGGTGAGTTTTAACATACTTTTCTATCAAAACATAACTGTGTAGATACTGTGGTTATCACTTACTCTGGTATAATTTGTCATACCAAATCCTCGGACAGCGAAGTGGGCACAATTATTAAAGTAAGTGACCTTTTTCTGTTAGGAAGCTCTAAATCATTGTGCAAATTAAAAAATACTATTTGTTATACTACCTTGGCTTAATTGTCCACACAGGTGGGTGATGCAGGCTTGAAGAGCTGCATTGTTGTTATGGGGCCAGTTTAGTGGAAATCTGAACAGGAAAGTAAATTGCTGTTTTGCTGTAGCAATATAGCTAAGGTTTATGGAAAAAGATAACATACAGATTTTTATTAGGCTAAATTGTATAATAGTGTGAGGGGGGTGGTGGAGAAGCAGAATATGTTTAGGACCCCTTGTCAGGCCTGGCTACGGAATATTCATCTGTTTTCAGGAAACAAACTGGGCAGAGCTGGGGTGGGAGGTAGGGGTGGAGAGATGGGGGGGAAAGTTACCATCATGGTGAATTGCTATAGAAGTACATTTTGAATGTGCACATATGAAAGAGGTATTGATAGCTTCTTGCAACAATACTTGTATGTGCTCATTTAAGAAGGAAAAAAAAGTCTTAACATTCATGTTTATTATTAATCAAAGCCTATAAACAAATTAAATTTGTACAAAATAATCTGATACATAGAGAACTATTTTGTTGCATATATTTATTTTATACAAAAATATGTATTTTATATTGTAATATAGAGGAATATATTCTGTATGTATAGATAAAAATTAAATTATTGGAATGCGCATGGATGACTTACCCTATAGAAACATTTTGTTACCGCTCGGAGTGCATATGATGCATATGAGATGCACATTCACTTCAGTGTCAAAGTTCTGGAAGTGAGCATGCAAAGAGCCCAAGATTTCCATATCTCAAGAACCTTTTCAGTAAAAACATAGCTGAAAGATAACTCTATTCCAGAAGAAAAAGTTGTAGAAGATTTTGTTCATTTTATTTTTAATATTTTGTGTTGGTGTGGGGAAGATGGGAGTCAGAATTTTTTATTTCGTCTGAAAGAATAACCTTTTTGCTTCAGAACTGTGTTGGTGCTATTAAATTCTACTTTCTAAATATTCTTAAATAGAGTATCTTCGGAGTATATCCTTACCTGTTCCAGTTCTGGTGGAAGATACAAGTAGCAGCAGTGAATATGGTTCTGTCTCACCTGATACAGAATTAAAAATTGATCCATTCTCTTTCAAAACAAGAGCCAAATCCTGTGGAGAAAAAGATGGGAAGGGAATCCGATCCCTTTTTCTGAGGTAAAGAGCTATCTGACATTTGTGTTACACAGTAGATCAGGAACATGTGCATTAGGGTTGTTGTTTTTTTATAAAATTTCTTTTCACTGAGCATCTTTCATTCAGCATCCCAGATGAAAATTTTGAGGATCACAGTGCACCTCCTTCACCTGAAGAGAAAGATTCTGGGTTTTTCATGCTGAAGAAGGATAGTGAAAGGAGAGCCACCCTTCACAGGATATTAACTGAGGACCAAGAGAAAGTGGTGAGGAACTTGATGGAAGCTTTGGCTCAGGTAAAGTAATTTCAAAAGGCAGCAAAAAAATTACAGAATTTGAAGACTTATCTACAATTACCTGGAAGTTTCAAGTTTACACATAGTAAAGCAATCAAAAAATAGCACTTGGTTAAACTAAAAAGTATATACAATGTAAGCTTTCACAGTTTATTATTTTATTGGAGCTAATAAAAACAGGCTCTAAAACCATGTTTATGCTGCATTAAATATGCATTTTATGTTGTTTGTAAATGCTATATGAACAGTGCTGGCTGGACAATGGCAAAACATGCTTTCATGATATATTATATTTCCCCAGTGTAATAACTGGGGAGTTCAAATCAACTCATGCAGAATAGATCATCCCCAGGAGGCTGACCTTGTAGAGTTCCATCTATCTTCTGGTTGACTGGTTTGATGGAGAGAGGGTTAGGTCTTTTGGCCTGCTCTGGCCTTATGTTACTGCACTGAAAAGAGTGGGGTGACTGGTACACCAGTGCCTTCCAGTCAACAGCCATAGACAGGGAAAGACAGGAGTAGGTAGAAAATAAACTGCTGCAGCAATAAACTTCCTCACAGCAGCTGGGAGCCGTTTATGGAGGGGAGGGAAGATGGAGTAATAGTGGGAACTACAGCAAAATAATTGCAGAATGACCTTTTAGCACTTCTTTGTGGGGATGATTCATTATGATGTATCAGTTCAGGATGACACTGAATAAATTACAGGTCATCCCCACACTACTAAATGTTGCAACTCAGAAATTGGATGACATGATTTTTTGTTCTTGTTTGTAATGTGTGTGTTAATTGACTCACTTGATTCTCAAGGCTGAGTATTGCTGGTCTAAAACATGTTTGTGTAAAATGTGGCAAATCAGCTTCTAAAGATAATAGCGTTTCAGAAACTGATGCAAACTAATACAATTCTTATGCATGTACCACAGCTAACATAATTGGAAATTGCTGCCATGCCAAAAAGAAAAAAAAAAAAGGCTTCTAACTCTTGGAAAAACAGTTGTCCTGGTAACTATAGAAAATGTTAAAATAGAAGGCAACAAGAGAGATGCCAGCAATCCATGCTTTGCAAGAGTGGCAAAACAGCCACAGTTTTGTTCCTTGTCAGACAGTAGAAAACTTACTCAAACCACCTGAAAGTGGTGGTAACTGCAGTTAAGGGGAAGTTAAGTTGGCCTCCTGTTATGCCCTGCTTAAATGCAAGAAGGTACCAATAGATGGAAGTCTAGCTTGCTTGTTAGGCCTCATCAGGATTTAGGCTTTGATAGCACTTTTCCCTTCACAAGAACATTTCTCAAGAACAATTTCAACAATGTGGTCATTGTGGGTAAGGGCTGGGGGAGAAGAACGGCCCTCCACAAAATAGACCTCTGTTCCCTATTAGGGAGCCATACTGGTTATCCTGTCCCCAGCATGCCTATGATGGACTTGGAGCCTGTTCTGTGTCCACCTCTCTACCCTAATGGCTGTTTAATTATTTACAGGAAAAGGAGATCAGCTACTGTAGGACAGAGGGAGGGATCTACTTCAGTATAGCCAATAGTCAGGTGAATTCTCCAATCAAAGCAGATCAGGATAAGAAGGTAGATTTTTTTCTCTGAGGTGCTTTAGTCATGTGATGTTTTACTGCTGTAGAGCTTTTTTCTCCACCCCAACTACAACAAATGGTCTTGGTTTCATCCAGATCAGAACTAATTAACTAGTCAAAGACTCAACATTATTGGCAAACAGAGTTCTTGATGTCTAGCCAGCTGTAACATTACGGCATAAAATTAGCAAATACAAGAGAACCAAACGCAGCATGCCCTTCTGTTATGGAAATTGCTATTAGATATCTTTAGTCTCTATAAATACTTCACTTCATTCAGAAAAAGTATTTTAATACTGCATGTTGAACATCTAGTGGGGTTTTCTATCTCTGACTTGATTTTAAGATTTGGAATTGAAATTTATATTCAGTTGGCATAACTTTAGAGAGTAAACAGTCTTCTGCTTCCTAGTTACTCATGCTGGTTATTCTGATAAATGCTTTTGAGCCTTTTGCTGCTTTTGTAGCTCATGCAAAAACACAGAAGCTTTCAAAGATAGGCACGAGTATTTATAATAGAGCAGGGAGAGATATGTAGACCTGCTTTAATAATGGGTAAGTGTGAAAGTTCCATTCCAGGGGAAATTACGGAAGAAAGAATTAGTCTCTTTCTGAGCCTTCTCCACAACCTCGACTAGTTCCTTCTTTTCAATGCTATTGTGGGACTTTGCATGTTGTCTTTCAGAGGCACTCTGAAAACAGGCACTTTGAAGTACATGCTTTTTTTTTGTAATTCAGAGTAGTTTGTAGTATCTAGTGCATAGTATATTCATACATATCTTTTTGCTCCTGTATAATCAGACATGTATAGTGTGCACATATACTTCAGCAACTACTATAAAATAGCTACTTGCTAGTCAAGTAATTTGCATTACCAGGAAGCTCAGTGGTGCAGCTGTAGTTACACAGCTACTGTAACCTGGCCTGCAGTTGCACCTTTGCCTTAACTGTAGCAGTAGAGTTTCTGAAAATTCATATTGCCAACTGACATTATTGGCTTAAAGACCTCTGGGTGTACATTTCAAAAGATGTCTATCAAAACTATTTCCTTTCCTCTCTCTTCCTCTACCAGGGAGCCGAAGAGCCCAAGCTAAAATGGGAACATATTACGACGCTCGTTTCCAGCCTCAGAGAGTTTGTACGGTCCACTGATCGTAAAATCATCGCAACCACTCTTTCAAAACTGAAACTGGAGTTAGACTTTGACAGCCATGGTATCAGTCAAGTACAACTTGTGTTGTTTGGTTTTCAAGATGCTGTAAGTTGTCATTTTTACTAAATACTTTATGCAAGAAAACTTCAAAAATCTAGAAAGCAGAAGCAAACAAAATTTCATTAACTTTCCTCCAGAGTTACTGAAACAATATTTGAGGACTTTGAACTTGTAATAACAAAACAACAACAACAAAAAACAACCCACAGCTGTGATTTGGTTTGTTTGCCATGTGATCCTTTGGCAGGACACAAACCCTGAACACAATTGTTGAGATTTTGTTGATTAAAGAATCTTCATTCAGCACAGTTGCATAAACTTCGTAATAATACCAAAGCAGAAAAAAAAAAACTTTTTTAAAAAAATCTCATTTTTATAGACTTCTTTTATAGACTAATGCATTAAACCACTCCATGGGCTCGAATAATATTATAGTCCGTCTACCTTATAATATTGTATTATATTTTTATTCTAGAATTTTTGTTAGCAGCAGAATTCTTACAAATTAGTCCTTTTCATTTCAATTTATAATAAACAGGATAAGAAAGAAGAAAAATAAGCTACCTTTCTGTCAGTAATTAATGTAAAGTTTGATATCCCACAGTGAGCAGCAACCACATAGACACAGGGATACCTTTTAAACAGCTAGTTGACCAGGAGCAAATGTTTTTTTCTTTTTGAGCTATGTATTTAAATGTTAGTTCACAAACAATTATGCTTAACGTTTAAGATGAATAATTGACATGTAGCTGTGCTGGGCATCAGTGTGTCTAGACTGAAGTTCTGTAGTAAAAAATGAAATGACAGTCCAAGTAGGCATTTGAGGTGGATGATTCTTGTCAGCATTTTAACCTTGTGTATTCTGAGAAGTAAGAGCTGTCAGGAAGCATTTAAACTGTTTGTTGCATAGACTATACTGACAAAGAAGTAAATTCTGCTTACCAAAAAAAAGGTAATATGTGAAATTAATCTGTAAAAGAAAAGTTTTCCCAAAGGAGATTTCTCAGAGTCTTTAAGTACACTTCAGCCCTCCACTCTATTTAGCTTCATATTGCTACTGCTTTGACAGTTGGAAGAAACAAACATGTACAAGGTCACGAGGCCAGCTGAGTGGGGAAGAGTACAAATACCTGGGCTAGGTTTCTGACAGATGTTGCTGTAAATCAGTTGGTTTGTGATAACTGTCTGATTTCATGCTCCTCTCAATAAATATTTTACCCTCTTCTGTTAACTTCATCATTGTAAGTTGTTGGTTTTAAGTTACAAATTTCTCTCCCGTTACTATCTTGTCTATTTAGCCAAGTTGACCTACAGAAAGGTCAAAGAAAAAATTGCTTTGTGTTCAGTGTTAGTTTTATGACATACATTAGATTTCTGTAGTGGCATACTGAAATCTAGGTCTGTGTCAAGACCTCAGATATTGCACAGACTGGGGATAATATTGCTAAAAGCGAGGGAAAGTACTTCCCTTGTTCTCAGGACTTAGACCTTATTACCCTGAGACTATCCTGTTCACATTCAGGATATCCTCATCAGAGCAACGAAGAAAAAGTAGTTTCTGTGCTGCAATCTGAATAGCTAAATCACATTACTGTGGATTTTTGTTCTTGACAAAATTATATCATGCTTCTTCAGTACTTAAATAGACGACACTTAGCTAAACGCATCAGTGTGTTTCTAGGAGTCAGAATGGGAAGGTGCTAGGTGCTTGCACGCAGGAGTTGTGCTGCCACAAAGGGCCATGGGCAAGCCTTTGGGGGCCTTGGGGAGCTTCTGCCCTAGGTGTCAGGCACAGGACAGGCTGCCCTGGGGCTGCAGACAGCTCTCCTGCACAGTGTCCAAGTGCCATCTAGTGGCCCGTAGCAACAGAATTGAGGAGACCTAGAGGTCCTGGTGTGGGTTGACCCTGGCTGGCAGGTAAACCCCCACCTGGTTGCTGGTGAGAAAACGTGGCTCAATATAAAGATGGTCTGGGGGGGGCAGGGGAGGACCTGAGGAAAAAAAGTGATACAGAAGCAATCGCTCACAACCAGCAGACTGATGCCTAGCCAGTCCCCAGGCAATTGCTTCTTTGGAAAAACTATATTAGTTTTTCTTGCTGAGCATCACACCATATGATAGGGAGTATCCATTTGGTCAGCTGTCTTGGCTGTGTCCTCTCCCAGCTTCTTGTGCACCCCCAGCCTCCTCGCTGGTGGGGCAGAATGAGAAATGGAGAAGGCCTTGCTGCTGTGCAAGCAATGCTCTGCAGTAGGTAAAACATTGATGTGTTATCAGCCCTGTTTTGGTCACCAGTCCAAAACACAGCACCCTGCAGGCTACTATGAAGAAAATTAACTCCATCTCAGCCAACCTGGTACAGGTACCTACATAAGTTACTACCTTACTGAACACTGTTGCTTTAGGGCAGTGACAATATCATTGATAACATTTATTGCCTCAGAAGATGTGTGAAACTTAACATATGTGCAACTTCAGTTTTCTTACAGAGAGGCTTTAACAACGTGAGAGAATTAAACTAATAAATTCTTCAGGAAGACTTAAGAGCAAACTAATTTCTTGACACTTTTTTTTTTTTAAGTAAGCTGTAGTTGCTACTTTTTTTTATAAAGCTTTGAATAGCTTAATCGCTTTCTAAATCTAGTTAGATTTGTCTCTTCCTGCAACTTCTGGAGTTCTACTCCTATAGATTCTGTTGCTTTTGACTCCTTTCATACCTGGAAAACAGCTTTAAGCTATGTGCTATTGCTGGCTGCTGTGGCTAGACATTTTATTCTAGCACTGTCACCCCACCTGCTTCTTCCCTGTCATTTGAGAGTTGGAAAACATTTGGAGTATCCATACTCCATATCTAACATGGAGTATCCATAGAGGCACCTTGGAATATGGCTGAACATGGTTGGAAAGCAGGCCTGTAGAGGATTAGGAGCAACCCAGTGTAGAATCTCATTGTATGAAGTAAAAAATAGAAGGAAAGAGGTAATGGCACAACATACAGATAAAGTCCCCTGACTATCTAAATTAATGTTAATTAACTATTTTCTGAATCAAGAGGGAGAAGCATTACATTAGTTCTTTGGTACTTCCTACAATTATACTTTAAAATACTTAAGTATTGCTCAGAGCAAGCAGTGAAAACCATACCAAAAAAAGTAACAAGGTTAATTAGCTTACGTTGTGAGACTTTCATAACATGGTCCTTAGTATTTGTCATGGGCTTGCATTTCTTTTTCAGTTTCAGTCCTTGACCGTGAAGGTTAAATAAACTTCAGTATCTGTCATCAGAAATCACCTAACACAGGAACTGGTACTTTATTTAGAAAAAACAAACAAAAAAAACCCCACAAAATACTGTCCTACAAATAGCATTGCCAACTTCCACTATTTTATTAACATTTTCTTCATTTAATGTCAATGTGAAATAGTTTAAGTCACCCATTTTGATACAGTATCTCTAAGTTCAAACATCTTGCACAATTTTGATGTACATTATAGTTTTAAGTTGTGGAGGATATAATACCTGAATTGAATTCTCTGTTGCTAGGTCAATAAAGTTCTGCGAAATCATAACATCAAGCCACATTGGATGTTTGCATTGGACAACATAATTAGAAAAGCTGTGCAGACAGCCATTACTATTCTGGTCCCAGGTGAGTCATTTCTTACTACTCAGCAGATATTTATTACCTAATCTCTTTAAATGTGCTTTAGAGCTGTGATTATGATGGTTCACTTAAGATTTTGAAACCAGCAGTGATTTTTTTTTTCCTGTTCGTTGTCTGTTTTGCAACTCAAACACTGATAAGTGTATTGTCCTTGTTATTTTGGAAAGCACCTTTCCAAGATGTGTAATCTAAACAGTTCTGCAACCCAGTGAGCAGTAGCAGGCAAAGGTGCTCTGGGGCCTCATTTTTTTGAGGTGCACAGTACTGCCTCTTGAAATCCAACAGACGGACAACTTGTCCAGCACATGCCAGTTTTCAGAAGGTGTGTTACAAAGTGCGGATTAATGACATGCTTTAAATACTCAAAAATCTCTCTGGCTCCTCATCAGAAGCTGTCTAAAGAAAATAAGTAAATAGATCAAAACTTGTAGTTTGAATATTGTATTTTGAAATTCGTGGAAGTTGAATGCACAGCTTAGCTGATGGGAGAATTCTGTATAGAAGAAACGTAAACCATTCTGTTATCATTTTACCTATTTGCAGATTTCATTTCTTTGCTGCTTCTTAACTTCTAATCTTGTGATGTTTTTTTTTTCCTCCTTCCCACCACTGGAATTAGTGGTGAAATGTTCAAATATGTGATTTAATGCTCTAAGTCTGGAGTCAAAAATACTTATGTTCCTGTTTTCTGCAATGGATTAAGTCATCAACAAGGGGATATGAAAATTTCAACAAAAGTTACAGCTCTTCCTGTTATATTTGTTATTTTCCATATCCCCAGTACAACCAGCAAAGCATAAAGTGTTTCTGTGAGACTTTCAAGTCGTGGGGGAAAATCTGTCTTTTGATTCAAATGCTGAACATCTTTAACAGGCATGTACTTTATTGCTGTTAATAGCAGCACTGTAGAATTTCTCCTTGATAAACTCTTATCCCCATGCAGCTAAGTATCAGCATTAATTGTATGGGGTTAATCTTAAAAAAAAAAAAAAAAAA
>VXAA01006355.1:386374-396577 GCA_013399115.1 Anseranas semipalmata
AAAAAAAAAAAAGCCTCTGTGCCCCAGTAGCTTTCAGGTGATGATCATCTGTCTCTTGCCCAATTGCTTTACCCTACTTCTGACTGCTTCCCCTTGCCTCTGTCTGATCTCTTTTTTTTTTTTTTCTTTTCCTCTTCCATGGACGATATGAAGATTTATCTCTGGGTTTAAGACTTCTAAAAATTGTAAGATACTTTAGGAGTAGTAAGAAACAGATGCTGTATAGTTACACTTACTGGTGGTTGCTCTACAATGGCAAAATGAACTTCCGTTCTTAGTAGTGTGATGTAGAAATTTAAAATACATCTAGATGTATTTGCCTAGTATAAAAACAGTATTTGGGGAACCGCTATATAATAAATCTGCTTTCTTTTATTTAGAGTAAGCACAGCTCTATTGACCTTGGAATGTTAAGCTTTGAAACAGGTATATAGCATTGAAATGAAGAGACAACTTGGATCAAGGCATGAATGCCCCTTTTGAAAAGAAGAGAAATTTGCTTGTTAGTTCTTGAGCAGAAAGGACAAAAACCTACAAAACTAGCGATTCCAAAAAAAAAAAATATGTTTTGATGAGGAGACTAAAGGGAGTGCTTATCAGTAAGGAGCCACAATGGAAGGAAGTAAGATTTATACCAAATGGTTAGAATTAACAAACAAATGTTGTTGCAATAATAAATTTTGTAGAAATATAAGATCTTGTGTACACATCTTGCATACCTGATAAGCTCTGGTAGGTAGTTCAAACGAGGAATAACAGAAAACAGAGTATACATACAGCTTTGTGTCCGTGGTTTTGTGGATGTACATCACTACAAAATAGGCAGCGTTCACTCTGATAAGAAGGGGGGAAGTGTGCTACTTTAATTGTTGAGAAAGAGGTCTGTTTATTTCCTCTCTGTATATTTGCATACAATTTTTTGGTAAGCGTGATATCCTTTTAATGAGAGAATGCTAAATATGCCAGAATAGCAACAACAGGACTAGCTGGATATAATAGAAATAATGATTATTTAATAAAACAACTAAGGTCAGACACATGAGAAATTGCAAACCATTGAGAATAGAATAAAGCAAAAGAGAGTACTTCAGCTGCACAGAGTACTTCAGCTTAGTACCAGAAAATAGATTTGAGGATTACTCTGGAAAAATCTCTAAAGCTTTCAATCCCATGGTCAGCTGCAGTTATCATTTATGAAACATACAGTTGTACTTCTTGATAGCTGTAACATAAATCTAATGCAGTAGAAGTGGCATTAATACATATTCTTAATAGTGGTATTAGGATGGTATTTCTGTCCTCATCTACTGTATGTAGTAGCAGTCATTCACAAAAATAAGAGACCAGCAGTAGACTTCCCATGCAACTCAGCAAGTCCTCAATCAATCCTCGCACCAGACAACAGATAGTATTCATACTGCAAGTTCTGATCAAGTGCAGTACTTTTTGCTCTGTTTGACCTTGTATTGGGTGAACAATAAGATTCCTGTGCAGTTTGATATCAAATGCTAGCCAAATTTGGAATCGTATTCATCCAGATTTTCCTTTCTTAGAGATTTTGAACATTCAATAGGCTAAATAATAATCAGCACGTGCTAAGTTGTTGTTATGGTCTGAGCGGTCTTAAACCCCTAGGTAATATCATCTGTTCTTTTGCTACAGAAATTTCTGGTCTGGTTTAACAAAAGCTGTAGGATGATTCCTAAATACTCAGTCACTTAGTGCTTTCATTTTAATGTTTTATCTTTCATGGGCTTTCTCCTTGATTTTAATGTTTCTAATAGAATTGAGGCCACATTTTAGTCTTGCATCTGAAAGTGATGCAGCAGATCAAGATGACATAGAAGTTGAAGAAGATCAAGATGAGCAGTCTCAGAATCAAACTATCCAACAGCCTTGCATTGTCATGGAAGATGCAGTAGCTACCTCAGGTGTGAGCACACTCAGCTCTACGGTATCCCATGACTCCCAGGCTGCTCACAGAACACTGAGTGTCCAGCTGGGCAGGCTAAAATTAGAGACTAACAGGTAAGTCTGGACATCAGGAGACACTAACCTACTTGTGCCTGTATATATTGTTTTGCTTTTTAAACATATATGCTAGAATAGTATTGATAGTATCAAAATTCCATAGTACTGCAATTTATTCCTTTAAATGATGGTCACTGTTTAGTTGTTGACTGGTCATGTATATTAATTTTATTCATTTCATGACCATAGTGATACAAGTTAGTCAGTCTTGATTTCAGGTGCCCTTTCAAGGAAGGTCTGAAAAAGTCGAGCTTGCTGCCAAGTTTCTGCTTTTTCTCTCCTTCATATGCTGTATATGGCTGATGAATGGTGTTATGTTTTGTTTCCATTATGGCAGAACTCACTGTTCTTTTCTGTAGTTATTCTTGGAGAACAAACACAAGCTAGTCAACAGCCACACATGAACTGAACAAGAAGACTTTCAGAGTTGTTTTGTGTGCAGAATTCACTGCAGCAGGATCTGTGTTTACAAGCAAACATTAAAATTTTTTATTAAAAAAAACCAAACTGTTCATCACAGAAAGATTGAAAATGTGTTTTAAAATACAAAGTGATCCAGAAACTTGAATTTTGGATTTCTTTCAGAAATTCTGCTTTCACTGAGAAGAGATTCTTTTCTTAAATAAAAACAGATAAATCTGATTCCCATTATTTTATCCAAATAATATAATATATAATATTATTTTCTTTTATTAAAATATACTAGTCTGTTTAGAGCAGATATTTTAGCTTTCGCAGCACCTGACTTAGGACTTTGCGTTTCTCACTGACCTCAGTAAATTTTGAATCTGACCTTGATAGGAAGAGAACATATCTTCAACAAGACAGTTGTTATGCTGCCAGAACATTCTGTGTAGTTATTGACCCAATTTAAATTGAAATGTTAAATTGTACTTTACTTTTAAACATTTCCAGGAACTTTGCCATAATTACAGTAATTCATTATACTGTACTTTTTTTAATAGTGTGAGCATTTTTGAGTTCTCACGTTAAAATTCATTTTTTAGTTTTTGATGACCACTGAGAAATATTTTGATTTACCTTATTGATACACTTAACAACAAAAACAAAAGTGATTTAGATCATCTCACTTTCCCCAACCTAAACTCTGGAAGTAATAGCATCAGAAGTGATCAATTTGTAGAAGTATTGTTTTCCAGCACCTTGCTTTTGTAAATTTCTCAAATGCAAAGCCTTTGACCAAATAATCACATCCTGTCATTCACACAGAAATTTTGAGGTAAATAATATGGGCAGTTGCTCAATTTAAGTATTATTTAAAGCTTTATTGGTATAAGCAGCAAGTAGTTACCAAGAGAAAATGGTAGGTTACTTTATTGGCCCTGAAGGCCTTTTTTCTACCAGAATGGGTAGAGGAGGAATAAATTAACTGAAAGTTGGCTGCACTCCTCTCTGCAGAATATTGATCTGCATTGAGACTAACCAAGCTGTGGGTGTGTGTAGAGACACAAAGCAGCACTGTTCACATGCAGGGTGGACTTTTCAAGAACTGTTAGCTCAGGTGTGGAAGCACTCAAATGCAATGATGCTGCTGGTAGGCCTACATGCCCTCCATATCCTTAAAAGCAGCAATAAATGTTTTCACAAAGTGATTATATCAGGAACAGTTTTTCTGTGCAAAGACAGGGTGCTTCCCTGGCACATTCTCCAGCTGAATTCCAGAATGTCCATTCCAGAATTCTATTCCTATCTTTCAGTGTCCCAGAAAAAGATGCATTGCTTAACTGATTTAAACAAACAAACAAAAAAAACCTACTAAAATGGAACAGTTATTGCATAGTTCTCAGGCTGACAGACTTCAAGGAAGGGGTGAAGATGTGGTGATTCTTTCAAGGCACAACTCTCGAAGACTGGACAGTCAGTGATAGGTTTATGAGCTATAACAGAAGCGTATGTTCTCAATGTCCAATTTCTTTAACCAAGTTCCTAAGTACGTTCACAATTCCTCCTTTTTACTAAAAAAAAAACAATCAAAAAAACCAATAACAACAACAAAAAAAATTACAGCATTTTGATTAGTTTCCTTTGGTCAACTTCAATGGTTCTTCAACACTGAATCTCTCTGGTTTTCTCTCTGGATTTGTGTTATGAAGGAAGTCAAACATGGGTTCCAATTTGTTTCTGCTTTCTAAAAAGTAATTGCTCAGGAGAGGACAAAAGGTATTTTGCTTTATCTTTTCTCATTTTTCATATAGCATAGGAGGGTAGGTACAAACCCTCTAGTAGGTGAGGAAGGGACAGTCCTGGTGTTTATTACAATGTGTCTTCTCCATTTAAGAAATGGAGCCATAAGTTTTCGCCACATTTTCATCATAGCACCATCCTTGCCATACTTTTGAAAATGTCTGCTGGAGAGATGAGAATTGGCATTTTGCCTTACATGGGGTGATGTGACACAGTTTAGCTCTTGGTTTGTGAAATACTTTGATAATTGTGGAGAACAAATATACAGTTTTGTTTAAAGCAGAATGCTGGCTGTAAAAATTTCACTGAAATTTTTTATCATACCACCTGTTCAGTGGGTGTATGTGTATATGGAGACAAGATATTTGGTTTTTTTTTTGATTGAAGAGCTATAGCTTTAGGAACCAGACCAGTGGATGTTTATAACTTCATATACGTGATAATAAATGTATAGTGACAAGATATTTCTATAAAAACTGAAGAATTCTGTCCTTGTCTCTGGCAAGAAGGTTTCCAGTTTTAAGTTTAGTAAGAGCTTTGCTTTCCTGAAAATTCGAGACTACCTAAGAAAATGTGTGCTCTCTTCCCATTGCTTCACAGGTTATTGGAGGAGTTGGTTCAAAAGGAGAGAGAATTTCAAGTCCTTTTACATCAAGCTATAGAAGAAAAAGATCAAGAGATCAAAAACCTACGGCTTAGGTCACAGCCAATAGGTAAGTGAGAAGAGGTTTCAAAGAAAAATTTCACACTGACTGCAGATGAAGACAGTGACAGCTAAACTTCCGTTACTTTTATTGAGCCAGTCTCAGCCAACATGTCTTATTACGCTGCCTCTGATAGGATTTTCTTTGAAGTAAGAGTGCATGTTGAAGAAACAAATTACTGCATTTCTTAATGACAATAAAAGGAATGGTGTGATTTAAATATTTTTGATTGCCATTGTTACGTTAAAAATGTTAAGAGGATCTAATTGGTGAGATACAAGTACAACTTAAAGCTTACTGAGTTTGATCTGTATCTGCCTCAAAGAGGGTGGAAGTGCTAATGTAGCTTGATGTTTCAGTGTAATGTGCTTCAAATAAATGTTGCTTTCCAAAAGCAGCTGATCCTGTCCAAGGCATTGCCTACACACCAGTTCTATGAGTTGCACTGAAATATTTTCCTTAAATTTGTAAGAACCTCAGTGTAGACACAATTACAATGGTACTGATTTTACTAGAAGAGACATTTGCTGAAGAGGACAGAAAATGCATCTGTATCAGATGTTCACACTACTTTAACTGCCTTCACATTGAAGACCAAGATTACTTTTGAGTAAAAATAACCATAACCAAGTAGAATAATTGTTGTATAACTGTCTGTAGACTGTAATGGGGTGTGGGCTACAGGAACTGACATTTATGGGGATACTGGTATTCTAAGCTTGGAGAGAAAATTTACTGAAGACAATGCTTCAGCAGTGTATAAAAAAAAAAAAAGAGAGAGAGAGAGAGAGCCTTTTCAATAAAAATGCTTGTTCTAGATATTCCTGGACTGTCTGTCTGTCATCGTCATTCCACTGGCACAGGGACCGAAGACCCTGATCTCATAAACTGGCTGAGGGTTCAAGGAGCTGATGAGGCCACAATAAACAAGGTGAGAATGATAATTCCTGTCCACTTTGTGACACAGATGCAGTACTGTTTTTGTGACTGAGTGCAAGAAGATCCCAAATCATTTTAATTGGGACATTTTGAGAGATAAATTTCTTCTCAGAGGAGAAGAATAAGCGAGGAATATGAAGGCCTTCATTAATAAATAAACAGTATGTTTATAATGCCTATAACTGACTACGAATAAGAGAATAAATTGTCCTGCTGAAGAGACAGTATTGCTTTAGTTCATAATTTTTGTGCCTTCACACATTGTGTCAGTTCCTGCTGATTATACCCTGGATAACGGGGTTACATGTTCACCCTTGGGTAACTGTGTTAAGTGAAATCTCCTGAAGTAGATAGGTCTGCTCTGCAGCAGAGGAGATATAATTTTAGAGGTATTGAGCATCTTAGAATTTCAGCTGGCTTAAGAAAACCTGCATGTAGTTATCACTCACGTAGATCAGATCAAAGGTATCTAGAAATTAAAGTACATCAAATGTAGATGCTGCTTTTGAAAAGGTAGGTCTTAACCACATTTCACCCGTAAGGAAATAAAGCCAGTCAGTAATTGTGCTCAAATTTGCATTCATTAAAGTCTGATTCTGAGATACCAGTGATGACAATAGAAATGCCAGTTGACAGAAGTTTTGAGTAGCTGTGAAAGCATTCCACATTTAGAGTAATGCATGGTATGTCAGTGTGGTGTCCACTGCATAAAAATTAAGTAGTTTCACTGTATTTCTAGAAACAATATGGATTAATCTGTTAGATGTGCCACATTTTGGTCCAATTTTAGATTTCTTCCAAACTTCTATTTTTAAGGGTAGACAGTATCTAAAGCTTAGAAAGCTGGATTAGATTTCTAACGAAATGTTTCTAACGAAACTTGTTTTTGTAGTTCTTGGCTGAAGACTATACATTAATGGATGTTCTCTGCTATGTTACACGAGATGATCTGAAATGTTTGAGACTGAGGTAATGTTTCACAGTTAAATGAGCTGCGCTGAGCTGGAGTGTGCTTTGTTACAAGAGGAAATAACTGATACTAACCCTCTATCGGATTGTGCAGCATTAATTTCAAATACTTTCTAGTATTTCTTGTATCCTGATGCATTTCTGATAAACAGCTGATTGTGCATACATTTTAAGAATAAGCTTTTCTATTAAAGGCAAGCAAAGGGAATTTTTTAAAGTAAAGATTTTGCCTTGTACCTGGACACACTGGAAATCCCACTAAAGCCTTGCTTTTATTTAAAAAGGTTGAGATAGCAAAACTTGCTGTTGTTTATCATCACAAAGCTGCAGAAATGTTCATCGACTACAATGAACACTAGATTTCAGCAAGTTGTGCCAGGTGTGTCTGTCACTGCAGGACCAGTTCAAGTAGAAATGATAAAAGTTACCAAACACTGAGTACTCCCAGTCAGTTTTAAAATATATTAAAAAATAATAATAATAATAATAAAAATTGGCAGGTGGTAAGTTTTTTTGTAATCGACACTGATAATGTTGGAAGTCTGCTGTGGGTTATGCAGGTCCTTTGGACGAGAAGTCTGAATTCCAGAAGGCACACATCTGAAAAGTCAAAGATTGCCCTGTACTGTAATCAGAAAAGGACTCTGCTCTCTCCCTCTGACTGTGTGTTGAATTTCACCTTTGATCAGCCTTCCTACTGAGTTGTAGAAGCAGAATTTCATTGGTCAAAACTAGAACAAGAAAATCAGAGTGTACCTGAATTGGAATGCTTGCAGGCTAGCGAGTATTCTTGTACCTGAGCATCTTTATGATTTTTTCTCTTTACAGAGGAGGAATGCTATGCACCCTCTGGAAGGCCATTACTGACTTTCGAGAGAAACACGCCTGACACTGAAATCTTTCTTCGTTTCTCTGCAGAGAGGAAAAATTTCTTTTCAGCACAGAACAGGTGTGCTGTTGGAAGGACTGTTGCACTTTAATCCAGTATTTGTTTACCAATGTTAAAAACACTGCAGCTTCCTGACTGCTTTTACTCCTATAATCCATAAGGAATCTGTAAAACAACCTGCAACATTATTTTACTTTAACTGTTTTTACATGCAAGTTTTTCAAAAATCAAGGAAAAACACAAAATTAACTCATGAAATATTGTACTTAAAGTAACCAGATGTTAATTTCATGGAAAAACTGATGTAAGATTTCATGTGACTGTGCATCACTGGAACAAAAACAAAATGTGACAACTTCTCAAGTTTCTTTTTCTTTGTAATGCATCTCAGTAATCTGTAGTAGAAATTCATAATTTCAATCGTAAATAGATATTTTTCTTTTAGTGTGCAAGACCTAAAAGTAATTGTTTTTACCTACTGCCCTACATAGTTTAAAATTGTTTATTTTTGGTAATTTAAGTTCTATGGTGCATTTGTTTTAGTTGTTTATGTACTACTGAACTGTACCAGTTGCATACACCTCAACCACAGTAATGTTAGCTTGTTCTAAAGCTATCTGACATACACAGTTGAAAATAAAAAGAACCTAAGTTACTTTTTGCTATATTTTTGGACTTTTAAAATAATAAAGGTGTAGAACTGGAAAATATTGGAATAAAAAAAAAGAAAAAAATCACACTGAGTATCAAGGGAACCTTTCTGACATGTTAGTTACTGTAATTTGATTTTGATAATCATAGCATTGAATGTTTTCTCAGTACTAGAATTAGACTGAACAGGAAAACTGACAATTCCCAGCAAAACATAATTCTCTGGGTGCTCTACTTGACTTATTAAATGACCATCCACCCTCAGTGCATGCAATAGTCATTTTGTTTTCTTCTACTTTTGTGATTTGCCTTTTCTCACCCATTATGAACAAGGATCATGGATATTCTGTATCAATCACCACTGATTGTCACTCTGGCATTCCAGCACTGGTTAACATTAGATTCTTCTGGGGGCAGTTGTAAAAAAAATTCCACTGTAAACAGGATATGCCTGGACAGAAGCTGCTTCTTTCTTCATAAGCCTTCGTAATTGGTGAACAGCTTGTGTCCTGAATGGTTCCAGTCTAACAAGTATTTTAAAAGAAATTTGAGTATTTTTTTCTAAATATAAACATGCTGTCCTAACATGTATGTAGTATTTTTTTGCTGACTGAAAAACAATTATGTATAAAAGAACAGGCTGAACAAAGAACAGTAGATTTTTTTTCCAATTCTGAAGATGGTTCTACTGATGTTTGGGCACAGATAGAATTCAGCTCATTCTAAAAATATAACTCTTTCAGGAGAAACATAGCAAATGTTTAACAGCGTAACTGAAACACTCTGCACATGGAAAAGTGACCCTAAGAAAATTAACTCCCCTAATTTGATTTAGCAGTGTCAAATATGATTCTGTATCACCCCATGACTACTGCAGCTTGAAAACATCTGATTTTGTGCGGCATGAATAGCACAATGCAATTGCATTGCTTTGTGTTCATACTTTGAAAGCATGCAGCCTGTTCTCTATTATCTATGACTCAGGATGCTCAGCAATGCCAGCTATGTGTAAGAGAAGGGAGTGTGATCGTTTTAATGTCCATTTTAATGCCTCCACGCAACCTAGCCTGGCACCAGCTGGGGATAAATTCCTGTGGTTTGCTGCTGGCCTCACCAGACCTGCAGAGCTGCTCAGTTGATCACTTTTGTATTCCCTAGTAGAAGGCTGTATCGTGTCTGATTGAGCCATCCTGCTCTCATCCTGTTTGAGAGACTGTGGCCTGTGCTTCCCTGAACAGCATAGCTTACCCATTGAGCTGTGCACAATCAGAAAAGCATATGTACTATCCCCTCCATGTGCTTCAGGCCACTTCATATCCATATTTCCAGACACTTGGTAATTTTTATATCATTGGGCAGAACACACAAACACTGTGGGACAGGGTGTATCAGACAGGTCAGCCTGGGATCACTGGGTATGCTGGCACATACCTGCTGCCCACAAGTGAGAGATGTGAATTATGTTCTGAGGATGTGGTATGTTTTAATGCAGGACTTTGCAGAGGCAACCTTTTGATTACAGGACATGCTGCTCCCCTTGAGCTTAGTAGCCTCTTGGTCCTTGGCTACTGCTCTTCTACTGGTTTTGGAGCCTCTTGGAGCTTTCAGGGCCGAGCCCAGCCTGTGCTTGTACTGCAGCACCATTCCCCTGCCCACACTGCATATTGTGGGTTCCCCAACCCATTCCCCCTATTTCAGCCATGGTTTTGATGATTTGTACTACTACAGCCCCAATCCTGCAGGTCTTCTCTGCGCAGGTACCCAGCCAGCTGTGGGACCGCCGCAGTACCAATGCTGCGGGGGCCCCTGTGAGGA
>VXAA01006355.1:398352-429105 GCA_013399115.1 Anseranas semipalmata
CCCGGCCCGCGCTGCTGGGGTGAAAGATAAACCAAACCAAAATGCTCCGGAGTTCCTCGGAGAACCGGGCCTGTTAAATGACGCTGGAGCAGCTGGCGTAGGTGATGCGTGCTCTACAGCAAGAGGGTCTCTGCTGATGTAGCCAAACTTGTACGCGCTGTCATTTTACTCTGGCTTCCTATTGAGAAGGGATGTTCTTTCCCGTGTGTTATTTCAAACTTTAAAGACCATAATTTGCAGTAATCTGAGACTGCTGCCATTTTATTTTTATGATGATTGGTTTATTACTAGCACGGATAAATAAGTTTAATACTTAGCAGCTGGAAATTATTTGTGCTGTTAAATGTAGTGAGATGTGATCAGTGCAATAATTTCCTCAATTATCTGTATAATCTTGGAGCAGCATATTTTCTTTTCCACTTGAAAAACGTATACGAATCTAGACACAATACGAGCCCCAGGGTGCTGCTGATGTTGTTGGGGTGACTCCTTGCACACCCACCTTTCCTGCAGGAGGGAGACCCCTGAGTGTGACTTCTGGCACACAAATGCAGTGCGCTGCTGGGAACCATAGGAGAACAAGCTACTTGCATATTGCATGTGTTTAAGATGAAAAAGACTGTGAGAAGATGGTGCATTTATGAAACTGGTTCAGATTTAATTCTGCAGGTGCTCCTGGGTATTGATTCTGGAGTCGTGCTGTATTTGCTCTTATTAAAGTTGATCCTTGCTTTCATTAAAAGAAGGAAAAGATATATTTATAACCTCAGTGGACTTTGAGAAAATTCTTGAAAATGTGAATTCTGGGAGGTCTGTCAGGGTTGAAACAAAGTGACCCTAAGCCATCTATTAAGGTGACGTGCAGAGGGTGGGCTGCCATATCCAAAGGGCTGGAGTTAGCAACGCTGACTCCTCTTGCCTTTCAGAGCCTTCAGAGATGCAAGCGATGGAGTGACTTCTGCTCCAGACTGACAGTCAAAGTGCGACCAGCTCATGGAGGGGAAATAAAGTACTGTTGCCTCCAAACATTTCTCATGTCTGTGTCTGATGCCCTCATGTCTTCTCCTTGGAGAAGGTAGCCCAAAACTCCAGGTGTCTTGGGTTCACCTTCTAACAAGCATGTTGGGAAGATGCCAGGTGATTGACACAGCACCAAGTAGTTCGCAGGATTTCATCCATCAAATACTGTCAGTAATACAGCAGTGGAGAAAATCTGAGTTTGGTCTTGGTGTGCTGCCTTTTCCTTGAAGTATTTCACATTTCTACCAAAACATTTAGTACGTGTGTAAGTGCTCTTTGTTTTCCCAGGTGCCTTACAAGCACTTTGTTCTTTTGACAGGTATACAAATTGGGTATTTTAAAAATATGCTCCTTTTGCAGATGGAAGCAGTGGCGAGTGTGCCCAGGCCATGGTGTTAGTAGGGTAATTAGCACTGATTACTTCTGTCTTCAGTTCCTGTTTTCTGCTTCCCTGTCAAGCCCGTTTCCTCACTGCTTTTCCTTATGTAACTGAGCTGGCACCGAGGCTATGGGATATGTTTTACAACAGGGCCTGATCCAGTGTTCTGCTGTTACATATGTAATTTAAAAAGCGTTGGCTAAGAATGACCTAATACGTTGTTATCCGTCGCGGTACACATAGTGCAACTTGTATAGCTAGTCACACCATGCAAATCCATTTAATTACAAATGCAGTGGCGCCCGGAGAGGGCCCCGCGCAGGGGCGGGAGCCAAAGGATGGTGGCAGGGGAGGAAGGAGCGGGTGTCCGCGTGTCAGTCCTGGAGCTGGCTTGTTCCTCGTCGCGTAGGCAGAGAGGGGTGGTAATTCTGGGTTCCCTTTGTGTATTAGAACAGGAGCTACTGGGGTCTGAAACCAGAACTGAGAAACGTGTGCTCAAACGCTGAAAGAAAGGTAGAAGAGCTGAGCCTGCCGTTCTGAGTTTGCATTCTGAAGAATCTTAGTAGTCCACTGCTGCTCCCCTCTGCTTCCCCAGTGTGTATTTAAGAGGGTGTTTGCTTGGGAAGACCAAATGGTTCTGCTCTTTCTTGAGTTAAAGTACCTAATTCAGCGAATGAGTGAAGAGTAAGTTCATGAAACTACTGTGTCTTTATGGCCTCAACTTTCAGAAGTCAACTCATTGCTTATTTAAAGCTATTCAGAGTGCATCTGTGCTCTTGACAGCAGGATTCTCATGAGTCAAAAAGATGAAGGTTTACCTTCTTATTCTCTAGCATTTTATATTCAATGCTACTGATTAATGCAAAGGGCCTTCATCTTTCCACTTTCTTGGAAGGAAGGAAATCAATGATTATATCAGATGCTTATAGTCTAAATGCCAAAAAGGGAAAAAATATTTAAATTGATGTATTCCTGTAAAATAATCTACCAGTTCTTTATTATCTTGTGTATATACACATGAGATACCTTTGAAGAGAAACTTAGAAACCTCTGTAAAGATGAGGTTATTCTCCTTTTTGACAACAAGAGGTAGAAGAAGGAGAGAATACAAGAGCATGGGTGGAAAAAATAGGTGTGCGTGACGTTTGAGACAGTGGTTGGCATAATGGAAGCGGGTAATTTTTCTGATGTAGGGCCTATTTCTGCAATTTCCAACTCGTAGAAAATGGTTAAAATGGGAGGGGAGGGGGAATCCTGTCACTTTTTTCACTTTTTTTTAATGTTTTATTGCTCTGTCCTAGATTTACATGGTACTGAAAATAAGGTTTCCAGTTCTTTGATGCTGAGTAAATAGCTGTTTTCCCAGGCCAAGAAAAAAAAAAAAAATTCCTTGTTGNTCAGTGCCTGTCTTTAGGGGAGCGGCTTAGCTGCGGGCCGAGCTTTGGGGCTCTGCTCCTCCGCCGTTCCGAGGCGGGCAGCGGCCGGGGGCGGCGGCCGAGCAGCCGGGGGCGCTCGCAGCACCTGCNGCTTGTTTTTTGGTCTGATTTAAAACCCACTGAAGTAAGTAGAAAGTAAATGCAAGGAGCTGAATCTCCTGGAGGAATCTATGGGGAAATTAAATTTGGAGTTTAGTTAGTATGCACATGTTCTGATATCTAGCATTGTCTGTTATGTATTTTTTTAATGACTTCTTAAAGTTTTTGATACAAATGACTATTAATGGTTAAAATGTCCATATAAAATAGGGTTGCATGCTATGTTCCATTGTCATACTGATTATTTTTAGACGGTTTTTGATTGGTAGGTATGTTGTAAGGTATGATGTAGTGTTTTAGCAGAATAGCACGGGGCCTTTTAACCGTACCTGGATTTTCCAGATCCTTCTTCAGAGAAAGAACCGATTGGAAGCCAATTCCCAAAGGAACCTTATTGTTTCATGCTGGCAAAACTCATCTATAAATGCAAAATGCTATGTCCCTTCCTGATGCTGCCGTATAGGATATGGACCTACCTTGTCCTGACCTTCAGTACTAAAGCAAATCAGAAATAGCTTAATGAAATATCTGCAATCTGGAAAGGAAGTTATATTCAAATAATATATTGACTCAGTCTAATTCTTGATCTAAAATGCGTTTAAGTTGAGAGGAAGCTTTAACATAAAAAGAAAAGGCCTTGAATCAACATCCAAGAGCAGAAATGGAACAGTTTTCATTTTATACGCAGTAAAACTGAAGAACGGGATAAGAAAGGGATTGTGGATAATGCTGTAAAAGCACTAAGGTATGTGTGACTTCTTTGTTCAGCTTGTGGTTTTCACAGTCCATACTTTTTTTGCTTCAATACTTGCTGAGTATCTCAGCAATCGCAGTAGGTGTTCCCCAGACAAACCCTGAAAAAAAAGTAAAGGCTTCTACTTGTTGGTTGCTTACTCTTTGGCTCTGGTGTTCTTCTTAAACAGCATTTTGTCTGCTCTTATCCTAAGAAAACAGCAGGAGAAGGATGTGAAATTCCTGTAAAATGTAGTTTTATGAATGTACAGTGAGTGTCTCATGGAGTGGGAGGAAAAATGTACATATTGTGATTCAGCAATGTCTTACGAGTGCTTCTGTATGCAAGGCTATTTATAGGCAATTTGTCTATTAATTGATCTTTTCCCCCTTTTATAATAGTATATGATCTTGCATTCGATTGGCTTCCTTTTCTGTAGTGTAACCCGGCGTGCCCAGTGATGCAGGGCGGCTTCTGGTTAGTACACTCGACGTGCTTTTTTCTTGAAAATGTGCACAGTCCTAGTTATCACAGTCTACCAACTCCTGTGAAAGAGGCACGCTCTGTCTTGTCTTCACGAGGATTTCACTTTCTGGAAGTTAGCTAACTTGTGTCGAGCACAGCCTTTTGTCTTCGCCCACTACGAAGGAGCAGAAGGGTTCACTTCACCAAGGGGAGCAAGAGGCTGTGGGCTGGCAGGGTGCTGCTTCTCAAGGCGGTGGCTGTAGAGCGCGAACTCATCACATGCAATTCATTATACTCTAAGTCCCAGTAATGAGCTTCATGTAGCGTTTGGGTAGTGACAGGGATTGAAGCAATCCTCTGAATGAAAGATAGAAATCTAGAGTTCAGCCATGGAAAATGATCAGATTGCCTGGAGTAGACTGCAGTAGGTGTCACGGTGACTAGCTTCAACCTGCCTCGCATTTAATAGGTTGCGATATCAAGCCTTAATGTATGGTGTTAAAGCAGAAGCATCCATTAGCACGTTGTTATAAATATTTACATGTCCCAGATCACAATATAATTATCCTAACAGTCTTTGTTCAAACTGCTGTTTGAGACGGTTGCGTATCAGATAATTCCTTGTGCAGGAAATTATACCTATCAAATCCAGTGGGTGAAAGTGGGTGTGTTTAAGTGTAGTGGTTTAAGTGATAATGAGTTTGAAAGAGTTGTGACAAGGAAGAATATATCCGGTGCCCTCAAGATACCGAGTTGCCCTCATTCCGTCTGCTGAGAGCTCCTAACCCATCGGTAAGAGCTCGGCCAGGCTCGTGTAGGCGTGTGGTGCGTCTGGTGGTTAGCGGGCAGAGGGGAGGAAACGGATGGGAGGGGTGGGATGGGGGAACAACCTCTGCCACTGCTGCCTTCTGCCTGCACGGGTGCAGGGGGTCCTGCGAGGGTCCAGGAGGGCGGCCTTGCAGTTGTTCTCCATGGCTCCTCAGAGAACTCCCCAAAAATAACTGCTTCAGCATCTCCATTTCCCTGCTATCGTACCTGTAAGCTTGGAAGCCCCTCTGGAAGCCCCTCCAGCCAGGTGTCTGTTGTGTGTCAGATACTTCTTATATCTTTTAAACAACTATTTACATAGCTTGGCAATTAAAGGCGAATGACTGATGTTGTTTTAAAAATAGCTACAGAACAGAGTGTTTAAAAGGGCAGGCATCCTTTCTTCCTGACTTAAAACAGAAAGGGAGGGGAGCGATGCTTAGCTAAGCTGTCACGCAGGTGTCATTTTCTGTTACTTTTGTTTTGGTGGAACACTGAGGTACGTGTCAGAAGTATCCACGGTACTAAGTGCAGCCCGCTTTTTGTGGATGCGTGTGCGCTGTTGCGCATTATTTGCGGTAGGCATGTAAGCGGATGGGATTTGCGGGCTGGAGCTGTTTCTCTCACAGGACGAAGTGGTAGTCTGTATAAACCCCGGAAGGCAGATCGCTGGGCTGCAGAACAGTGTGTGTTAGAGAGGTTTGTTTCTCACTCTTTTTGTCCCCAGCCTGCAGCATGGAGCGTCTGTAACTGGGGACAGATGTCACCAAGTACAACTTCCGCGTGCGCCCGGAGAGCCGAGGTGGAGCCGAGTGGCACGACGTGGCCGGGAGGAGGCTTGTTGTCACCTAGCCTATGTGCCATCTTGTGGCGGGGCATCAGGCCGCACTTACAGAGTTTCTCTTTGTAAGCTCTAAAGCGGGGGGGAAATACTGTAACTTTGACATTGGAGAGGTGTTCTAGCTTGCAGCTTTTCTTCGGTGGCACTGTGAAATGGTGAGCATGCAGTGAGTTGAGAGGTTGAGGATTTAGGTGTCGCGTGTAAAACGCTCAGGGTGTTGCATAGCGGCGTCGGAGCTGTGAAGAGCGGAGCACGCTGGTTGCAAAACTTGTGAGCAAGTGCTCTGTCGTAAGTGGCTGAAGAAAATCCGGAATGCCAGCGTGTAAAGTAAACCTTGGGTGGTTTTAATTAGCTGGGTGGTTGTACTTTGTTCATTTTGCAAAGCGAATGTTAATGGTTGGTGCTATAAAACCAATGTTAAAGTACCAAATATTAACTCCAGAAGACCTTTCATCGTCCTGTGTTACCTGAACAAGCTAGAGATCCTGATTTCTGAGTTTCCACACACGGAAGAGAATTTTCCAACACCTGCCTGTAATTGTGGGCGTATGCGTTCCTAATGCGAAAGGAATGCAGTGCATAGGAAGGCGATTGAGTTAAGGGGAGGGGAGACAACATATGCAAATATTGAAGAAGACTCATCCTCATTGTCTCCCTTTAGATTAGCCTCACATCTCCGACCGTGAACAAACAGAGCAGCTGGCAAGAGGCAGGCCCGTGCCCGGAGCCTCCCAGGCTGCCTCCCGCTCGGCGCCCTCCGCTTCTGCACGCACGGCCCCGGCCTCCGCCGGGCGCCAGGGGCGGCCCAGCCCGCGGTGCCCCGGCCGCCCGCGGCCTTCCCGCCGCCCGCTGAGGAGAGGAGAGGAGGCGAGGCGAGGCTGGGAGACGTGCCGCTGTTGTCAGGGCAACTGCTAACGGCGGCGTGCGGCGTTCGNGGGGAAGACTGCGAGCCTTTCGCCGCCGAGCGGATGGCGGTGTTCGTCAGCTGTTTGCGTGCTGCTTATCCGTAGGGGATCTGTTACGAGCGCCCAAATGCACAGGCAGCGTTGCAGCTAGCTGCTGAGCAGGGCTGCGGTTTCTTACTTTTTTTTTCTTTTTTGAAATAAGCAAGAGGCAACAGCAACATGCCTGGTTCAACTACTGTCCTCCGTCAAGAGCGCCTGAAGAAGACAAGTGCCAGGCCAAATCCCCTGGGTTTGTTCACCATTAACGAAGAGGATGAGCAGCAAAAGAACGGGAATTCCAAAAGAGTGCAAGGTATGCCGGGCTCTGCAGCGCGATCAGGGCTGCGCGTGGAATACGCTGCACAGCCCTCACAGCGTTTTCTTAGCTCCTCTGCCTGCTACAGAGAGCCTGTAAGTGACTGGTGCAGTTTGGCGATGCACACTGGCACCCACAAACGCACCCTGCGTGACAGATGTATGTGTTTAAATTACCTGGATTGTTATGCAATCCTCTGCTTTGGATGTGAAAGAAAAAAAATACTTTTTAGTTATTAACCCCATTTTCAGGTAGGGCTTGCGTCAGAAATACGCCAGTGAATTTGTGTTTTTTCTTTGGAAGGATTTCTGGGCACAGTCTGGATAAATACCTGTAAAAAGAGGTGTTTGTAGGCTTGGAGAATGCAGAACGGAATACCAGCCTGTTACAGAAGACAGCTTTGCCAAAGACGAGATAAAATTAGCTCTACTTCCATGCGTGTGCATAAGGGGCAGTGTGTCTTTGGCAGAATATAAAAATTATATATACATGCTCAGATATGCTGACTTTGATAAGTCTGACTAAAGACAGGGCACACTAGCAGATTGTAACTGCTAAAGAAAAATTATTTGTGGTGTTTAGCGTTGGTGAGTGGCAGTGGTGGAGGGATGCTGATGGTCATGGATTTATATCAGAGATCTGTCCAGCCTGCGTAGCCACTGCCTATCTTGTACCATGTAATTAATGCTTTCCACCTGAGTCCTAGTGTTTAAATTCTGTTGGTCTGGCAGGGATGCTGCACCTTACAGCTGTGACTCGAATTTCAAGTTTGAACCATCAAAATTCTTATTCTTTTTCTGTGATCAAATGATTCCACTTACATGAACACTCCTTTTCATTGTCTTATTCAGGGGAGGAAGAAAATTGTACCAAATTTCTGTTTGTTTACAAAACATCTGCCAGTTTTGTAGCCTCAAGATAGTGTTTTGAATTTCAGACATTACCATTCTACCGTGTAACAGAGGAGGCTAGCAAGCAAGCATTTAAATAGCAAATTTATAGTATGTATATTTATTACAGCTAACAAGCTGTTTTCTTTTCCTTGAAGGAAAAAGGTAGCTTGGTAGCTCTAACAAAATTCTTGAGTTGTGAATTTGCTTGGTTTTGCAGCTTGTACTTTTTCCTCGTAATAGTATTTTTCCTCACTCAACAGATTTGAGCATCATGATGATGTATTGCTGGTCATTGGTAACGTGCCTATTGCGTTAGAGTCTTGTGTACATAGTTACTCTTCTGTACATTTGAAACTGCCCATATAAAATGGTGATACAAACTCTAGTGTGAGGTCGAGGTTTTTAATGTTTTAAGAAGGGTATTGCTTTCCTTTATCACCCCCTGGGTGACTACCAGAGTCAACAGTCCACAAAGCTAAGAATCAATAATTTTCCTGGTTTTGTTCAACGGCACTGATAGTTTCCCAGGGTAAAAGTTCTTGTTGACTTAGCTACTGTTTTCTGCTTGCAGCAATTACACAGATGTGCTTATCCTTTCCTTCTCTTGTTAAAACTGAGATTCCATTTTTGATCATTCTTTTTTCCTTTTATTGCTGTGAAATGTAAGCAGAAAAACATACTTAGCTCTCTGCACTCCTAACACGTGCTTGGTGTATTAGTAAGGTAAAAAGCAGGTGGTCTACCTTGAATGCTCTTAGTGAGAAATAGTATATAGGAGGTTATGCAGAGTCTTCTGGAAGGATGCTCGCTTGATTTTCTTTTGGCGATTAGCGAGGTGGCTCTTACCGTCTCCAGGGCGGCGTTGGCGTGCCACTGCCCGCGGCCGCTTGCCCTCCCGCGCTGCGAGGAGGGGTTCGGGCAGGCGGCCCCGCGCACGAGGGCTGCGGTGCTGCGGGTGCTGCGAGTGCCCCTGACGCCAGGCAAGGGGCCGAAACGCGAGGCTGCCTTTCTCCCTCGGAGCCCCTCGTTCGGCTGCTGCTTTGCGTCGTTTGCCTCGCCATAGGTCTCGACCTGTCTTGTTTGCTGGGTGCTCAGCACGCTGCTGCAGCTGCTGAGATTTCCTTCTTTCTTTTTTTTTCCTAGCACGCACTGAGTCAGTGTCGTGTTCCTGGGAGGCAGGCTGTCCTCGTCTGCGGTTCCTAGCATCGTGCTGGGCCTCTCCTTTTACAGCAGTTCAAAACCCAAGAGGCCTTCAGTGGTCTGGTACTCCAAAGTATTAAAGCAGCTCCTTCCTCCATTAAGGATATTTGAATATCATCCCAAGTGTTAAAATATTCCTCATTTTGGGTAGTTCAGGTCTTCTCAGAATACTAAGTCCTGCTTACGGTTCATATGAGAGTTGCTTTTGTCATCTGGGAAATAAATATTTATGGGGGTCATAAGCCGGTTAACAATGATGAGATTTTCTGTAAATTGATTTCAATACCAGCCATTTCTTTCCTTGTCTTTGGCTGTCTGTACTGTAATCTGAGAAGTCAGACATGGAGTTTATTCTTCCAGTGTAAACAAATAATGAAATGTAAGTGTTTGATAGGGATTTTTTTTTTCCATCTGGAGATATTGAAAACCTGCAGCAATCTTTGTAGCCACGTGCTCCTGATACTTCCTTTCCTGTGATGTGAATTGTATTCACTGCTTTTTCACCAAATGTTTTAACTTCCTCTCCTCCTCTTTTCCCCCTCATCCCTTCCTAACAGCTAAATGCATGTTTTAGGAGGGTGGAAAGAGGCAGCCATTGACTTCTGGATTCTGAATAATGTTGCTACTTGCCTCTGTGTATCAGTTAGCTAACTGGTAGTCAGAAAGGTAGCAGAATTTTCTTTTGCTTTTCTTCCGTCCATGCCTGAGAACTTTCTACAAGCCTGAATGCAAATTTCATATCAGCCTGCCTCTATTAAGACAACATTCTTAATACTCTAATAGATTTGACTGGATTGCTGGCTGTAATTATTGGTCACCAGTGGGTGTGTGGTGGGGCGTGGGTATTCCCTTGATACTTTTTAGTAGCTAACTAGCGGTTCTTTTGCTAAATCCGTTCCTTGAAAGTCCTGAAAGTTGTTTTCACAGGTAATGCTTATGTCGTGAAGTGAGTCTCATCTCTTAGACACTCATATGGGAATATCACTTATTTTTTTGTTTATTGTTTTTCCATTTATTGTAATGGATGTAGTTTTATTTAGCCTGTTGTTTTTTTTTTAAGTTTTATTGATTTTTTTTTTGTCCTTTTGCCAAAACACTGGTTCAACCAAACAAGTTTTAGTAAGATGCTTGAAACATAAACTAGTGAGCTCAAGTGCATAAGTGACTGGAGATCTACAAAATAACAATTTAGGTAATGCGAATGTAGTGTCTCAGTCTGATTCTTTAAAAAGGTGGTTTTATTATTAACAAAGAGAAAATTCATGCCTTGTTTGTAAGCCCGCAGTGGTGAGAATTGGCATAGGTATTCAAGCTGTGTGGTACTTAAACAAACTGGTGACTATCCAGAAGACTTCCAGGTAATAAATCCTGTGTACTGTTTGTTGGGTGAAGTCTGAACTTGAATTAAGGCTCAACTTCCTACCGGGATTAGCATCTACCTAAAACAAATCTTGCAGGCATGTCTGATTTTGTTATGTTAAGCAGCCTTAGAAATCAGTCCACAGCAAAGTAATGTGCTGGTGTCTCCAAAGGGACCTTTTTGACATCTTAACATTGGCACTTGCATTTTCAATTGTTAGAGCCATGCTTCTCAATGCAGTATTGGCATTTGGAGCGCATTTTTCACTCAGCGTCATTTACTTCAGAAAAAAAAAATGCTGAGATCTGTACATTTTGCTGCAAAAGGCACACTTCTGCAGTAATCCTAAGTCTCTGTGTAAAGTAATGTGCTTTTTTTTATCTGTTTCCTTCTCAAAACTTATCACATATAGTCATGCATGACGTATATTCTGCTTGTTTTATTTAGGCCGTGTATTTACATCAGCATCAATATTCTCTTAAATCTTGTGTGGTAAAACAAGTACAGTTTCTGAGACTGAAGATGGTGGGTGTTCTTTTGTTTTTTGTTTTTTAATGTAAATCACGAAGTATCCAGATAGATGAGTAGTAAACTAAACGCATCCATCCTGTGTGTGTGTGTGAACTGTAGCTTCAGGCATAAACCGTTCAGTTCACCTTAGCATTTCCCTCTTCTGCCAAGTTGATTTTGTGCACCTGGGATGTAGTCTCAACAACTTACTCAGTTTTATGAAATTTTTAAGTGACGCCTGCTCTCCTTCCTCCTTTGCTTTAGAGAGGTTATACATTTGCGTAATTAATAACTGAAACAGCTGTCTTATTATGAAATACTTAAGGCAAATGAATGAAAAGGAAATCTCAGCTAACCTAACAGTCAAATTCTTCACCTGCCTACTGATTTAAACTGATGAAGGGAACGTACCTTGCATCTGCTGAGTGACTGCCGCTGCTAATACGAAGCCAGACAATTGTGCTTTAGGTCTCTGAACAGTAACACTGGTTCTTTGTCATCCTGAAAACAAGCAAGAGAAGGGCTTTTCCCAGTCCTTTGGTGCATGGCAATGATGTCTGTGATTACCAGCAGATTTTGCAGCCATCGCCTGGATGGCAGTGTTTCTGTGTAATGCTCATTTGATCTGTAAGCTTTGTTCATCCAGGGAGACGAGGGAGGTTTCTCCTAAGATGACTGCTTACGTGCTGAATTTGTGTTCTGCATGTATCAGGGGAAGTATCAAATCCTTGTTAAACTCAGGTTGGCTCACTTTTACTTCAGTTGTTAATTTGTTCATGTGTGTTTATACTCAAACACAAACTTAAGAGACCTGAAAGAGGAGGGAATTCGGCATCTTCAAGGGCATTAAAGTGACAGTCCTGGAAACCGAAACAGTATACCTACAAAACAGGTACTGCAAAGGGTGTGGAAGTGCAATCTTATCCCACGCTGTGGAGTCTGCGCCTCAGGCTGGATCCAGAGTGACAGCTTGGTCTCTGGCTTGCACCACGCTTGAAATCAGCAAAGCTGCCTGGGATGGTGGCTCTGCAAATGGGGCCTCTCGGCACTAGTCAGCAGGGCAGAACAACGAGCAGCTGTTAAAGGCTGGTGAGCTGGCTCACCAAAATCAGGTATCGGAGGTGTTCGTGACAATTGGTGGCCTTATCTTGCCCATCTGCATTTGGGGCAGAGTTAGGGGAAGGAGTGGGTGGAGGAAGGAAAGGCACCAGTTCTCATTACAGTGCGGGTTGTGGAAAGGGGCAGGGCTGAGAGACCAGGACAGTGTGCTCTGTGAGCCTGCACCTTCCAGAGAATTTTGCTAACGTTGCCGTGCGTTTCCTCCTTTCTGCTGCCAGCGCCAGAAGGTGAGGGTCCAAAAGTATCTGTCATTTTCATGGATATTAAAAACAAACCAAAAAACATGCATTCACAGCCTAATTTGCAGCTGCTGGGGGCGCAGAAGGAAGTTGCGTTTTATCAGAAAGCTACTACGAAGCTGTCCCTTCATAGGATTTCATTGTTCATAGCTGTAGGTGCTGGATACCATGAAACAACTTGTTTGTAATAGAGGCAAACAGATCCTAACATGAAGTAATTTATTTTAATAAAGCAGTGAGACCATGCTGGAAGTCCCGGGGAACATGTCTGCAGACTAGTGGAGCAAATCTGATTTTTTCGCGCTCTGGCTCTCAGAGTGGAAGTCCGGGGTCCGAGGACTCGGCATGTGCTGTAACACAGTCTGTTTCTCAAAAGGTGTGCTAGGATTGCTGGATGCTTATCTGTGCTGGGTGAGAATCATCTTACTTCTAGCTCAGCTCCCTGAGAAGGGGCTTCCACTGCTGCTTCTGGACAGCTGTGTTCATATATTTTGTCAGCTGTTTTTGTGGCGGAAACAGCTTGTGATCTCTTCATGTGTTCAGGGAGCATACCTGACGTTGAGTATGTGGATGGCAAAAGTCCAAAAACGCGTATCGTCGGTAGTCTTTAAAGTTTAATAAGGTATTTGTTAAAAGGAATCCAGCTTGACTTGGCATGTGAACTGAGGATAATCCTAATTAGTGAAAAGACTGAATTCTGCAAAGTAACCTTTGTAAGTAAACAGGCTTATTTCAAACAAGATACAGAGGGTAACGTAGTATTCATCAGAGCTGTCCACGTGAGATCCCGGTGCAGTATTTGTTACTGTACTTGCAGGAGAGAGTGCCTGTTGAAGTTGCCAGAAGATCCGAGTTCAATTTAATTTAGACAACTCTCAAGAAGGTTTTATGTAATAAGGGACACCATTCATGGAAGACTGATAGCAAACAGTTGAGTTTTTTCCTTATTCATTATTATTACTGTAAAAGTAGTTGTTTTAAAAATCCTGAATTGGGAATACAACTCCCAGCTGTGAGGAAGACGCATGTAAAAGGAATGTAGTTTTATGTCATTTCTTATGCGAGGGAAAGAAACCTGGGAAGTGGTAGATCTGCCAAAGGATCTTGAAGTTCTCCGTGGTGTTGCAGCATTCTTTTTTCCTGCAAATATTCAAATAATAGTTTTTCAAGGGGTTACTGCAGTAATAAGCCATTGGAATGAGATGACAGCAAGAAGAAACAGACCTCTGTGGCCTATCTGTACCACATTACAAGTGGCTGGGTACCCCGTGTTTGTATGTGGTAGTGGGAAAATAGGACAATAGCTAAGCCCACCTTTTGTGAAGAAACATGTTGCAGTTAGATCTCCTGGTGGTTTTGTGTTTGTAGCGTTGTCAAGAGCCTTGGCACTCTTGCTGTTTTGCGAGCTTGCTCAGGAACTGCTGCATCCATTCGCTCCCTCAGACTTGCCTTTGTGTCCAGGTAGAAGTTTGGCTTTATTTTTAAAAGAAAACCTTTGCTTGCCATATCGAACTGTAGGGAGCTCCATGAGTGCTGGCCTAGACTGTTGCTGCTGGTCATGAGCAAGTGATGATGGAGCTCCACTCATTGCTGGGCTCAGCAGAATCAGTGGGAGTACATCATTTTTCTTGCACAAACTCACACATGTACATTCTTTGCTTACTCAGCTACCCACAGAGTACTTTTTGTGCCTTTTTTTTTTTTCTCCTGCTTCTTTAGATTCAATCTGTGCTTTCCAACTGGAGAACTCGTTTTTCTGGTATTTGAGAATTAAGAGTTCTATGTGAAAGCATCTTGGAAGAGAGTGTTGTATCATCATCAGAAGTCTCTTCAGAAATGAATCATATTTCAAAGCTACACAAAGGAATTGTTTAACCCAGTCTACCCAACCTCAGGCCACAATAGTAAGTGTGGAGAACAAGTGCCATGATGATTGATGCACGTTGATCTATTTTAATGAACAACCCTCATTGTGAAGGTGTTTTTGCAGCCAAACGCTACCTGAAACTCACGTGTATGAGTTTCACCTGAGCTGAAGCGTGGAGTGGACATTAATGTCTGTGGGTCAGACATGTATAATGACAATGAGGGAGGCTATGGGCAATGTTTCATCTGCATTCATTTGCTTGTTAAACATCAGAAATGAAATTAAGGAGTATTCTGAAACTTGGGCTCTCACATCTCATTGCTTGAGGACAAGTATTTCTCTTGTTCAGAGGAGTGGAATCTGGTTTACTAAATTCCACAGAAACGTCCCATCTCTCTCATGTGTAGGTTTGAGTATGACAGCCATTGATTATCCACATTGTCCCAGACCCCATCATAAATGATCTGTATGTGTAAAATGTAACTGCTTAGTCAAGGTAGGAATTACTAAGGGTAGCATGCAGATTGTTTAAATTTTCTTTTTATACTACCAGTTTCGGGGGAGAAGCACTTGAATGTTAGCTTCCCTTTCTCCTTTAAATGATTAACTCTCTGCTGATGGCTTGAATAAGCAACGTTCAGGTAGGCACGTCACTGCAGCTCAGCCTGAGTACAGGTTTCTCCAGAAGGGAGGATCCGCGTCCCTCTACCCAGAGGGAGCCACGGCTGGGGTTTGGGGCAGGCTGTACTGCTAGAATGAACCCTGAGCTGCTGTGTCAGGGCTGACGGCCACCTGGAGCTGCCCTGTGTTTTGGGTTGTTTGGGCTGGGGAACTGCTTCGTTGTCTTGGACTAGAACAGCACCTTCTGTGGCTTCAGTGTGGAATCATTATACGAGGTTCTTTCTGTCTAACTGTTTGCCAGATAAAATCTTTAAAATAAAGGTTTTGTTCCCTATTGTTAATTCTGGGCAAGTAGATTATCTTCCAATTGTTTCAGATCTGTTGACGCCTCCTGTTATAATAAGGCATGTCAACCTCATGACCATGTCTCCAAAAGCAGGAAGACTGGTTGAGCAATCGTGCCTTGAAGTATTTCTGACTTTCTTCTGGCCTTCCTACGTTTGCTCTGTAGCTTTGTAGAGGCAACACATCTTTTTCTCAGGGATTAGCCACGCTTCTCTAGCTTTGAGTTCACGTCACTGTCATTCTAATCTACAGAGTTTATCTGTGCAGATGTCAACAAGAGGAAAATGGGTTTGAGATCTTGAGTTTGAGTAAATCAAGCACAGGTGTCTGAGATGGTGGGAAGCAAAATGTGGAAAGCAGCAGGGATTGCAAGTCATAGGAATCCTGCAGTTGGTACGTCCTTCACTTCAGAATAAAAATGTTAGCCGAAGCACTCCTGTTCTGGTAGTGGTGCCCATACAGCTGGCTGCAGGGAAAGCGGGAGTTTCCCGTTAGAAGTCATAGTGACTCTGAGCTTAGTCAGGGGACCAACAGATGACGCTCTTATTTCTGCTCACCACTTGGTCTCTTGTTGGGATTAAGTAATTTTTACAACTGCAGGAACAGGCACAGGAACAGAACAGGATTTACATTTTTTCCTTAACCTCCGTGAATCATTTCCAGTAATGTCTTTTGGAGAACAGATTTAAAATCAACTTGGAAGAGGAAGCAAAGAGTCAGTTTGCTGAGGAGTTGGGTTACCCCAAAACCTCAACAAGCGCAGAGAAATACTCAAGGTACTTGAAGTCCCAGAAGGAACTTGTTGATGCACTTAGAGTTAATTTGTAGTCTGAAGGTCAGACCACTATTAATTGGTCTAGGCCCTCACATGGAGGTTGACTTTCACAATCGACTTTCTTCTGGGTCTTCCTGTTACATCTGAAGCAGATGTAGGAAGAGCTGTCCTTCTACGATCTGCCGTGCCGGGTACAATTGCTCGCAGATCTCTTCTGTGGTCTGTTGGTGATTTTTGTTCAGCATTGGAGGGTTGTAGAACAAGACTGGGGCCATTGCAGTCCCCAGCAGCTAGGAAAAGTATCCAGCTAGTGAAGTTTTGTATGTTTGTACAAGAGCCTTGTTGCAGCCCTGTGCCATAGCCACCTCCTATTGCATGATATGTGGTACTAGAGATGTGCTCTTTCTCTCTCTCTCCTTGTCAGGAACAGGGATGCCTCTGAAGGATCTGGGGATAGTGGGTGGCACAGTATATACAGTATACATTGAGCAGAATTTTTATCGCCTGTGTCCTGGGAGGAGATGAGGAAAAGGAGTGAGGAAGCAGAATAACATACTTTCAAAATAACGTTTCTGAATTTTGATTTAATTGGTGGGAATATGATCATAGTGCTGATGCCTTGAGCTGAGACCATCTGACTAGTAAAAACTCCAGTGAAGAGTCCTGTTTTCAACTGATTAAAAATCTCATAACATCCTAAAACATATCGTTAAGTTTGCCGGAAGGCTCAGTTTTTCTATCTTGAGTTCTGAATCTTTTTCAGCTTCACTTTAAACTCCTGCACAAGCAAATTTTATTACAGAATGGCTGACTGAACTTGATTCACACTGTTGTATCTTAACGTACAAAGCTATCTTGTTTCTCAATTCTGCTTCAGAAAGCTTTTCAGAAAGCTGGTTTGGAAATGCAGGTTTATCCAGTTACCCACCCTTGAGATGAGAAATCATTCTTTTATGCAGCCAATTTTAAGATTTTTTTTTTCCTTTTTCAAAGTCAGTTTCCTCATTACCTGCATGCTGACTAATGCAGTAATGAATATCACAATACTAAATTTTGGCTCATATGCTAATGCACCATGAATGAGATCAAACATGTCTGAGCTGTTTTGGAGGACACAGGGATGTCAGTGGAGTTAGCACTTGGCTAACTTCTGAGTGCAGCAGTGACAGCGTGGTGGAAAACAGACTGCTGAACCCTCTTGCCTGCCATTGCGCCTTAACTGTAAGTGCTATTTCACTGAGAAGTGTGAGGTGAGGAATGTGCACCCCATCCTAGACTTTCAGCCCACACAAACTCTAGACAATGCTACTTTCACATTTTAAGTGCATTCCCTTTTGCTAGAAAAAACAAAACATATTTACCCCACTCTCATTCCCTGCAGCAAAGGAAGAAAGATTAAAGTTTGTAAGAAATGCTTCTGCAGCCACCTAGCTACATTACCCTGCTGTGTTTAGTTGCAGTCTGAACTCCAAAATAAGAGGGGAATGGGGTGAAGGAAAAGCAGATGGCAGCTGCCATCTGTAAACCAGGAAAGGACAGCAACAACCAGCTGCTGAGTGAGGTATTGGCAGTAAAACCAGGCTGCAGACCAAGCAGCATGTGCCTGACGTTGTGCCTGGGTTATCAGCATTTCAGTATGTTCTTACACTTCCAATCTGCCATTTCTGAAATATTGCATAATGTACTTATTTACTTTTGTGCCAGGCTTTTTATTCACCAAGTTATTCTCGTGTTTAAGTAACAAAATGGCTGCCAGTTTGTGTTCAGGGAGTTTTTGTGAGTTCCACTCTCCCCATGCGTTACCTGGATTGCTGCTCTCACCCACATTTCAGATGCTCATTGTCACTGAAGATTACGTACAGAGTAGCTGGGCTTTTCACGGTGGTACATTTAACGTAAATCTTTCCAGTCCATAACTGATGCTGCATGGAAAAGCAGCACAGTGACAGAGGTGTTCCTCACACCATGCTGATGCTTCTGGATGCCTCCTCTTTCTGTTAGACTTCTGTTTAATCACCATCCTTACAGGTTTCACTTGTTCGCAACATCTGCCTAATGAGCAACATTCCAAGGCTGAAGTCTTTAAGGTCACAGTGTGATGGACTGATCTTCCCCTCCTGTGAAATGAAGGCAGCATCTCCATGATCGCAATGGGTAGGAGGTCTAAATCAGCTCCTGAGCCCGAGGCTTTCACAGAGGTGATTTACGCCCATGCTGCAAACAAGCCCTGCTATCGCTTGGCTGTAAACAGGAGCGTTATCCGTAGGTTCGTGCTGGGTGTGCCTGGCCAATAAGCACACAGAGTCGGAATCCACACGAAGGTGTTTTAATTAAATAATTAGTTATATAATTCTGCAGAGTCAGGTGCCTGTTTTCTTCAAGGTTTCCTTGTTTTCTTCAGCTTAATTATATGGAAGTTCAGTCTGTCTTGCTGCTACTAGAAGCTCCCTTTAGCCCTCAGTGAAGATTTAGCTTAAATTTTGAGTAAAGTGCTGTTCTTTGGCCTTTCTCTATATACTCCAGACCTTGATTATGAATCTTTCTTAAAATTGTGCCAGGGCTTGTTTTCAAAACAGGTCTAGATCCAGTAGCAAGCTCTTAATCACTACTCTAGTCCTAGATGGTGAGGCTGTAGCTTCTTGCCATGAATCAAAGGAAGATGGTCTGTGCTGTGCTGGCAAAATGTGTAAGTCTGTAGGCCAATTTTTAGAGTTCTCAGACAGATGTACTTTAAGATATCTTTGACCTGTTTTTTTGAAGTAAGGGGAACAACAGCAATATTGTAAACTTTGCCTGGTAAGCTACCAAAAGCTTTAAGAGAGGGGTCTGCGTTAGTGAAAGAGGTTACCGTCATCTGTTTGTTACCTTCCTCTCTTGTTGGCCCCTGTCTTGACTCTTAGGAATACAGCCTGACGTACTGCAATCAGCGAGTCGCGTAAGCAGACGCCTGCTTGTGAAACCATGTAAGCGAACATAGTTTTAGAAAGAAACAGGCTGGGGAACAACCTGATGAGAAGGATTATGTTTGTGTTTGTGATGTCGGTAACATCTGTTTTCATCAGTCCTTAAGCAGAGCCAAGATATTTTTTATAATGATGCTGTAGAGTAGTTGAAGTGGGTTGGTAGAGTTACTGCATGCTAATAAATGGATGCTCTGTGGAGTCAGCAGGATCCAGCAGCTGTAATTCTAAGTAAGACTTCTGAATTTTTTTCCCTGTGTACAAAACCTTCTGTAGTGTATATCTGGGAGGGGGAGCTTTACTATTTTTGAAAGCTGTTGCCTCCATTCTCAACTAATTCTATGCCACACAGCTTGCAACCTGACCTGCTCACCTTGGCACTGAAGTAATGTGAAAGTACACTGAGGAAGGAGGCTGGGAATGAGCCATGAAAGTCAAGAGAAAACACAACACTATAACTACAGTGCATCATACAGACACATGTTCTTCACTTGGGGAAGGCACATGTTTAGTTTTAAAGCAACTGTCTTCTGAGACTGGTTATTGGAAAGCCAGGTATTGATTAACAGTGCTTCAGAGACCTGTGTTGCAATGACTGCCTTTTGTGCCTTTTCACATGAAAGTTCTTGTGACAAATATCACGTCTAGTAACATTTTACAGGAACAGCCTCCGTTTCCCTCTCTGGGGAGGGGAAATTCATTTCTGCAGGACTTCCTAACAATGGTGATTACAATGAGAGCTTTCCCATCTGACTTGAATATTTCAGGCCAGCTAGGCATTATTGAATATTACTCTGTGAAAAACAGCCAGCCAGGGAGGCTTTAATTACTTGTGACTGAGCAACAGTGCACTGACTTCCCATTCTCTGTACAGCACTTTCTCCCTTTCTTTGGACCCAACCTATTTGGTTGTCATTTTGCTCTAATGTTATTTAAATATTACGTGACATGCTCCAAATGTGCTTCATATGTAGCATAACATATATATAACACAAAACGTTCTTTTACAAAATGAGAACGAAATGTTTTGCCTGTAAACCTTTCGAGAAGACTTTTCTACTTGCAGGTATTAAAAGGTGTTGTGAAATCACTGTAGGCATAGCTTAGACTTTCATTCTGCATTGCACTCTTGGATCATTAGATGGGGAAATCCAATGGGATCTGGCTTTCCTGTTGTATAACAGATACTGCTGCCCAATTCTGCATGCTGAAGCCGCCTTCCAAATACCTTTATTTTATGCTGCTGTGAAGTAGCACAATGCTGGATGATGTCTTGTACTTCCCTTTTTAAAGGGGGGGAGGGTGGAGGGAGGAGAATGAGGGGGTATGTTGGTGTCCTACATGCCTTCAAGATTAATTGGGGCTTTCTGCTGAAAGAGAGGTTAATTTGTGTTGGATACAACTCACTGCTGAGTAAATGAGGTGTTGAGGCTGATGTTAATCAGCAGCGGGGCCTTTTCTACAGTTTCCCCCATGCTGTGCTCTCACTGACCTGCTTGGGCAAGGGCCAGCATGGGTTGGTGCTGGCTAGAGCTGCTCAGGCTCTGATGCTTGCAGAGTAGGTCTGTTTAAATAAACCACTTGGACCCTGTGTCCACTGGTACCTTCCGGGGGACATCCTAATGTCAGCTGATAGGAATCAACTTCCCTAAAAGCTTTATGAGAGCAAGGATTGCTCCTAGGCCAGTGTTTCTAATCCCAGCCTCTGTGGTAAAGTAGAATGCAGGGCTGTGGGGAGGTGGTTAGGGTAAAAGCTGACTTCTTCTTTTCCTCCCCCCCTTTCCTTCCCCCTCCTCCTCTTTTCCTTCCCCCTGCAGAGAAGCCTTTCTCCTGAATCTGCCCTTGTCCAGCTAGGGCACTGCCTTCACCCACATACTATGACAGAGGTGCGTTGCAAGCCATCATTGACAAATATTCCAGTACTTGAAATCTGATTATTTGAGGAAGAAAATAGATAAGCATTGCAAAGGCATTTTTTTTTCCTCTAGGTAAGCAAAGTAGGAACACTTACATATTGGGGCGACGCGGGGGTCTCTCTCTCAGGCCATTGTCCCCACCTAACAAAGAGAGATGTAGAGAGATTGCTAATGCCAGCTGGAGTGTTGGAAGAGGTTATGCTCCATAGATCGTATGGCACGCTTTGGCAAATGAAATACAAAGTGTGCAAACCATGATTGTAGATCTTGTTCTTGCTCTGTTAAAAGTCAAGTACTTTTCTTCTAAGAGAGTGTGGGGGAAAAACCCTGCTAGAGCACTGCCTGCAGTAGTTAACTCTACAATTAGGTAAACACTGAATTTTGTAGTCTGCTGTCACAGCTGGTAAGACATCCAGTGGTATCAGCTGGAGCCCACCTATTAAAGTACTCGAGCACTTCAGTTTATGAGCACTTAAAAATCTAGGCTCCTTTCCATAGTCCTTAAAACCTTTTCCAAAGCTCTTTTAGTAAAACCCTATCTGAATGGGAGTTGAAACCGAGAATTAAAAAAAGGTGTGAGGAAAAACAAGACTTAGTGACCGTGAAGATTTTAAAGTATTGCATGGGATAATTGTAACCAAATAGCCTGCTCTTCTCCAAGCTGCAAATGATTTGCACAGCTGTAATCCTGTCCTTTCTAGGTGTAATTTATGGATAGTGCAGAGTTAAGTCTGTCATAAGAAGGGGTGCTGCGTGTGGGGAATGTTCATTCTAGAGAAGTCCGTTTCAGCAAGAAGGTGTAAGATAAGGCTTGTGCAAAAGCACTAAAAAGGCTCGGCCAACTTTGTCCCTGTTGTAATTCTTTTGAAGTAGTGAGTTTGACCTCCTGTTTTCAGGCTTAGAGCACTTATTTTTCTCTTGGTAATGGACTGAAAGTACTTATTGCTGCTCATTGGGTCTCTCTGGCTTACTTATTGAACTGAACTGCATTTGGCAAGTAAATAATTAGTGGTCTAATTCTTGCTTGAAAGAAAGTAACTGTACAGTATCCATTTCAAAGAATGAGAGAACTTGCAAAGACAGGTGTATCTGTAGTACCTGAAGCTGCCTTGAAGCAACTGCTGGAAGCTTCTCATCAGTCTGAGATTCTCAGATCTGGTCATCTTCTGAATTAATGAACTGGTCTGTACATCCTGCTGTCACGTTCAGTCATCTCTCAAAATAGCACAACTCCAAAATTTTATAATTTTGCACGGGAGTGATTACTTTTTGAACTCATTTCCTGGAAAGTGGGGAAATATTGTTATCTTATGCAAACTGCAGAAAGGGAGTTTAAAGCAGCACAGTCAGGGCTGCTGCGGGCAGAGCTGCTCCTGCGCAGGCTGGGGTCGCTGGTATGGAGAAACAAAGGGCTTCAGTCCTGAAGCACCCACTCTGCTACTCAGCAGAGAACAGGGAGCAGGATAAGTAGAGTGTCAGGCACAGGGAAGAAAGGCATTATGAAGAAGAAATATTATTTCTACTTTAATTTCTTTTCTTTTTTTTTTTAATCCTGAAATCTTACTTTTGCAGGATTTTGTGTTTCTTTGTCGAAATGGTTATTTACTTGGGCTTACCGGAAGATTGCATCATTGCTGTTTTGGAGTAGCGTCTGTTTTCTTGCCATCTAGCTCTTCTGACTTTTCTTGTGCTTGGTTCCCAAAGACCAAAGCTGCGTTTACGAGAAATGGAGAGGCACCATACTGGACTGGGTGCAGGTTCCTTGTGCTAGCTCCCGTGCTATTGGCAGTGAATGTCTGGGTTGTTTTGCAGCCCTACTATCAAGTTATTGGGCTCCTCCTCCTTAAAATGTGGTAGCCTGGCACTGCATTCAGCTCTACTGCATTTACCTTATTGCAAACAATGTATCATGAGTCAGAGAGGGAGGTGTTAAACATGAATGTCATCCAGTATGTATAAAGCTGGCACTTTCAAACACAAAAGCTAAAAGCGGCTGTAGCAGTGCAGTTGGCCTGTGCCTTAGAGATGGTATCACAAAAACGGTGGTACACTCGGTTCTTTAGTGTGTGGTTTCTAAAGTTTTAATTATTCAACAATGAACCAGTCTCCAAAGTCATTGGATAGCTTTGAAGGCTTGGGAGGTTTGGTTTTGTTTTTTCTTTGTTTGTTTGTTTGTTTGTTTGTGGTTTTTGTTGTTGTTGTTGTTTTGTTTTTTTTTTTGTGGCAAGTACTTTAACTTGTGCTAATGAGGCTGCTGCTTTAAGCCCAGGCTTTGGCTGCAGCGTCCTCACTGCCTGAAAAAACATCTTGGAGAGTAATGAGGTGCCTACTCCTGCTGCTGAATCGAATAATAATTAACTGTCACATGGTTATTCAGGCTCTTTTCACAGGTCTAGAATTGCTGTGTTTGATAGTATAGCTCTGTGTTTCTAAATTTGTCCACCAAAAGTTCCTTGGTTCAGAGTTCTTTCCTCAAAGAGCTGGCAAACATACAGCTTTGCTAAGTGCAGAAGAGACTGTTCTTTCCACAGCATTTTGCCTCCTAGGAGAAGGGAGAATTTCTTGAAGAAATTGCACCAGCACACAAGGTGCAGTTGCTGATCGTTCTCTCAGAAGGACCTGTGGACGTGTAGTCACATGGAGTTACAGAGGTGCTTGTAACAAACGTGAGTGGGTGGTGTTTCAGAAGGGTGTGTGTATACAGTGGATCCTGTCCCGTAGCACACACATAACATTTTGCGACACTACACTAAGAAGTTATTTTGGAAAATGCGTTCATTTTGCAAGGGAAAGAGCCTACCTCTTGAACTGTTAGCTGAAGTTCCTCTGTCTTTCCAGTAATAACGTACCAGTGAAAGTAACTTTTTTACTTCTTTAGCCTGCGTTTGTAGGAACTGCAAAATGGTGGTAAGAGAATGGAAATATTTGTGAGTTGTCAACGCTACTTAACTGCAAATTATGGCACTTAAAGCTTCTGGGTTCTGTTTCTGTCTTCATTCTTACTAATGAAGCATAAATACTCTATTGCTTAATGCTGACTTCTTGCAACTGAAAGTTTCCTACTTTTGCTCAACAGTGGAAGCCATGACTATCCTGCCAGCCTCCTACATGAACAGACATCGTTGCTTAGGTACATACATTAATCGAATAGCTCCTTAAGTTCACTCTTCCTCTGGAGCGCTGGATAGGAGGGAAGCAAATCTCAGACTTCAGTGAATTTCCTCAGACCTCATTGTCAATCAGAATAGCTGCTTGTTTTCTTCTTTTAAGTACGTTCTGTGGATGTAGGACTGACTGAAATCTGAATGTGTACAACTATATAAGACTTCAGTGTAGTACTGCTTGAAACCAAACTGGTATCCTAAGGCTCATAATAGAATAGTTGATGCAGGTTCCCTTGCTAAAAGTTTCAAATGTGTAATTACAGGTAAAAAAGATTATTTTGCACATTGTGCAAAAATTATTGTGCACGTTATTGGGCACAGAGGGCTGTCTGAAGATTTCCAAGGAGGGAGGCTCCACACCTCGCTTGAGCATCTGATTAATCTTCTCAGACTACAAGGGTCATGTACAAGCCTTGTTCCTGGCAAATGGCTTATGAGGACTAGAAGAAAGATGTATTGTTCATCTTCCTGGAATAGGAACCACGGAGCACTTCTGTTATCCTTCAGCTGCCAGCCAATTACCCTACTGTTCTCTTGTTCTAGTTATAGTTTGTCTTGTGCAGGTTGTTCTTCAAGAGCCCTTGAAGTGATTCAACTTAGAAGAGGGCAGAAGGGATCTTTGTATTGTTCTTTTTGGTCTTGTGTCATCACACTCAGCTCTTTTCACAAAATGCTCTTTGGGGTTAGAGGGGTGATTTAACGTAAGAGATCTGCTCTCAGAGTCCCAGTGCTGTGACTTAATTGAGCTCCTTGGTGTTTTATGTACTAGCTTGCTACTGAGTGCTAGGGCATCACCCTAGTGCATGCAGTTGCAGACCTGTGTGATCCAGGGAAGGGAGACTTTTACCACAGGATAAATATATATATATAGAGAGAGAGAGATTCACAAAGTCTTTTAGAAAGCACAACAACAAAAACTTTACATTTTTTCTTCTAGGGAGTAGAATAAAAGAAGGACAGAACTCACACAGGGAGCCAGGAGCAAAGCCAACAGTACAGTCAAGGAGCCATGACTTCCACTTACTCTCATCCTACAGTGAATACTGACTTTTGCAGAAAAAAATAGGTTGTGTTCTTACTAGTAAGGGTTGGGGGGGGTGACTTGTACAGATTTTCAAGAGCTTTTTCTGTTAATGCACTAAAGAGTTTCATGAGAACCTACAGTGGAAGCATATGTCTTGTCAAGAGAGTTTCCACTCCTGCAAATTTGATTGCCTCCTAGTTACCAGAAATGAAGGAATCAAAAATATTCATCCATTCATGTTTTGACATGTAAACAGTGAAAAAAATATTGGATAAACCTGTACTTGTATGATAGATAACTGATGGGCTAATTTATTATGGACATAGTTATAGACACAAAGAAAATGATGATACTTCTATTTTGAAATTAATTCCACAGGATTGTGCTGTTACTCACAGATTTGAGCTTTAGACTTGGAGAATGGAGGACCAAGTTCCTAAATGCTATATCAAAATAAAGCTATATAAGTGTCTTCTGATGAATACTGGTAGACTGAAACATGAAGAAAACTTCACATGGACAAATAGAATTTCCTTATCTACAGTGCTTTTAAGATACTATTTCTAGAACCTTTTGTACTGCTTTAAAGGGAGATGGAATGAAAGATAGGCAGCAAAGGGTATCCCTGAATTTTTAAGGTATTCTCAGGTTTTCTGGCATTTTGCATCTTTTCCCAAGCCCTCTTTCTCCTTCTTTGCGTAGACAGGTTTGTGCCGAAGCAGCTTCCTCCTTCTACACCTGTGATCCCCTAGGCATATGATAGCTGTGTCAGAAATGCAGACCGACAGGAGCATCAACTTCGCCACGTGAATGATTTCCCGCTCTTTTTCCTCATGTCTGTTCAATGCTTTCCATGCTGAACCTTCACAGAAATAAGTCTAGAAAGTTAAGCGTTGAGCTAGAACAGTAGCTTGCCCACTAAACAAATACAGCGCTGCCATCATACCACTCCTGTGATAATGTAGGTTAATGTTTACACTTTAAGACTGAACTTTAGCATGTGGGAGCCCAGGACTGTCTTGGAGAGCTGAGGAGAAGTCTGCATCCCTTCTGTTCCCGATCCCAGGGAAACCCCGCGATGTGAACAGGCTGGTAGCGCCTGTGCTTCTCCAATGCCGGGCCTGTAGTGAGGCCTGCGGGCAGGCCGGCTGCTTAGCGGTGGGCGGAGGCTGCTCTGCTGCTGCTGCTGCTCACCTGGCTGAAGGTGAGGCCTTGCCTGCCTGTGTAGGGCAATCCCCTGCTAATCTGGGGAAATCCGTTTTGTCTCAGTCAGTCGATACAGGCAACGATCTCTCCGCCCGGCCTGAGCTCCCTTCCTCCCGGAGGTGAGGTGGAGGGTAGCGGCAGGGCGGCCGGCTGCTGTCCTGGTGCCGCAGAGCCGTGGCACTCGTCTGCTTGTTCAGCTCTTCCAGCTTCCTGCAGGATCTTACCCCAGATAGAAAAAACATCAGCTGTTAGCTTTTCCTAAGCTCTGCAGAAACAGAAAAGTAGGAAGAAACCACATTTACAAAAAATAAATTAAGAAACCAATAAGGAAAACAATCCATCAAAGCTTGGAACCATCCTCTTGTAAACTCAACTCTGTATAATATTAAAAAAAAAAACAAAAAAAAACAATGACCAAACAAGTTCCTTTGTCTTTACCTGGCCTTTTCATAGAAAACCCGTTCTCAGTATTTTAATGCACCCTTTTCCTATTATGTTTTGTGCATATACACATGCATTCCAGCTCTGCATGGAAATTGCTTTCAGATGACAGTCCCTTTTAACCTCAGCTAAATTGTGTTTATTAAAAATTAACTTCAAAGATGGAAATTCAGCTTCTTCCCTCTTTTCAGTCCTGGCCCGTTGTGAAGGTTAGTGTCTAACCCTTCCTTGTGGCAGGGCTGCTCAATCTTCCTGGCCTAAATGTATCTAGGGCATTCTGCAGCAGCTCTAGCACACTGTGTGGCTATTTTTGGCGATGTAGCTTTTGTCTGGCAGTGCTAGGGAAGGATAGCATATGCTCAGTGTATACATGCTGTGCATGTGACTGATTTAAGGATGAATGTTGTGGTTTGGTTTAAAAAATAAAGAAGTATATGTACTTACCAGTATTAAAAAAAAAACCCTCTCTACATAATGTTACAAACCAAAAAAATTAATCTGCTTGACTGCATGAATTTTCATTTTCCTTTTTTACGTAATTGTGTGCTCAGTGGACTGTGCATTAGAGGGTGAATTAGCAAGTTAATTTACCCTACGTCTGTAAGAGAATAGCTTTTACGTCCTCAGGCCTTGTGATCTGAACTGCAACGTGAATGTATCAGAATACACAAACACTGTTTTTATTTTTAGAAGCACTGTAGCAGGGGGTTGGTTTAACCTGTTCTCTCCTCAGAATTTTAATTCTGTTTTACAGTCACTATCAGTATTTTTTTTGGACATGTTCTGAATGAGCTTGTTGTGCTTTCTTTAAAGTGTTTTTGTTTGTTTGTTTCCCATCCTTTAATATATGCTGTACCTCAGGGGGACCACTTGCAGAGCAAGTTACCTGCTCATCATCAGAACAAGGATGGTAGAATTAATTATAATTAATCTTCAGTATTAATAATCAAAGATAATTAGTGCTTGCACTCTGTAATTTGAGTTGCAAACTCAAAACAGTGTTTAGCAATCTACCTCAGTAATATTCCATAAAACCAAGCTGCTTCAGGCTCAGAATTTCACAGGAAAGGCTCTTAGAGCCTTATTCTCATTTCTGCTTTGGGGTAACCAGGTCCTCCAGCCAAAACTGGGGCCCAGTTGTACCAGTTGTGGGGCTGAAGAAGAACGTTTGCATTAGAGAACCAGTAATTTGAATAAAAGAGATGCTAAAAGGGGCTGAGAACAGAAGGACTTTCGGGTGAAGGTGTGGATCCGAGCTGTGAGAGGTGAGGCGGGGGGAGTGCTCCAGGGGCTGGTGCTGGCGTCAGGTAGACGGGAAGCTCTGGCAGGACCCGGCGCTCAGCCCTGCTCCAGGACCCGGCCAGCCATGGCCCCAAGGTTTGCCGGGCTGGCAGGACAGAGCTGTGACTTCTGGGGCCTTCTTAAGGTCACCTCGGTAGGCCGGCAGGCGCAGTGGCTGTGGGAGGAACCCGTTGTGTGCCACTCTGGTGTTTCGGTTTAACAAATGATCGTTGTAGAACCAGAGTGCTTATAACGCTGTAGGTATTGAAATGGGAGGTCTAAAGATGGCATGATCTTGTTAGTGTGTCACATCCATTTTTCATTACTTTGTAACATACTTGAATTTGCATAATGAGGGAATTTCATAAGAGAATTATATTTATCCATAATACTTTGCATTGTAAGATATAAAATAGTTATATGTAAAACATCACACAGAAAATATGACATTCTAACACAGGTATTTCTTGGAGTTTGGATTGAATGCTCAGATTTTTATTTTTTTTTTGAGGATGCATAAAGTAATACGTCGTTGTCAAGTTGCTAGTAACTGACTTGCTAAGTAGTAGACAAAGTATTGACATTAGTGACTGCACTGTGCTTGTTGAAAAGGCTTATTTGTTATCAAGCAAATAGAAGCATGTCAAGAGTTGCCTATGCCCACAAAATGCTAGGTGACATGACATTGCAATATGAAAACCTTGGAAATACCTAAGAGAGCAACCTACTTGTGTACACGTGCAAAAATCCTTCACTAAAACCAAGACTCCATCTAATTTATCTTCTTTATCTTGAAATGCATCTTGGCTTTTTTGGTATTGCTGTGAAGTGATCTTTGCACTAAGCTGTCTGAAATTTTAAGGGAGTCTTTTTAAATGACTGAAAGACCATCCAAGGCAAACATGGAGGCTCCGCTGTCCTGCTTCTCCATTTTCCTCGGAGGCAGGTTGGAGCTGGCTGGCCGAGGCTCCCTCCCCAACCGTGTGATGTGCGATAGAAGTGGGGCAGCGTGGTGGGCAGCTGCCAGCACCAATAACCGGTGGCTTGAGCTGCTTAGCAGAGGCTAAGCCCCAGTCTATTGACGCAGAGCACCAGGAAGTACTCGGCAGACTTCTCCCCCTCCCTGCCCTTGTATATAATCTCATGATGCTGTGGATGTGATAAACTCCATCTTGATCAGTTTTGGGGACAGAAATGGTGAGAGCAGGTCAGATTTGACCTCCGAAGGCTATCTTGGTGGTGTGCGTCTTCACACTTCTGAAGCTGCACCTTTTCCTTCCATGAAGTCTCCTTTCTCCTCCTGGCTTGCATAATTGCCGGCCTGAATTTTTTTAAATGTAGGGTGGGAGACTGAGTGAAGTCATGCATGTGAAGTGATACGGATCATGCTATGGACTCGCAGTAGACCTCTGCAGTGTGAATGAATGTACAGTACTGAATATAATGGATGAAGCAGGTAAGCAGCTCACCCTTCATATTTCCAGAGATAATCCTTTTAAATGGCTTCCCAGTTAGAATTTGTAAACGGAAAACACTGTTATCTCTAGCCAGGGAATGCATGTAGTCTTTTTCCCTGTTTACTTTCATTTTCTGATTAATTTTAAAGAGTCTAATGTGATGAGTGGTCAGGGAAGAGTAATCTGAGTACAGTCATCTTTTGGTTTTGATTTTCGAGGATACATTACCTAATGGAAAGTTTTATGCAGTCATTGATAACAGTAAGCAGGAAAGTTATTTTGGGACATTTTGTGGCTCAAAAGGGAATCTATTTTGATGATATGTCACTGTTCTGTTTTAAAAACATGAAACTTGAATGGATTATTGTCTTCCTTCAGTATCTGCTTTGTATAACTTTCTACATAATTCATTACTGATTGTTTTCCAAAAACCAGACTTCTTTTAGTCGGCTCTTGACTTTAAGTAGCCATACTTCGGGTATATAGTGTAGATATCTACTTGCTCACAACATCATTCAGTCAGTTTAGTTAATTTTAACTTCAGATTTGTGAGACTGATGGATACCGAGGATGGTAATATACAGAACAGGAAGGGACCTGCCTATCTGTAATGAAATCGTTTATATAAGCTAAAGACTGTGGTTGCAAAAACAGCTACTGCTTCGGGGATTGGGATGTGTTGTTGTAGTAATTTTGGTGTGAGAATGTTTCCTTTTCTTCAGCTGCCCTGGGCAAGACAACTGGAGAAGGATGTTCTGCGGTGAGAAGGCTCTGTGTGAGGAGTTACTCCCCATGAGGAATTAGCGGAGCTTTTTGTAACTCTTAATCTTTTTAGTTATTCAAGTTCGTACATGCAGAGCATGAAAGCAAGAGTATTATTTTGTGTTTTTTCCTATTATTTCCATTTAGTTTATTTTCTGGTGACTAAGCCCAGCAAAAATTATTTAAAACTAAATAACTTGCTCTCTTGGATGAAGGCGCTTTTTTTGCTGTCTCATTTTGTCATTCAGAATGCCTGTTTTCCTCTTCAGTGGTTGCCTGGTGTGTTTACTCTGTAAACTTTCAGGCAGAGCTGTTCTGCCATAAACTGTGGGTTATGCCATGTAGGTGTCCTGTTTTGTTTGCTGTCAACTGTTTCTGAAGTAATAAAAGAAAATGCATTTGATTCATTAATACAGAATTCAGTTTTTTTTCCTGTGTTATGGTGAGTGCTACTTAACATACCTAAAAGTGGCCTGATATTTAATACTGGCTTGATGCTGTTGTGCCTTCTATGTGTAACACTCTCACATGGCCCTTATTTCCCTTTGTGGCGTTGCCAGCTTGCTTTTTTTT
>VXAA01006355.1:429118-541121 GCA_013399115.1 Anseranas semipalmata
TTTTTTTTTGCCATTGGTATCTGGCATACAGGTCTCTGGAGCTGACGTGGAGGGTGGAAGCCAGCATATATCCTGGAAACTGAGGGGTCAGCAGCTCCAGATGTAGCCCCGTGTTGTGGTGCCTGCCCAGCCGCAAGGAGTGGCTGACGGACGGGCTCCATTATGTGGCACCCATCGCTCTGTTAGTGCTCCTAGTAATTGGTGCCTGATCTGATGTCTGCCACTGTCATTTGCTTAAATCATGGCTGCCATATCAGGCTTGTTCTGAAAGTGGATTTAGTGGAAAGTTCTTTTCTTTAATAATCTCCAAATCAAGTTATGACAGTGAATTTTTTTTTTTTTTTTTTTGATGCATTTGGTTAAGGAGGGGCAGTGGAACAATACTCCTCGAAATAAAGGATTGCTAGCTCTATCTGATAACTCATTACTCTACATACTCGCTTGGCTTTTTGCCCTGATGGTTACAAGAATCTCTCCTGTTTTTATTCTTGAGTTTAGATTGCAGGCTTTTCTTCTTGGGAATGGAGGATTTAGGCAGGGAAGCAAGGGGAAGCTGGGCTGTGGACTAGCTGAGAGGTGAACAAACCGGGGCAGTAAGCTGAGACCACCTACTGCATGTCAATCTATAATGTAAGTGGGACTTTCAGATGTGAAAGGCTGCTGCTTTAATCTGTTGTATCACTGCCAACGTCTTTGGAAAATGAGTTTGTCTGAATTACTAATGTTGATTGCAGAAGCAGTGGAATTCTGCAGCAATCAGATAATGTTGCAACATAGAAATGGAAGTCTGTAATGTAATGTAATAAAAAAAACAGACTTGAAGGATATAAACAGAGACCGCATTTTGTTATAAGGCTTTGATTAAAGATCGAAGAATTGATAGAAAACAGGGCAAGCCTTTAGGCTGTTAGAACTTATGCTGATATAATTCATTTAACTGGTTATTTTTCAAAATAAACTGGCATATAATCATCAAATTACCAAATTAAACAAGAAATTCTTGTTTTGGGGGGCTATTTTATTATGAAAGATAAATATAGGGCTGCTATCAATTTCTTCAGTACTTCTTATAAGAAAATACTACAAAGTGAGGTTTTAGACTTCTCTTGCTATTACCCACTGCTGTCATGTACTTGTAAGCAGCGTTATAAAACCCGAACTGCTACAGTTTTTGAAATGTACGTACAGTGACCGAATCTGTTAATGGGAAATAAAAGCAGAGGCCAAGGTTGTGTAAAATGATGCAAGAAGGAGGGCGAAAAAAAAAAAAAAAGACTTGGAGTAGCTGTTGCATATAGAGATGTCTGTGAATGTATTTCCTGGAGTTTCTCCTCCTTTCCCCCATTTCTTCCCACTGCGCAGTTGCAAAGCAGATCTGTATTAGCAGAAAGATGGCATTGAATAGTGGCAGCTGAAGGTGCCATTCCTATGAAATAGAAGGTTTGGCTCTTTGTTACTACTTCTCAAAATGAGGAGCGGTGTGATATTACTGGAGTGAGAAGCCCTCTGTGCACTCCAAATAACTGAACAGATTCTTTGATCAAATGGGAATGATATTGCTTTTTTCCTTCTGTCTCTTTTTCCTACAAAATGATGCACAGATTCCTTGGTAAGAAACCAATAAAATAAAGTAAAAATCTGTAGATCAGAATATGAATGGTGTAGTCAATTGCTGTTTTCTCTGTCTGTAGAGATAGGATGAAAGAAATCTTTTCTCATGTACGCAGAGCAAGTCCCAGCTCAAGCAGAAAGCAGATCTGTTTCAGATATCTGAAGCAAAGGAACCAATATTAGTCTTTTTGTGTACAGATTTTTGTTGTTCTTTGTTTTTTTCTTCTCTAAGCATTAGAAGATTTAAAATGTTCATGTTGCTCAGCTGCAGAACATCTTAGAAAAAAAGATATTTATTCATTCACCTGAATAAAATGAGTATGCAGCTTCTTGTTCTCTAGAAGCGTGCTGGAAGTGCGTGAAGCAAAATGAGACTTCCAGATTTGGTAACAAATGTTCTTTGGAAAACTTCAGCATTAAGTAGTCAGGAGAAAAAAAAAAAAAAAAACAACTCCAGTCTTAAATTGTACCATTTTGGAAATTATACTCTTAAATGAAAGCCTGTGGATAGCTGAGGCTTAGCTGGTGACTATATATGCTTCCTTTAGTCAAGAAAAACAAATGTGGAGGTGTTAATAAATGGCTGCTACTATTTTTAGAATATTATGTTTGGGGCTTTTTAATATATCACAGGACATCAATGGGCACAGCAGATTTATAGGGTCATGTAGCTTTGACTTTCAAGCTTAGGTGGTATTTTTAACACAAGGTAGCTGAAAAAGCATTTGAAACCACTGTCTGCTATTTTTAACATGTCTAGCACTTTAAAAAAATCTATATAATCCTCTTGAAACAGATGGCTACAGTGAGTTAAAATCCCACGCTAGGATTTGGGCTTTTACCTGATGTTGAAACCAGTGTCATGACAAAGGGATGCATCACTGACTTGGGAGGTGAAAACCTATTTCAGACTTGTATTTAAAAAAAAGAAAAAAGTAAAAGCACAAAGCACATGGGCTTATGCAACAGTTTGCTTTCCTGAGTTTAAAAAAAAAGTCTCCAGTGTTTACCTGTGGGAACTGTGGAGTGCCTCTGGATTTTGATTTGTCTGTTATTTTTATTTCTTGTAGTTTGTGCACTACCTCATATCTTTTTCCAGGCTAAATGGGAATGTGGAAATTGTGTTAACTGACTGTCCCTGAACTTTTTTAATGTGAGAGAAGAAAGATAGGAAGCTGAAGTCTTTCTTTAACTTCAAATCCTGTAATCACGTGAGCAGCCTAAGTGAAGGCAGGATTCAAACTTAAGTTTTTGTTTTAAGTAAATGTAAGGATAACCCAGGCAGATTTTGGGGGACGGGGCTGAGGTGGGGAGGAAGGTGTTGGTATGAGTTTCACCTTGAACTAAAGCATGCTGCTTTTTTTTTCCTTCAAAGAAAACAGGCCAGCTGTCCTTCAGCTATCTATAGAACTACTGTAATGTCTCTGGAGACGGCGACAAAGCATTGGTGTTCTTGTCCAGATAACTGGAAATAATTTAATATCGCTGGTGATTAATAGAGAAAAGGCATACTATTTCAGTGTGCTTGTTTCCTGCTTTTTTTAATGGTAAAAGGAGGAATATGAATGGGAGGTTAAAGTGTTGGCACACACTTAAGTTTTCACAGGTCAGTCACTCAGTAGCTAAAATTTATCCCAGGTGGATTCCAGAGATGAATCTGACCCATCTAAATGCAAAAGTAACTGCCCTTCCCCAGGTTAGCACCAAAAGGTATTTAAATTTCACAAACACAAAGATCTGTCTGCCTCTTCTCCTACCTGTCCCCATAACACGCGCGTTTCAAGGAGCGCGGCCTGGTCAGCAGCCCCAGAGGAGCGCGGCTGCCGACGGCTCTCCACAGGGGTGCTCCCGCTCGCGCCTGCCCTCGCGCCCGGGTTTCTCGCCAGCAGCGGCACTCAAGGAGCTGAACTCACGGGAGCGTTGACAGGCGGAGGAATCTGAAGTAGTTTGCTGGCAGATAAAGAAAGGACCTGAGCCGTGGGGCGGTAAAGCCTTTTTTTTTGGATGTAAAATCTTAACGTGGTTTGCTGAGATGCATTCCAAACTTCCTTATGTTCCCCTTGTTATCAGAACTCAGTGTAGATCCTCCCTAGCAAGCTGAAGGACAAAATGGATACTAGAATATGGAAGTTCTTCAAGAGATGTCAGATTCTTCGTGGAAAGCTGAAGAAGTCCTTGAAACTGGTAGCTCACAGGATCTGGTGTCTCTAAGGCTCTTATTGCAAAGCCTACTTTAGTGTTCCTAGTTTATTGTTCTAACACCTGCAAATAGCACTTGGAAAAGACAGCAAGCATATAAATACCTAGCTTATTGATGACACATTGAACTTTGTTTGGTGTCTTCTTAGTGAGACCTATATGAAAACGTGTTAGTGTGCTGGGAGTGTTTCTGCTTTGTGGTTAAAATTTAGGATAACTGTGAGCAATTCGTAAGAGGGCGTGTAGGAGGTGTGAGCTGATCTTGAAGATGCATTCACCTGGGAAGCGGAGTTTCACTGGACTTCAGTGACAGGTTGCTGTTAGGCACGTTGGCACATGCTAGATTTAATCTCTAAAACCTGGTGATATGACACAATGTTTTTCACTCAGCTCTCTGCTCAATCTACCAAGAGAGAGCGTTTCGGTTTGGTGACGTGCCCCGTTCTCCGTTTCTTAATGCTGCTTGAGCCGACTGCTGCATTGAACTGCAGAGCAAGCACAGAGTGCATTAGGAGGGATGTGGGACAGGGAGAGGAGACTTGGTTGTGTTACAGCCATTAGGAATGTCCGGAACAAGAAGTATTGCTGCTGGGCCTGCCAGATGAGTAGTTTGGAAACTAGGTTCTTGTGAAATAACTTGATACTGCTGCAGCCACAGTTTGTGTTCTTTTAGCTGATGAAAATGCAGTGTATTTGTGCTGAAGAGTGCTTTTGTTTTGTGCAGTTATAAATAAAACCTCTCTGCTGCTTTAGCCCGTACTTATGCAAAGGTACAGGGGTACTGGTAGTCTCACGAGGGCAGATTTGGATGAGGGAATTTATTACCTTTAATTAACTCATAACCAAGTCTTTCCTTCAGCCGTACTAAATGCAAATATAGCTCTTAATCTTACAGACTTTAACAGCCTGAATGCATCCACGGGAAGCAAAGGCAATATTCCGCAGGACTACAGCAGACTTCAGAATGATGTGCCTAAACATGACCTGTAAATGAGGCTGACACTCCAGGTTGTCCCTTTCTGCAGCTTTCACACAGTTGCCGAGAGAGACCTGGTCCCACGAGCCTTGTCACCAGCGTCATCACTTGCTTGTGAAGGTGTGCCCCCAGACACCTCGGGGCTCTCAAACTTGCATGCGTGAGTGTGGCCTCGTTCCGTTTGTCAGCCCCGAGCGGGCACCGTACCCAAGGTTTGCGAAGCCTGTTCATCTGTCCTGGAAAGAAGCATTTTACGTATTCAATCATGGTCAAATAAGTGTATTTGCAGCAATAGAAGCATCTGCAAAATAAAAACACAAGATGGGGAAGTAGAGGTTATGCTTATCGGGTTCTTTCCTCACTGCTGCAGCCTTGCAGCTGGCTGCACAGTGGCCACAGAGCCTGCTGTAGCACAGAGTGCTGTAGCATAGAGTTTCAGCATCAACTTCTGCCCTTTTTTTTAAAGACTGCTTGCTATTCCTGTCTCCTGGGCATGGAGAAGGATGTGGAAGGGGTGAGGACAGGAAACAGCAGTAAGAAATCTGACCCTCTCTTTTCCCTTTCCCAAGCTTGAGCTCTGCTTTCCGCTTGCTTTTGCCTTAGAAAGGCTTTCCCTCACTACATGGTGATTAGGCCTGGAGCTTCACATGCAGAGCGATTGTGTGATTTCCTTCTCCAAGTGTCTTAATTAACATTTACATTGCTTAATCTACACAGCTCTGCCTGCCTGCATGCCTTCTCTTGTTGCAGCCTCCGAAATAAGTGATTTAAGAATTTGATAATTATATACCTTGAAAAAACTCGATTGTATAATCATCTTCAAAGCTCTCCTACTCACTCTCCAGCTAGCTTTATGGAAAGACAGGATATGATATTACTGATGGCAAAACTAGAAATGGATTCGGTGTTAGCTTTTGGGACTTTGGGGAGTCCATTAGAGACTGCTGGAGCTGAAATCTCTTCACAATAAATTTTCTCTACCATGTGGAAGCAAGGGGGACACTTTTGGGGTAGGAAAACAAAATATTTCTTGTTTGTTGGTTGAAAACTGTAAATTTTCTGATTTAACTCGTTGCCTTACTCTGTTCCCATTGGGTTTAGTCTCCAGCTCATCCACAATCAGCATAACATGAAGCGCTCCTGGAAATCTCACACTGAAATTACTGGTACTACGTTTGCCTATACTTCAACACTAAAAAATAATACAGCAGTAACGAGAGCTTCGGTTGACCTGTAACAAAATCATGTTGTAGAAAGCATAGAAATCTGTATTTTTAAAATGCAATCTCAGATTAAACCACCTTGGGATGGTTGCTGCAATTTGTTGCATCTCTGGCCTCATGCCCTGCAGTTTGCTAACAACATCCGTGGCTGCTAATAGAAGATGTGTTTGCTCATCTTTTCTCCACAGCCAAAACTGTAAAGACGGCGCACTGTTGTAAGTGGTTTCATGAAGACCAGAGAAATCAACCAAAACAAGCAAGCTCTCAGCCGCAGATGAGAGAGCTGCCAACTGTTATGTGAATGTAGAGAAATCCTTAGAAATCTGCACTAAGATGTCTACATTTTTAATATGCTGTTAAGCGCTTAGCCCTGGGGAGGGGAGCACACATGAGGCTTTTTCTCCATCTTCTGAGTCAGTTCTGCTCAGTAACTGTTTCTCAAGCAGTCTGTTTAAGCCTGAGCGCATGCACTGAAAGGAGCTCTTTCTTGGTCTGTGCGTGGTTCATTGAACAAGGTGGCTGCTTAAAAGCAGGAGTGTTTCGTATTGTACATCGTGTCACCCTTCGCTTTTACCCCAGCTGACCTTTCAGCTCTGCAGAAGAGAACACATACAGCGATTAATCAGCCCACACTTATTACTTCAGCTCACTTGCGTGGCTTAGACAGAAGAGGGGAGAGGAGCATAAATGCAAATATTTTCAACCATCTGCTAATAAGGGTAGGATGGAGCACGACAAATGGGGTCGCCTGCTGTGTTACAGTAAGTTCTGGTGGCACGTTCCCCGTCGGTGGTGGTGCATAAGTGCAGCTGGCTTGTTGCTGCTGTAGGGGAAGGGGCTGTCATGTCTTCGTGGTCGGGTTATGGGCATCTGGAGGTAGGGGGAGAGCATCTTGGGCGCTGCTTTTTGTTGTGCCCAAAGCGTTTTGTGGTGGGAATCATTTATAGCTCATGATCAGTGGAGTGCAGTCAGCTTTGGATCTCATTGGGCGTGCAAAGTATCTGTTAAGAAATACAGGATACTTTTGAAAGTGGTTTACAAATAAGTATGAAAAAGGAATGTGCTACAGTTAATTATTTGTCCAGCATTTCGTGTGTTTAGACAACTAAGCTCTCATAAGTCTTGTTTTAAAAGTTTTTCTGGAGAAAAACGGTAACTGGTCCTAACTAGTGACACTTTGCCACTAGTGAGCTTGGCACATATTCAAGACTTTCTGGATGATACTACTAAAATTCAAGAGGTGTTTGTTCCCATTTAACTGCTGTAGTTTCTTCTCATTTGAGCTAATAAGCCCAGAGGAGGCCATAGTCGTTATCTGGCTGTCTGCCCTCATGATTTACTTTACTGTCTTGTTTCATCGGACAGGAATAAAGTAAGAGTCTGCTCTGCAGCAGTTACAGATTCCCCAGCCAGTTCAGATCCAGCTCTGGTGAACAGTTTGAACACGCTTGAGCCACGCAGAACGGTTTCCTGGTGTCAAGTAGGGCCACAGATCTAAGCGTACGTATGGGGGTGCTCGCAGGGTAGGAACTTTGATTGCTGCTGCTATGAAGAGAAGTTATTTAACGCATGGAAATACATAAGCTATTTAGCTTCCTATTGAATACATCTTGTAGCCTGACTCTCAGTAGTACGGTGCGATTGATGGACTATTTGGAGTACAGTGTCCTTCTCCCAGGTTGCTTACAGTCTCTTAACCATTACAATATCTAATCACAGATTAGATGTTGAGGAGGAGGAACAGTTTCCAAAGCCAGTCATAATGTTCATTAGCTCCTGACCAAATGACTCACTAACATGTCTTTAAGAGATTTCCTTGGGACGTACAAAGCGGATTATTGTTCTAACACTGATCTGCTGAGAGCATCACAGACAAATTTGCATCCTCCAAATATAACAGTAACTCTTTCAAGGGGAAGATAATGCAACTCCGTAGAATGTTTTAAATGTTTACAATATTACCAGAGTTATCTTCTCAAATAATCACATCCTTTGGAATGTGTAATTCAGCATACTACCTGAATTTCTTCCAAACAGGGAGCTGACAAGCAGTCTGTTGCATTCACTAGAACTTAGGTACTTCTGAGGTGGTACTATACTGTTTTGCCAATGTAAATACAGAACTTTATTCCACTATAAAGGAGGAGAAGAATGAAGTGATTCACATCCTGCAAATCAAAACAAATTGCACAAGTCTAGCTGTAATTCTACCAAAATTAAAATCACCTTATTAATTTCTGGTAAGCTGGGGAAAAAAAATGAACTGCCTTAACTTAATAATTATTTCACATTATTTATTGAAAAAAAATCAGGGAGACTTCTGCTCAGGAAAAAAAAGTCTCAACATTAACTCCCAGCTCAAATCTCACTGTTTTGAGATTGTTAGTTTCATCAAAATAAAATCAAATGTAGACAAAATAAAGTTTTTGTGTAGGATGCAGAATTGTCTGTTTTCTCCCTACAATCTCAGATTAATGAATATTACTTATTTGTAGTTACTTTCTTCTCTAGATGTAGCAGTAGTGGGAGGTTTCACTAGTATAGCTAAATTTAGACTGCTTTTGATTAACAGATGGTTAGGAGGAGATGACAACTAGGACTACCTGCTGCTAATTATGCAGGTATGAGTATCAGTTCACTGTTACATTAATTATTGTTAATTACTTGTAGTTTGAAAACGTATGGGTTTGGGGTTGTTCTTTCTTAGTCCCTTTTGGAATTTCAAAAATTAAGGGGAACTGAGCCCTTTCTCGCTGGCTTAGCACTGTGGCACTGATGTGGTCCCATCTGGAATCAAGTGCCGTTGTTCGAAGCTATGGAGGTGCCAAGCAGAGGTCTCCGTGCCCAAAGATCTGACAGTTCAAAGCTGTCAGGACGTTCAACAGTTGCCAAAGGATTGTGTTTCTGTTGATAAATAATTTAAAAAACAGTCTGCTGAAGAGCCGTGGTGGCCAGGACACTTCATTCTTTGCAGACAGCATAACTCCAGTCCAAAGTAGTCTGCATTGTATGAGAGCACTAAAAAGAACTCTGATTTAGCAAGAAAGGCCAGCACTTTGTCCTACCTTGACAGCTCCAGCCAGTTCCTCAAGCACTTGTTTCCTGCGACCTCGCTGAAGATCACCAGGACGTGTCTAATGTTAGCATTTGATGTTCAGCTCTGCAGTGGCATTAGACCAAGAAATCAGTAGGCCTTGCGTGCATGTTGCTTTATTTTTTCACACACTATTTTTCTGCTTTCAAGGCCCTGAAATAACATTTCCCAGCTTCTTGTTAACATACTCCAAAACAAAGCTATTTAAAAGGAACGAGAACAGTTTTCCCACTGGTCTGTCGTGACCTAGGCTTGTGAAGCTGGGTACGGCCAGCAGAGCGAACACCCAGCGTGTGTGTGCCACCGGGCTTGGCACCGGGCCCTGCGCAGCGTGGGGCTGGGCAGCTGGGGAGCCCCCAGAGGCGTTTCAGCCTAAATTTGCTGGGCGAAAAGAGAAGGGGAGCGTAGCCCCTTCTTTAACAGAACCAACCCAGTGCTGTGGTAGTGACTCCAGAGCCCCCTGTTTTGGCAAGGGGTGTGTTCATTCACCTTACAGTTTCTCATGAAATGGAAACCTATTCCTGGAATTACAGCATTAGGATTTCAACTGGTAAATGGCATGGAGCAAACTCAGGTTAGTTACTGTAATTTTCCTTATTAGGAATTTTTTTTTTGAGTTTGCTAAGCGTAGATTATTTAAACTAGTCACATACCTCTGGGTGTGTGACTCCATAGGGCCAGGGCAGTGGAAGTGTCACCCTGGAGTGGCCAGCACCTGTGCACAGTTTCCATTTGCTATTTAACCGCTCCTTAGGGACTGCAGTAACCCAGTGTTGTAACGGGCTCAGCAGCTTGCGGGGCAGGGTGCGTGCAGGGTGCCTGGGTGTATTTGGGCTGCTATTTGAGCTTGGCATGCTCGATTTCTGCAGCAGCTCTGGCTTCTGCTTCCAGTTCTGCTGAGAGCTGCTTTTGGTGTCCTTGGATCCGGGCTGGTGCCGTGCGAGGCTGACTGGTGACAGAGGGGGATCAGGCTGGGTGTGCAGCGCAGACGTGTGGCAGTTGTGAGGGTGGTCTTCAGCCACTTTCTTGGAAGGGCAATACAGCTGGGTGCTGGAGACCGGGAGGTGACTTCAGGACATTCCGGACAAATTCGTGATGCTGGTGATCAATGAACTGACCCAGGGAGATGCCCTGTTGGACAGGAGCTGGTGGATGATGTAAAGGTTGAGAGCATGTTTAAACTGCTGCCTTGCAAAGCTTCGTTTTGCAGAGCGCTTCTCTCTAGTTGCATCAGCTTCTGGCACTGATATTCCATTAAAGCAAGAGAAGTGCTTATTAGAAGTAAAAAGTGCTGATGAGTTTGTTTTTGCCTTTTTTTTTTTTTTAATTGCAAAGCTGGCACAGCAGTAGGTAAGCACTTAGGAACCGAAGCTAGCTGGCACTTCAATTTTTGGAACTAATATCTTAAAGTGTCTTGGACAGAAACAAAACGCATGCTACTGTGTCCTCTGTTGTGTATCTGTGATATGAAGCCTAATTGCCCAGAGCACAGAAAATAATTTTCTGGAGTTGCCTGGCTGTGCTGATCAAGGGACTGTAGAGCAAGGCGATCTGTCTTACAGCTGCACCCTATGTGAATATACCAGTGATTGGCTTTAAAACATACATTGTATGAATGAAGACAAAATAATAAGGTAACATGCACCATGTTATTTCAGTCACATTCCAAAGAGCTTTCATCTTTTTGTAGTCCAGAACCTCATCAGTGGTACGCTGTGACTGCCCAGTCCCGTGGAGAATACTGTTCACTCACAGATGAAATGGCCGAGACGTGAGTTTAGCAAGAAGGGATGTCTGGAGATAGTGGCAACAAATCATCTCTGCTCTGGAAGAAATCATTCTACTCGCAGCACAAACATCCAGCTCTGGCTGGATGGTGCAGCAGCTCTGCATACAGAAACAGGAGTTTGATTAAAAGACAGGCAGTACAGGAAACGAGCAATTATAACTTAATGGTCATCTGGCTCTACAGGAAGACAGGGACTGTCAGTGGTTTTGTGGAGCATGGTTTTGAGAAGCTGATGTTCTGCTCGGAAGTGAAGTTCAGCATAGCAATTACTGCAGCCTTGGTTCACTGTGGAAGGTTGGCAGAACGGTGGAAAGCAGTAATACCTTTGTCTGGAGCTGTTTGCAGTTGGCGAGACTCCATTAATTACAAAGGCCTTACCTGGAATTCTAGTGGGAGTCTGCTGGTGTTTAAGCTCAGTGAGGTGGTCATTTTGAGTCCATGTCATAGCTCTTTGGAATAAAAAATACTTTTATGAAGGATTGAAGCATGCTTGGTATGCCTCTGGCTCCCTGTGGAATTGGAATCGGAAGGGCACGGCTCAGAAGGGGCAGCCTTCTAGGGAAGGCCGTTTGCACCCTCAGAAATAATTTCCACCCCTGGGGAGAAGTTAGCATCAGGCCTGATGCCAGCGGTGACTCATCTGTGTGGCCCCAAGTCTTGAGTAACCAAGCCTGGGTGTCTGTCTCCCATGTAAGCAAAAACTTGATAGCATCTAGTTAAGCCCCAAAATTATCTGTGTGTGGATCCTGAAGGTCATTTGTGAGAACCACTGCGTTGTTGGTACGGGGCCAGATCAATTCCGTGGTTGCGCACGAGAAAACGTAATGGCTCTGGCAACCAGCCTCTCGGCCACGTCTCCCTGTGCCCAGGGAGGAGCTGGAGGACGGTGGCTGAGGGACGTGCCTGAAGGGGAGGCAGCCCGAGTGCTTTGCCATCGCAGAGGGGAGGTCTGGCCGCCCTGGACCCGCTGCTTCTGGCTGCCAGGCGCTGGAGCAGCCTGCCTGCGCGTTCGGAAGTACGACCCCGAACGTGGTGAATGATGCATTGCTGGGTGCAGTCAGATAGTACAATTGCAGCATTATGTTGCTCATCTCTTCTTCTTTTTATGTTTTTGTACCATTTTTTTTAATGTATACATTTTTATATGGTGTGCCTTTTTTAGTGTGTAAAGACAGGGACCCAACTAATGTATAAATTACTGTTAACGTGTTCTCATTGTCTCTGGAGGCAAATTCAAACACCCTTTGTGAAATGCGGTGTCTGTTCCACTCTTGGGGATAGGAGAATTTTGCTTCATTTTTGTTGGTACCAGTCTGTCATGGTTAGGCTGCTGCGAGCAGGCGGGAGGCTCAGAGGTCTCAACTCTTGTCTCTCTATCCAGAATAAAGAGGACGCCACTGTGGATTAAAGAGCTGTAATTCCATGAAGCGTTTTAGTGATGTTGTTGTAAAACCAAGATGTTTTGTATAGTAAAATAACCGAGTGAGAATTTTATCCTTCTTATGCTTGATTTGAATTTTACAAGGCAGATGGCAAATAATTAAGGTTGCATAACATTTCCTATTAAAAGAGGCTTGTTTCGGTCTCTTTATAACTTTGCAAGATTTAAATGGTTTAGCCTCTGTTTCTCTTTTGCTAGGTTCTCTTCCTCTTTTGTTTTTTATTTTTCTCATCTTCAGCAACTGGACCAATGGCTGAAGAATGAGACTTGGGAAAATCGTTTTTTTTTTTCTTCTTCTTGAAAAAATCTGCATAGCAGTCTCACAGGGCTGGTTTAAGGCCACCATGCTTTAGGGGAGAGATTTGATTTTAGAGCTGTGCTTCCTCCCGTCCCTATGAAAAGCTATCCAAACTGGCACCACAAGTCACAGTTAGCTCATGCCTGATAGGGGTGCATTAAACATAGGAGTGCTAAATTTTCGTCCAGTTTTTTGGCTGAACTGAGGCAGCACCCTTCCTCACAGAAGCTTTGGGCTCCTCAGCGTTCGCGTGTGACTTGCCATCCCCACGGACTGAGCGAGCACGCTCCTCCCCGGAGCTCCCGGGGCTGAGCAGGACTTTTCCCTGGCTGCTTCCAGTCCCTGCAGGCTGCTCCTGCACCGGGCACGGTGACTGCGAGCGGAGCGGCTTCCTCGCCTCCACTGCTGCCCACTGCCCGCTGCTGCACCTGCGGGAGAAGGTGATCTGATGCCGCTAGAGAGAGGTGGGGAGGAGGTGTTTGGGTTGGAACAAGGCTGGCCAGAAAGCTACAAGGGCAAAAAGGAGAAGGGCAGGAGAAGAGAAGTGCAAGGTAACAGGTTCGGGAACGAGAGGAGGAGGAGGAGGCAGTGCCTGAGAAGGTGGGGAGGGGGATGTAAGACCAGGAAAGCAGCAAAGGATACAGTTCAGTAGGGAAAGGGGAGGAGGAGTGCAGCTGGTGAAAAGAAAAGGAAAATATTGGCAATTGACTAATTATTGACTAATCGATGTCAGTACATAATGCAATCTGCTTGCTAACATTGAAGATTCCAAGTCCAGGCACTGAAAAGTCGGGAAATCGCAAAATGAAACTTGCCTGTGCAGCTTGATTTAATATACCCTGTGCATGTACATACTACAGAATATTTTTTAAGTATGTGATTGTGTTCCTGGCAGTTAATAGCCCTCTCATCAGTAAGGCTAAACTGCTGTGAATGAAGTCAGGCTCTGATTTGTCTCAGCTGTACTGCGTGTGTAAAGTTGTGAAGAAACAGCTTAATGGAAACTTAATTGCAAACTCTTTTCTGGGTCATTGTCTACAAACTTTTGGGGATTGTAAACAGTTTGTAGTTTAGTTATTAGAAACATTAGTCCAAGTACAGAGATCTTTGCAGCTTCTAGACATTCATTGTAAAATATGGTATGGAGCCAGAAGTGTAAAATAACTTCTGGTTTTTAGTCTTGAATATTTAAAACTTGGTGTTAAATAGATTTTGATTCCTGCAAGATGCAGTGCTTAGTCAGACATTTTACATTACAAATGCTGTGATTTCATTCTTGTAATACAATATAAAACTAGATCTGAAGAACAAAGCAGTAAGTCTAGCACTTACCCTATTCTTTGTTCTGTCCACTATACATAAGCCAGCCAGCACCATGGTGGGTTTTTCCCAGGTATCTAAGGCACCAAATACAATGACAATAACACTTTTTTAACACCATCTTTGATTTCATGGATAGATGCACTACCTATGTATATCCAACTAGAAGCAATGTGATGAGCCAATGCAAGTTGTTTTTTTTTCTTTTATTGCTCCCTTTAGGAAAGCAGACTAAGAAGTGTTGGTTTTGATTTATTTTCTGTAGCAACCTATTTTTACATATATTATTTCTCTGGAAGATGTGGTTTTCAGGAGTTATCAAAACCTGAGTGCTGTTGAATCCTCTCAGACTGGTTTTGACATGATGGAACACTTTTAAAGTAAAAGGTGGCCAGTCAGAGACAAAAGGTTTCCTTGAAGATTGGATGGGAAAAGAAAAAGTGAATTTTATGTCTCCTAAGGCTAAGAGCTGCAAATATGGCAGTCAAGCAGTGTAATTACCAAAATGGCTAACAAGCAAATGTTTGGAACGCTAAAGACACAACCAACACTTAAGGAACTAAAAGTTAACCTGCATGAACTTCAAATGATTCATGTCTTTATTAGGAATAAAGAGTTTCTTATGGCAAACGGTTGTGTTGCCACTAGAGCAGTCTGTGGCTGTCTCTAAGAAATCAGCTGCACATGGAGATTCTATAGAACAACAAGGTCTGCTTTCTTGTAAGGGTTATGTACATTTGGGGGCAGCATGTAAAGGTAAGATCTACTTCTTAGTGCTCTGATACTCAGCCTAAGATCCCAGGAAGAACTCGGGGAAAAATATACTTTGGTTTTATCAATGTACCTAAAATAATGAATTACTCTTATAACAAGAAAGCCACAGAAGAGCTCTAATTACCATTGGATGTGTTCATATTAGAGAGGCTTAAAAGTAAATGCTGACAGTGTTATTTAGAGACTGCATGCAGGCACATGCATGTTTAAATATGTAACTTCAGAAAACCTATACAAATGAATGATGTGTTTAGAAAGTCAAAGATGCAGAGCACAAAAATAATTAAGGTTGTTTATGCAGCCTCAATCTGCGTATGCGGTATTGTAATTAACTATTAGACTCTGCTGCTCTTGTGTCAAGCAATCCCTCACTCCTCGAGAAGTCCTGTTTGCTGGCAGCTGAATGAGTAAAAATCCCAGTGAAGTTTACAGGAAAGAACTGGTCCCTGAACTGACGTGATGTTCACCTTGAAAGATAAATTTTTCAGTGAATGGTGTCTTGATAATTTAGTTGAGCTCTTGACTGGTAGTGGCTGCATTCATCATAAGCTTCCTTAAGTATGACAGTGTAGTCCTGGTAGGGTTTTTATTTTTGATGGTGAATGAAGTGGTTAAGGCTCAGTCATGCAACAGAAATACATTTTCTTGAGTCAGTGTTTCAGCTTTGTTCTCTGCCCAGCAATGGTAGGAAACGTTCCTTCTTGCCTCACTGTTTCTGAATAGATGCATTTTGCATCATATTAAATGCTTGTTTCATTTATCTTGCACTAATAGGACGTCTCTTTTATATAAGGAACAGGAGAAGAATGAGAAAACTTGAGTGTTGCTCTGAGCAGTTACAGCGTCCGTTCTAGTGAACTTTCATTGCGAAGAAGAGGCAGGCAAGCAGAAAACTGCCTCTTTCCTCAGGCAAGTGTGCTTTTGGTTAGAGTAGAGGCTGAACACACAGATCCAGGAACTTAGCTGCTAAATAACAGCATGCAGTCTTTGCAGCTTTACCTGTTTCAGAAATCATTGTCTGCACAGAACAGGTTGTGTAAACAAAACCCGGCTTCTGTGCATCTCTTCCTGCTGTCTTTAGTCAAGAGAGGTTGTTGCTGTAGAGACTGGCAGTCATCATTCATGCTCTGGTTTCTTAAGGCTGGAAGGATGACTGTACATCCGTGCAAAATGCATGACCTGTAGAGCCTTGCTCAGGAAACTGCAGCAATGAAACAGTTACCTGCGATACTTGTACTGATCCCACTAGCCTGTAGGTGGTCCAGAACTTACCTCTAGGAGAGAAATCCCAGCAGATGTCCCAGGCATAAATCTAAGCAGCCTAATGTGGTGCTGTGTGAAGACCATTCGGTACCAGAAGCAGTGTGGTGGTCTCAGTGTAATGCTTAACTGCGCTGTTCAGCCAAGAGGAGCTCTTGTGCTGGCCTGGTGTTGACATTGCTCTCCTGCTGTCAGTGCCTGAGTTAGCTCAGTGTGCTGAGGCACGAGATGAAACCCACGTGGCAATTAACTTTTTCCTTAGTAAACAAGGTTATGGTACGTCAATGTTTAAGAAGCTGCATCTTGCAGAAATCTCTACAGCTTCTATAGCCGATTACAGTCACCTTCAATTTTACCCCACGTTGCTCTGCATGGAGCACTAAATGTCTTAGATGTTAGCATTAAACAACACTATTTCTTCCCCGCTGCCCCCTATCCTCCTTTCTTGCACTTTGAACATCCTTATTTCTAGTGATTCTTTAGTAAAAGATTTGAGAGCGTCTGTTGAGCTCGTTGTCAGTGTCTGTTCCTTTGGGAGTAAAATGCTTTCAGTCTCAAAGTTACTTGTCTGTTTTTACAGATGTATTTTTGTCATTGCTGGCAGTAAGATGAAAATAGTCATTAAATCTATAGGCTAGGCTGAAGTTGTCCTGTTTCTCTTGTGATGAGTCCCCATTTATTCTCTCCCAAATGAGGCTTCTCTTGCAACACATTTTTCTTCATAGAGGCAACAGGATGAGACTGAAGATCCGTTTAAAGCAATTATGGGATGAAGGCCAGGAGCCCACTTAGTTTGGCAGATACAGTGATTTTGAGCTTAAAGTAATTTAAAGTAGAGGAGGGGAAGTCTTGGATAAAGGAGATCTCTTAAGCTATACTGTAGGTGGCTTTTGTTAGGGGTGGAACACAAAGGGAACTGGCTTTCATGTGACAGGCTCGTATGTAGGAGTCCAGAGAGTTGCTGTGCTGCTGGTAGAAGCTCTTTGGGGTACTCAGAAAGTCAGAGAGCTGGCAAATGTGTCTTAAAAGCATTTTATGGTGAGAAGCAGTGCAGTAGGAGAGCTGTGCTATAGGTCTCATTTGCATCCTTGTGTAAGGTGACAATGTGAGACAACTAGAAAAAAGGCTTTGAAAGGGAATCATCCTGTTTTTGAACATCCTTTCTTCTGCATGCAAGGTTTGTGTCACTTCATTTTACTATATTTTTGCAGTGTTTTGTGCTTTAAAATTCTTGCAACCTTTTTTGGGGGTGAAAAATGCTAGAAGCATCCTAGTATTTAGTGTATGCCTGCAGTTACCAGTTTATTACACACACACTAGAGAAAGAGATTAAAGCAGAAAAATACACTGCTGAAATGTGTCTGGCTTTCTTGAGATTATACAGAATACAATACCTGTCTGAATGTGCTTGCTCTGGAAAAAAGCAGCTCCAAAACCTCATCCTGCTTCCGTGTTCCCCACCTCGCCTGTCAGGCGCGAAGCTCAGCAGACTGGGGCGACAGTGAGTGCGGGCGCAGCCTGCACCTGGATACCCTGTGCCCATATGGGGATGTCCCCCTATGGCAACAATCCCTTTAGAAAGGGACTAATTACCACGAGACACAAAAACAGTTGTGCCTTGCTTTTGAATGACTGGCGTGGTGTTGCCATGGCCGAAGTGCCACCGCCACAGGCCTGCTCTGTCTCGCGTTGGTGAAGTCACCAAGTGGAAGCTGTTCACCTCGGTGTGTGTGGTGCTAAGTCCTGTCAGACCAGTGCAGCCTGGACAAATTTGGGAAGAGGTGAAAGCACTGAGGAGAGCACAGATATGCACGGAGTTCAGCAGGGGTGTGATGGCTTGTGTGTGTCAGTGGGCTGGCAAGAAGAAAGCACGGCGTCAGTCTGGAAGCTTGTGGGAGTCTCCTAAATTAATCTTAGATATATTTCATTTTGTGGCATATTCATCTTAATTAAAAATACATATTGCATCAAAATAATGTGGGTTTTTTTTGGTATTTACTTTTCATTTGGGAAGGGAGGGAGAAGTCGTTACCTTCCCTTATTGCAAAGCTGAGACCAAAAGGTTGCTTTGTTTTTAAAAATGGCTAGCTCTCAGGATCAAATTGCTTAATAGAGCAATCTATAGCAAAGTATCCATTTTTCCCTTCTTTCTATCCTCATATTCCCTTTGCTAGAGTTGCTGTCTGTATTTTTGTAGAACTCGAAGGCTGCAATGTGCATCGGTCACCATGCCCTCTGAACAAGAGGGTATCACATAATGAACACTCAAATACTCAAGTTGCCATCCCCAGCTCCAGTGGTTTGACCTTGGGATCAGCGCCATACTGAAAGCAGGCAGGTCTGTGCCTAATTCTCCCGTTCCCAGCAGTAGGTGTAAGCTTCCTCCTGACTTGGACACTCTCACAGGAATTACCTCATTGTCTGGAGCAAGCTCTCTGGTCAAAGTCCAGAAAAGTGACTTTGATCCAGTAAAATGTACAGGTGTTCCACTTCATGCTCTGAGGCGGCCTTCAATGCGCCGCCATTACGGCAGCAAACCGACACAGGCCCTGGCGCGGGGATCCGTCTGCCGCGGCAGCAGCGAGTGCTGCCCGCAGCAGTCCCGAGTCTGAGGAGGGGAGGGGATGGTACTCTTGCACCTGGGGTGAAAGTGTTTTGTGCCGGGGCAACAGAATCGCAAATTGATCGCCGCAGGTCTGATATTGCCCAGGCTTGGTGTTTGTGCGCTGCCTGAGACAGGCTGCATGGCACAAGATGTTGGGATTCTGGAAATGAGGTTGCTCTGCAAACCCTCAGGAGGTAGCATTTCGGCTTTTATTTTGGTGATGTATAATTCAAAAGCTTCCTTTCATGTCTCTCATCTGTGTCTGTATCTATATCTGATCAGCCTTCTGGTCAGCTGCAGAGCCACTGCTTGGCAGCACAGGCTTTTTCAGCAGATAGCAGGGACCTTTCTTCCAGTGGTCCTTTAATGTTGATATCATTGTTTTATATTGCAGTATGATGACATGATATAATTATCCAGAACAAATAATGTGAATGTTCACTTTCTTGTAAATGCTGTTACATTCAGCTTTGTGTTTCTTTTATCTTTAAGAGAGCTCAAGCAGCATAAGAATTCTCCCTGCAAAGGCACTCAGTTTGCTATGTTCTCCTATGTTATTTAATATTTTAGAATGCAATACTTTAAAAAGCCAACATAGTCAGTCCAGCCAAAAGTAATTTTTTATGAATATGCATCTCCCAATAGAGCAGTTACACAATCTTAACCTAAAAAAAAAGTCTCACTTTTCTTGAAGTTACTTGTATCATCTAATTTTGTCTGTGGATTGTTTCCAAAGAAATCTGTTTATGCTTCTGTTTTTAAGTGTTTTACAACTTAGTGCTGAATTAGCTGTGAGAGTTTAAAATCATCTGTTTGTCTTCCTAGTCTACAATATGATGAAAACAACAGCAACTTCTATACTATTTCATGACTAGTAAACACTAGTGCTGATGAGTTTTCATTTCTGCTTAGCTCAGCCAGGACACCAGAGACTAAAAAATGTCAGTAACAGTGCTTTGTATGGCAGCTCTGATGGTAGACTTCTGTGATAAGTGCCAGAGGAAAGAAAACTGGAATGGTCACTGCAGCTTGGTATCTTTTAATTTATTTATGTTTGCAAAACAGACTCTTAAGTTCCTCAGCATTGGCATTATGAGAAGATGTTTTCCAGCTTCAAGCTTCTAAGAACAGAAATTATTTTAATGCATGTAAAATTAATTCTAGGCACATTTAAGTGAGGCATAAAGTTTGCTTTGCTTTACTGTTTCAGTGAGTGAAAATGAATTAGAGATACTCTATCACTCTTTTGAGTCAAACCTCTATTTTGAATGTACTATGCAAATACTGCAGTTTAGACTTAAAAGAATAGGTATTTTCCATTTGCTAATGATGGAAATTTCAAAAGGTTATGTCCTAAACTGTGAAGACATGTACTAACTGTATTAAAAATAGCAAACTGGTCTATTGTCTACAAGTACTCTTCATTTTACCCTAGTTCCCTCAACAGTTCCATCAACCCAGTTCCCTTAACAAGAGAATCTAAGTGTTGACATCTAACCAAAATTAGGTGCATCTCTTTATTCTTTTAAAATGGAAGCAGATGCCTTAGTTTGGAATCATTCAAACATGTTAGATTTAAGCCTTTTTAGCAAATTCACACGTGTCACAGTTTTTACTGCTTTACTGCTATGGTAATGGACAGACCCTTGTAAATCTTTTTTTTTTTTTTTTTCTTTTAAAAATAATTTTCTGAAGACTGTTGCTAATGAGAACATTCTGTTACAAAAGGATTTTGATTGGAGCTCTAATGGCTTAACCAGACGCAGTTTATTAACAGTTTTCTGTAGCATTTGGATTAAGAAGCCTGAGGCTATTGTTTTGGAGGTGTTTCAGTTTTCCCTCTGAAGTGGTAGGTCTGTTAGGGCAATCTTTCCAGCCTCTCCTTATGAACCGTATAAGCCAGGGCTTCTGTTTTTGGGTGGAGGAGAGGGGGCTTGACAGTGCACAGGGCGTAGGTTTTCCATCCTGATGCTTCGGTTCTGCTCCTGTCTGCACGCTCTGCCCCCAGGGAGCAACCCAAAAGAACGGCAGCACTGTGCCACCACTGCCGGGGTGCCCCCTGACCCCAACAGGCTCACATCCCTTACGACCGAGCTGCTGCAACGTGCATGTTAACATCACACGTCCTTGTCCCTCCTGCAACCTATTGCTCAGTCCTGCAGTCCTCCCACCTCTGGATATTTCCTTTGCTTCCCCGTTGTGTTGTGCTAAAAGATCTCAAGTTTGAGCTCACCCCCAGCACTGCGCTGAGCCTCCCAGCTGAGCCCTTCTCTGAGCCTTCCTGGAGGCAGAATGAAGGCATTTGTCCATAGTGGCTGTGAGCAGGGGTTTCTTACTGGGCTGTTGTGCCCGGTTTGCTCAGAGAGCATCTGCTGGCTGCCAGGACAGCACATCTGCTGCGTAGGAAGGGCTCTGCAGCAAGGCTTTTCCAGGATGAAGTTTGCTTCAGAACGCTCTGTGGGTAGGAGCTGGCTGCAGGCAGGCTACTTACTTGCTCTTCGGAGGCTGGCAACAACCTACAAGCCACCAGTTATTACTTCCTTCAGGGAAGGGAAGTTTTACGTTGTTTTTGCAGTGGAGGAGAAAAGGAGGAGATGCTTTATAGGAGCAAAAATGCTGATGCTTAGTTCCTGTCTCTCTGCACAGTTCAAGTGTCAGAGCAAACATCTCAGACATGACTGTTAGGAACAGAACATACACGTGAATTTCAGTGGTGAGAAGAGATGGTTTGGTTTTGTGTTTGGACTTTTGTGGTTGGGTCTGTGCATAATCCATCTCTGTGCTCCTCAGCAGGGTCCTGTTGTAGCTCATGGTAGTTGAAAGTAAAGAATTTTCTCGCTATCTTCTTTTGAAGGACTCTGATAACTGTTCTGTATGTGTGCAAGAGAGCTTACAAAAGCAAAACTAGCACTCATTGTCAGTGTAATCTTTTTACACTTAAAGCAAATAAACTTATGAAAAAGCACATAGAGGTCCTGAACTGCGTGGGCTGCACCGTGTGCTTAAGGAATAAAGTGAATAAATGAAGGCAAGGAGTAGCCTTGACTCCGGCATTCAGCTGAGGCACAGCTGGTGGAAGAAGAAACGTAAGGAAGTTGTTCAGTCCCAGATCAATCCAACTTCCAGCGCTGTGCGGCGATGCTGGAAAACGCTCGTCTCCAGCTGTGCTGCAGCAGGCTGCCAGGCCCCCACCTCCCCAAGCTCTTCTTGAGGCAGAGTTTCAGAGTTGTTACGGACAAGTGGATTTTGTGAAAACTGTTATCTTTAACGAGCATGTATGTGATTTTTTTCTTTTTGTTTGTTTTTTTTTTTTTGAAGGCTTATTGTCTCTCAAATTTCTGAAGCAGAGAGTGATCATAACTATGTCCAGACTTACTCTGAAGGCTTTAATGTTAGACATCCAGCGGCTCAGTTTTACCTTTTTATCTGTCAGCCGAGCTGCATGCATCTTATTAATTTTTTGGCCAACCATAGATCTTTCCGACCTCTATCTCTAGAGAGATCACTGTCCTTTATCCCAGGTTTCCAATTTTAAAATAGAAGTAGGAGATGAGTATGGAATGCAGGTATAGAATGAATGCAGTGCTTACCTCTAGCAATAAACAGCACTAAAGCATTTCTTAATGTATCACTTTGCCAAGTATATATATGGATACTATTGATGATGCAAAGAATAAGAAACACTAAAGATTTGCAAGATATGTTTTACTGTAAATATGGAGATTTAATAAATTTAATGGAGATTTAATAAATGGAAATTAAATAAAATGGAAATTAAAATTAAATAAAATGGAAATTTAAAAAATGGAGATTTAATAAATTTAATAAATATTTACATGTGTACATACTAACGAGGTCATATTCATAATCTGTGGGTGTAAGAAAAGACAGAGGTGAAGAGCAATGAGAAAGCTTTCGTTTGCATTGGACTGTTGCCTCTGTGTCCAACCCCTGGATCATGGCTCACATGAATTCTCTAGTAGGATAAACATTCCAGTTTTTCCATTAGAGAGAATTTCACATCCAAACTTACTCTTTAGTCTTAAAACTCAGTGCTGTTGCATTCAGACAGAGCAGCTAGGTGCTGAACGCGCAGACTTACTCTCCGTCTCCGTCCTTGGCGATGTTCATAAACCCAACTGGGCATGGCCTGCTCTACGCAACCCCACTTGGAGCGGGGGGGTGGGCTTCGTCATCCCTTCCAGCCTCAACAACCCAGATTCTGTACTTGTTTTCCCCAGTATATCTACACTATTACTCAGGCTGTCTCCAACATTTTATGTTTCCAGAACGCTTCACAGAAAAATATCCTCTTATTTCTAACACGTCTTTTTGTAATTTTTTTTCCCTCCTTAGGAAGATAGTGATTCACGATAAGCAACAGAGCAAGTGTTAGGTAGTTGAATGATGTCTCTCCTGGCATGTATTAGGTTATCGAGTCTTGCTGGAAACAATTTTGCCCATATGTAAATTTGGATTTTAGATGCTTAGTTGTCAGTCTGATTATCTGTTTGTGTCTTTAGAGCAAGAAGTATTTTATGTGGGAGCATCTTAATACTTGTGCCAGTTCTTATTTGATATCCAGTGTTATTAAAATTCGTGGTTGTACCATCTGCTCTTTTCTTCCTCACTTCTTGTGGTCCTGTGCCTATGCGCTGAAACTATGTCACAAAATATTCCAAGGAAGTGTCAAGAGGAAAGGAAGTATGGAAAAACACATTGCTCTATGTAGCTAGGCTCTGCTACAAGTGTGTTATCCAGATTATCTCGCCACTTAAACCATAGCTTTGAAATTAACGTTGTAGTGCATAATCCCACGGTGCGATGTTTGAAGAAAATAATGTACATGCACTGTAGGAGGTGTGCAGAGACTTGTGTTGAAGCTTTTAGAAGATCAGTGCTCACACTAATGCTCAGAAACAGTATTTTTACTATTTAATAGCAGTTTCCTCTTCTATCGCACGATGCACTATTCAAAGGTATTGGAATCACGATGTAGGTTCCTCATAGATTACAGCAGCTCTTTCTCTGAGAATATTCTAAATAGCTGATTCAGGCAGGAGAAAAGTCTATGTTTCCTCCCCCAGGCTAAGGTAGTAGTTTCTTTGTAAGATAAAAAAAAATGCACTTACTCTAATGACTAAAACTTTTTTTTCAGGTTTAGTACCACCCGTTTGGAATATTTAAAGGAAAAAGTGTATTTTTTGATAATGGCAGATCCTACCAAGTCTGGAAGTGCCAGCGTTTGGTGCTGTTGAGGTTACCTCACAAAAATCAGTGAACTTACTTATGGGTAGAATGAATCCTTTCTGTGAGGCCTTTAAAATAGAAAAGTGCTAAAATCTTTTGTTTGGCTGCCAATTATGCCATGTTATGCCAGTTCTCATTCTGAGCTGGAGTCAATATTTGTTAGGTTCAACGGTGTTTTCTTCTATGGATCAAAAGAGACTTAATACAGTTGTTCCCTCCAATATGGAAGAGGATTGGTTTTTTTTGTACAATTTAAAATTTCACACATGATATTTTTTTTTGATGAGATGATACGATTTTTGAATGCTGATCTCAGCAAAACATTGCTTTTGTACACTGAATATTTGATCAAAGCTTTTTCTATTTCCCTCCCCTGCCTGCCCCCCAAAAAAGGATGGAGTAAGTGTTAATATAGGTTCCTCTTGCTATCTTTTATTGTTCAGGTTCATCCTGAAACATGCCTGTAGAAGGAGATAAAGGAGAAACAAAGACTTTGTCAGACCATGTACGTAATCAGCTCACTGAGGTGCGAAGGCCAGAGTGTATAGGAAATTGCTTGGAGCCTGCTTAAAAAAAATTTTGATTGTTTTTTAAAGTGGAGCGAATACAGGAATGCTGGTTTAGTTTTTTAAAGCTAAACAGTTTTTTCCAACTCTCATTCCAAGTGAGATTTTCATTTGAGTTTTTTTTTTTTCTCCCCTCAGCTATACCAGTGTAATTTGCTTTTTATCCTTGTTTCCAAATACTTCCAAGCTGTCTGGAGGGGGGGGTTAGAGTTGTTATAGTCTATCTATACGCTCATCCCAGATTTTGGTGTTGTGGATTCAAACACTCCTATAGTGGAGCTCTTAGAGATGAAGATGAATCGTAAGCTGAGAAAATCATGGCATCTAATTTCCTGGCTTGGCTTTTAATTAAATAGATGCTGAGCCAAGGATATGGTTGTGATTTGAAGTATGATAATGAATCTTTTGGTTTTCCTTTATAAAGGGTCACTGAAAGGGCATTCAGAGCCCCAGAATGATCTCTTTCTAGGGCCTGACAAAATAATAGAAATCCCTCCTCTGTGAGATTTAATTTAGGTCATAAATTGTCCTCTTTTCAATTCTGGATAATGGGTGCATTAGTAATTTGTAAAGTCTATGAAGTTGTTACTGGTATCTTGTACCTTACCTTTAAAAACCTAGGATAGGCAAGTCACCTTTACCAACAAAGTTTTCTCACCCTGCATTGCAACATGTTTGCTTCTTCCAAGTTAGTCTGCAGTTTCATTCGCTTATTCCCACTAACTTGTTTTTATCAGTGATTAATCCAGCTTCTTCAAAGGGAAATTTTAATTAAAAAAAAGGCTGCTATTCTTTGGAAGTACTGGTTTCCAAAGCATCACGGAGAAGGGAGGAAGAGAGCTGTTGTCTAGTAATATGGTTAATTAAATCTTTTTTCTTTTTTTTCCTTATTTTAGCAGCTGAAGGCTCTAAAACACAAGACAAGAAATTCACTTCAGGGCAAAGCAACGCTGGAACTAAACCAGGTATGCCATTCTGCATGTTTCACATTGTAAAGCTATTTGCCGCAGTGGTGTATTAAAAACAGATGTCTTCCTCGGAACTGTTAGGACGTTTTATGCTCTTATACCTCTCTTAATGTTTCAGGCAAAACTGTGACTGTCCATATTTAGTTAGGCTGGACTCTGATTGTTCACAAAGAAGCAAAACTAAAAAAAACTACTTCTGTTTTAGTGCAGTTTAGGGATGAGGGTTGGGAAGTGGGATAAGGTTACAGAAGCCACTGTGCTTGCATCTGAGCTTGCACTCGAATCTGTTGTAGACAGGAATTTGCAGCTTTATATAAATGTGCTTCTGTTTAGCCATTTCTTCACTTCTCACAATGTATGCCATATTCTGTAATATACTCTGCAGTAGGCAGAGGTTTGTCATTACTTAGTAGTTTAATCCCAGTCCCTCACTTCTCAGGAGGGTGTCCTGGCTGCTCCCAAATTCCCTTCATCTGTGCTGGTGCGCAGGAGGGAACGCAGAATTCCTAAGTGCAGGGTTCGGCTCTGCAGCCAGCGGATGAGAGCCCCTGTGTTGAAGAGAGGATTCCTGAGAGTTGGTTTTTCCTTTCGGCTGGATACGAATTTTGTGTCAAACGTTGTTTGGGTTAAAAAACAGAGACTGTTTGCAGCAGGAGTGACAGCTGTCGTTATAAACAGAGTCAGTGTCTGGAAGGTGTCTGCAGGCTGAACAAATATTAGGAGTCCAAGAGAAACACGGGCAGCTCTGAATGCGTGCGGGGGAGTGGGAAGGGAGCTAGACAGAGGGAAGAGTTGTTGAGATCCAAGCATGCGTCTTTTCAAATAATGCTGCGGCTTACATATTTCTCCCGGCAGCTCCCCTGTGAACTAGCAAACAAACTGGCTGTTGTTTTCCGCTCTATCCCTTTTAGTTTCATTAGTGCAAGAAATCGGAACCCTAGGAGTCAAGGACAGAAAGGAAGTAGCCATTTGTGAGAAGACTGAGAAGATTATAGATGGATATGAAGAATGGTAGTAGTCTGAGGTACTTTTGAAGTCACGCTGAGTGCAGCTGATAGTTGCCTGAGCTGTAGAAACTGGCCATATATAGTAATTACATATGACAACTAGGTTGGAATATTTCTAAGTTACTAATTTCTACAAGTGCCAACTGTAATTAATACTGAACTATTAAGCACCTAGAAGTTTTGAAAAGACTGTGCTTTCCTTTTCTTAATATAATGAAGGACCAAAAAAGACTTACAGTTCAATGCTGAATTTGTGAGGGGGGAGGAAAAATAAAACCAAACAAAAAAAGATATATATTTATGGCATCTAAGCTCCTTAAGTGGATTGGTGAATTCATTTACAAAAACACAAAACAAAAAACCTTGAACTCATGGTAAGCACTACAAGTTCATGAAAAACACCATTCAGGCACGTAGTTCCAGCAATAGGTACAAAATTAATTTTCCCTTAATAGATCTGTGGCTTATTTAATCTCCAGACATCCCTCTCAGGCATAATGTTAAGCATGTGTATGTTCTGTCTTACAGCTCTGCTTATTACAAAGCTATTTAAGTGTAGTGGAACAGGTTTCTGATCATGAGTTTACATGCATCGCATCATAACCAGACTGCAGCTTGTTACAGCAGCATGTTGGTCCTCCTGGAGTGTCCTCTCTAAGGCTTTGCACGTACCCAGTTATCAACCCTTTCTGTAAGAATTGAGGAATTCTGGCAGATTTGTTACAAATGACATGTTTCCATACATTCTTATACAGCAACATAAAGCTACTGCATGATGATGAATTTGAGCAAGGGAGAGTACCTTTGCACGTCTGTCCTGGTATTCCTACTAAAATGCCAGTACCCTAGGTGTTTGCCTGATGGTTTCTTAATGTGCAGAGACACGAGAAGTAAAATGGGGAGCAGTCCCAGTGAACATTCTTGTTTTGCAGCAATTCGAAGCTATGTACTTGGGGCCTCAGCATATCAGCTGGATTCAGAATGTAATTGTTGGAGGTTGGACTTGTTGCCCAACTATGAAAGATCATCGTCAAGGCTTAGGAAAGACATTTTAATTAATAGTGTAAGATTTGCTACAATAACATATACTCCAGCTGCCAGAATATATTCAAAAAAATACCTTGTACTGAATACATGCTTATATTCTGCATAGCCTGCAACTTAATGTGAATTCCCTGGGATTGTTCTAACATCCTGGGATGCTGGGAGAGGGTGTGTGTGAACACTATCAGGTGTGTGATACAGAAAAAATAATTGGATATCTTCAAACAGAATGTCAGAGGGCAGTTTTAAAAATTTATTTTATTCCTCCTATTGCTTATAATTAGGAATTCTTAAGGGAGACCTTTTCAGTTTGCCTGCCCATATAACCCTCCTGCCTCTTTGAAGACTTTCTTCCTCTCCCCTGATAGGGAATCTGTCCTCTCAAGAAAGTAGGAAAAAAAATGGAAGGAAAATAGTACATTCTGAAAGAAGAAGGATTTTACATTATTCCCCAGTGTCTCATCACTCTGTCAACTCAATGTTATGCTGACTTTACTGACAGCCGCCGAAGGGAATCCTTGTTTTCCAGGGGAATTCATATTGGGTGTGCATTATTCCACTAGCACTAATTACTCATGATATAGAAATTCATGTTTTGTGAGTTTTGCCACAAGAGAGAAGGAATATTATTACCCTTTTGACCTGCATCTGCATGGTGAAGAGGCTGCATGCAAGTCAACACTCTTCTTAATATCAACCAAATGTTAATTTACACCGTGCATTGGACAAATCTATGCAATGGCATGGCTAGATGTAGTTTCATAAATGGCAGCACTGTGTGCTATTTAACCAACATTAACGGTTTGATCTGTAGCTGGGTAATGGATTATCTTTGACTTTGTTGGTGACTTGTTCACTTTTTGTAACTTTCATTTGGGCTATAATGTTTGAATGTTCTTCTTCCTACCTGCTGTGCAATGGGATTTCTCCCAGCTGTTCTTTGCATCAATACTGACACCATTAATTGAGGCTGTATTCTCTGACCATCATTGAGATGGTTGTTTTTCACTGAAGACAATTTAAGAATAACTAAACTGAAGCTACTCATCAGTGAATTCTTTCATTCAAGAAGTCTTGTCACCCTGATGCAGAAACTTCTGTTGGGGTATGAAATGCACACTACTGACTTTTATCTAATTCAAATAACTATGTAAAAATCAGTCTAACACATCGTTACTTCAGGGATTAATTTCTGCAAATATATTTTTTTTAAACCCCTTTTTCATAACATTGTTTTGCTAGTAACTTTTTTCATAGGTATGCAGTCTATACACACAAATAGGCTGACTTTACATGTTTGTACAGATTGCTTATTTGTGTATTCACATTGAATAATGAAAAGCATCTCAGTTATAGATATCTTTATTTTTATGTGCACTTCCACGGTTTGAGGAAGTTCTACATAGTTCTTTACTTTAACATGAAATATTAAAAAATTGAATTCACATCAATACCAAAATAAATCAGACCGCTTCATTATACACAGAAAGCTTTTCTATTTTCTGTGGGTTTGTTGTTGTTGTTGTTTGCTTGTTTTTGTTCAAAGCGGACTTTTTCAGTGCTAGTGAAAAGGCAGAAAATCAACAGCTTTCCAAGTTTAACAGAAGAGGCTAAGGATGAGTAGGAAATTAGTTTTGGCAGCGTGCTGAGATGAATAAGGAGCTCAGATTATGTTCCTGTTTGGTCTTTGGCTCCACTGCTGAGACTGGAAGTAGGATGTTAGCTGTTTAGCGTTTTGTTGTTTTCCAGATAACTCATTTGTGGCACTGAGCACATGATATTTTTCCAACCAAACCTGAATTTTGTAGTCAAGCCTGGGCTCTGACACAGATTTTTCATATTACCCTTGGTCTTATTGCTGTGATCTAAGTGTCCCATGGCAGATATTTTTAAAGAAATTGTGTGGCTAACTCACAAGTTTAAAAGATAGTTGAGGAAACTCCCTTTCTTTACTGGTTATTATACAATTCCATGTATGAGATGCACTGTCTTAACGTGTCTGCCAGAGCTTTTAACACGTGTGCACAAACCACATCTGTAGGAGGTTGGTAGTACCCTGCTATCTTAATTGTCACTCTTCAGAAGTTCACCCAAAACTGCTACGGTGTTTTGATCCAACCTGTTTTGCATGCGTACTGAGCTTCTTCAGCCTTGTCAAATAGGACTGACTTGGTTTTTGAGGCAGTACTGGTGGGAAGAGGGTGATGCATAATAATTGCAGAATTTCCTGTGAACGCATTTTGGAAAGAGGTTATGGAATAATGCGCAATATTTAGTCAGTGCTTTCGAGCAATCAAGTTGTTACAAGCTAGGAAGAAAGAACAAAAGACTTTCCTCGTGAGTTTTCACAGGCAGTAGTCTTGCTTGGAATATTCAGAGTTACAACATAGGCCATTTTGGGGGTGTTTTACATCTTGATAATTAGAACACATTCATAGTTTCTTAATTGTTCCGTATTTTTTTTATAAGAGGGATTTCTGGAAAAGTGATCTATCTTGAAAGTAGAATAATTATAGCTGCTTAATTGTCATTCTCCTAAATGCTTGTTTATGTTGCTATTGGATTTCATGCTATATGATTAACATTCCCTCCCTCCCATTTGCAGACCATCCACCAATACTAAAGGTCGATGACAGGCAACGGCTTGCTAGAGAAAGGAGAGAAGAACGAGAAAAACAGCTAGGTAAGGCCCGTTATATCATTTTGCTGTTGTGATTTTTCTTATGAACTATCATCTGCATTTCATGTTTTTGCCAGTTTGCTTTTAGTAGCTTGTAGCAAATTGATCGTGCTAGATAGGCAGTAATGTCATTCTGGAGAGACTATTGCATCTTTAAAGCACATCTTGTAATTCATGCACATCTCAGGATTCATTGTTGCTATACCTTTCACATACCTATTACTTAACTTTATGAATCAGAATGAAAAATGGGTTCATTTCTGAAGTCATACAAAGTCATACAGAGGGGCAGCGCTACTAGCTGACCTCTCTACTTAGGAAAGGTTGAGCTAAGCAGATGTCCTTGGCCTTGGGCTATATAACTTTTTCCTCATTGGAGTCTCAGAAAGAAAAACATACAGAATAAGTCTGGGGATCAGAAATGGGGCTTTTAAAGCTAGAGGTTCCTGCCGTCTTGGTGAAGGTGATGCCTGCAGAGACTGAGAAATACAAGCTTAATGAGGGGAGAGAAAAACCTTAATCCACAGTCCCCTTCCTGGAACTCCTTTGCCCCAAAGGTATAAAACTGTGATATGTGGTGCTAGTAGGATACTTTATGGGTATAATAAATTTGATGGTCTAGCTCATTGCTGAAAAGTACTTAGATTTGACATAAAATATGATATACCATCATTTTTGTGTCTACTTTAAGAGAAGTGCTAATCTTGCTTGAAAATCCAGTGGAAGTGACTTAACTTGTTTTGATACGTTCAAAATATCTTTCCACTTTCCTCAAATGATTTTTGCATCTCACAATTACAAGTGACTAGATCTTTTGTGTATACCTGAGTGGAAAAAAATGAGAACCTTGCTGTGCATAAAATATTGGTTATTAATTTCTGTGGGTTTTTTCTTTTTTCTTCAAGAAAAAGTTGCTCATCCCTGAGAGTTTTATTTGATAAAGCTGAAAAATTAGGCCTTTGATACAGGCAAACAAATTTAAGTTTACAAACTGTCAGGTTGCCTACCACGTTTTGAATGTGCAAGTCTAGATGGAGCAGGGAAATGACATTCATTCAGCTTTGCTTATTACAGTTTGCATGCAGTGTTCCAAAATGTGTTCACCACGAAAGTGTGGCTTGTGGGTCTTTTATTTTTTATTTTTCCCCATAACTTAATAGAGTGCTGCTTCTCCCCTCCTCAAAATATTTTGATTTTAAGTACCATGGCACACCTTAATTTCTCATTATCTTTGGGAGTTAAACCTATTCAAGAGCAGGCTTCAGCCAGAGTCAGCCCAAAAGCTAGATATTCAGTAGCTGTTAAACACCTGATCTTCTTCATTGGCATCCTGGATACGACCAGGAGAACCCACAGAATTTAACCTGGAAGTGTGTACTTCTGCGTGTGAACAGCAGGAGTTGCAGAAGATGAGCCAAGGTCTTAGCTCCACGCAGGACCCTGGTGTTGCTGGGTTAACTGATGGCAGCGCTGTGTTGGATGCTTTACTAATGCAGTTGCAGAAGTGGCCAAGGTAAGTATGTCTCACCTTCCACGAGCTACCGGCCTTCTGGATGATGAAGTGACTGTGAGTCACGAGAAGTCAGAAGGAGCCTGGGCACCAGATACTGAAAAGCCTGCTTGCTATTTAAAATGAGTAGTGTTGTCAACTTCGGTGCTCCTTTGACACAGTGAGGTACTCCTCCATAAGAACAAAGTTCCCCTGGGCTGAAGCCAGCTTTCTCTGAGGCCAGTGTGGGAATTTGCTCCATTATTTCAGCACCTGTTTGAGGTGCAAATTGCTTTTCATTGTTATTACCTTCCTATCATGCACTAATAACCAACTCAGACTATTCTGCCATATAATTTGCTATACTGTCTGAAACACTAACACGCTTGTATCCCAGCCAGTGGGAGAGGATGAGAAATATAAACGGGGGTCGGAAATCAGTCACACTGCTTAATGCACTGACTTTATGGTGTTGCAGGCAAAAATATATAGAACAGTTACTTGTCAAGATCTTACATTCTTAGTCATCCTTACAAGTAACAGTGCTCACGAGTTCTCGTAGCAACCGGGTCTTGCCTGCTCCTTGCGTTCTTTCCCTAGCAGTACATCTAGTGTGAGCTAGAAGCAGCTCCGGGAAAGCTGCAAAGGAAGAGAAGATGATGAAGAGTTATTTAATGCCCCAGAGGAACTGGCTGTACTTTAAAACATCGAGTTTCTCTGTTAATGTGTGCTAGCGTGTGCAGGGATCAGACTCTCAGAAGAGCTGCTATTGCAGTTACTTGGATTTCTTTTTGGCAGTGGTCTCAGAAATAACTAGGTGCTGAGGTGCCTTTCCCCAGACCTCTTATCTTTTGCTTAGTTTGTTTATGTGATCCTGTTTCATTATGGTTGGTTAATACATCTGGAGGGAGCTTACCTGGAACTTCAGATACTGGGATTAGTCAGCTTGTCAGCAGTGTAACAGAGGATTAAGCAAGCAGTTGCTCAGCAGAACTGAGAGCATGCCCACCGCCACTCTCTGGTGCACTGAAAGTCTGAGTCTTGTAAGACAATAAAAGGAAAGGAGGCTGCTGCCCCTCTGCTACATAGCAGCAGCAAAACATGGCAATATAGAAAAGAGATCATTTCCATGTTACAAATCAAGTAACATTTGATGTTATGGTTAGTGGGAAATTCAAATAAAATACGTTTTTTCCAGTCTCTTCGAGTTGATCAGCATCACAGGGGAACGAAAACGGTTCTTGTATGATGTGTATATGTGTAACCATACTGAGTCAACCCAAATGATATTGGTAATGATGACTCCCTGTAAGCTAGTCGTGTTGCAGTTTTTGATTTGGTGCTTTTTGTTTGTTTGTTTTTGTTTTGTTTTGTTTTGTTTTAATGCTGGGCTTGCCAGTATGGGAACAGCTTTCCTCCACTTACTGGATTGTGGCTTGAATAGTTTTTGAAGGCATATACAACAACCCTGAAATACCTGTGGGGTTTTGTCCTAAAATATAAGCACAGAAAGAAGAGAACTCCTAACCCCATAGTACAGCACTCTTCAGATGTCATTCTTTTTCATTCTTGTGCTGATGTGGTTCTTTTTTCCAGTTTTTTGTCCTTTAAGAGGCTGCAAACACTGTGTAGTTGAACACGCAAAAGTATCACTTTTATGATGGGATGCACTGCTCAAGCATTGTTTAGACCCTTCCCCACCCTGTACTTCCAAGGTCTTGTATTAAAATGCCATCAGTCTCATGGGCCAGGATAAAACAGAAATTTTAACAGTTCTATTCTAGGTGGCATTTCTTGAGAAACAGAAAGTCTTTATTCCCACTCTAGCTTCTGTAATTTTATAGAACTGTATCATAACTCCATGCATAGGTTATTAGGGTTGTTTTGGAGGGAAGAGGAAATCTTTGGTTCTGGCTTGTTAAAGTGGGTAACATGAGAGGATGTTTAGGACAGGATATCCTAAAAACCTGCTCCTGGAGGTTGATGGGGTATATAGGCTTAGACCCTTGAGGTTCCAGAGCAAATGAAACTTACTGGCCCATTTAAATGAATTTGTCATGGATGACACTTCCATGCCTTGAATTAATTTTTTTTCCTCAGGTTTGTTCTTTGCGTTGGAGCAATGCTTTGCTGTAGGGCGGAGAGAGATGCTTTCCTTTAGTTTTCCTGAGATCTGATTTCCTAGCTACTGACAAATGAACATCTGTTACTGGAATGATGTGGCTTCTGTTGAGAAACATTTCATTTTGTGTGACATAAAAATGATATTAAACTGCAGGGTTTTTTTAAATAAGTTGATGTGGAGTCCTTCATTCCTAACAGGGAGAGTTCCGCACGTCCCCATGATGTGAGTGTCTTGTGTGTCCTTGCGTGAAGAATTATCTCGAACTAGCAAGAAAACTGAAAGTTGCGTTGTACTTTCATCTGTATACTTGTCTGCTAACATGATTTAGGAACTGTCTCTTGAGATTTGTATTCTAGTACAGGAAAGCAGTGATCTTTACAATGGCATGCAAGCTTCATTTTTTTTCAGTGCAGAACCTAGATAGTCAGTCACTCATGACATGTGAACCATAGCAAAGAAACGTCTACGCTTGTCTATGTTAAAGAAATATCAAGTTGCATAATGTTGTTATATAAATGTGTGTCTTGATGAAAAATTAGAGTTGGATTTTGTTAATTCTGGGACATTTGCCATACAACAGTAAAGCAAATGAAAGAAGGGATTTTTTTTTTTTTTTCTGTAGAATTAGAAGTTGGATTTAAACTTAATTCATCTTTTTTATTCAGGGGATCTGCCAAGTTTAGCAAAGCTTTCTTTTTAAGCAGAAGTTGAGACTTTCAGTCACCTCAACAGAAATTATTCTTTATTCCCCCAAAAAGGAAGTGTTCACTTCTGTAAGTGATGGTAGTGATCTGTGAGAAGTTTGTTTCATACTTTAAGCGACTTGAACAGCAGGAGGTCACATTGTTTATCTTCTCATGAAAATTAACTTGTTCACTCCTGCTGATGATATCACATGGAGTACCAGTTTAATTGGTATTGTGTTTCTTTATTGGGCAATATTCTGATATTACAGGGGGGGTTGATTTGAGACTTATTATTTCCACACTTGCTTACTGTTTACCTTTATTTTTCATTTTTTTCAAGTTCTGCTGTACCATTGTCGATGTGGCTTTCACTGTGGTGTCATGGGTCAATGTGCTGTGCACTCTTGAGGGTTTGTTTGCATCTGGAAGTGGTATTTTAGCAGCATTATTTTACTTATCACATTTGGGTGTCTGAGCACCTCTTTTCAACAAAAGTTAAAGAGAGTAGAAAAGATGAGTGCCATCATCTTTGTTGTCCATGTATGTGAGGTAGCAATAACAGTATCTGCTGTTTCTTGAGGATCATGTTCTGTTGTCTAATAAAAAAGAATAAAAAAGGCTACTACACAAGTGCCCCTTTCACCTTAGTATATTCATGTCTAGTTCTGGAACTTTTCTTAGGAAACGTGGAAGGCACACAGGGACATATATGCTATTTCAGCTGATCACTCCATCAAGAATAAAAGATTTTTTTTTAAATCCTTCACTGTAGGGTATGCATTACTTTTGAAATGCCATCCCCAGACTTTCAAAAGGTGAATGCCTTGGCTTTTTCTATATGTGACTCATGTTTTCCATGACTGATAAGCTGTATCGTTTTTTTTTTTCTCTCTTAGATTTGCCTTTTCATGTGGGCAGAAATGAAGCATGGCTGCTAAGCAATTACTTTATTTTTTTTATTCCCCTGACCACGTGGTAATGTTTGTATTACTAGTTGATATGCACATACAGACCTTTAAAAGATTATTGGGATAATCTTCACTTGATTGTATAAATAATGCTTCCAGTGTGTTCCATGCTCTTTAGTAACCATATTTTCATTCTGCACTGTTTCTGCTAGCACTCCTTCCCACGGTGTCTGTGCATGAAGTTAACGTCCATCCTTTAAAATCCAAATATCGCATCTCTGTGCGAGAGCAACCCTCTCGGGTCACGCGGGACAGCAATGCCGGGAGGGGCTGTGGTCGGGAAGGACATGAGCTGTCAAATGGGGCCGTTCTTAGAGGGCAGAGTGAGGGGAGCTGTCACGCTCGCCTTGGCTCCAGCTCAGCACAATGGTTCCTTCTTTCCTATAACCCACGTGTCAGGCTGACTGGCTGTGCTTGGCACTCTTGGCTGTGTGTGAGACTTGTCAGGGCTGTGTTGTTTGTGGAAAAGAAATCATACAGGGCCTGGTCAAAGCAGAAAAGTTTAATAAAAGCTAATGTTTTTTTCACAGAGGGCCTTCACCCTCAGCGTTGCCACATTGGCTGCATCTTACTGGCAAACTGAACGGTGGTGAAGAGCATTCCCCAGCACTAAAACTTAATTGTTCTTGCTATTAAACTGTTACGATGGTTCCTGGCAGGGTTTTGGCTCTAGCCAACTCTCTCCTAGCTGATTCTCAGGCAAGGTTTGGGAATTGGCAGGGAAAGCCCCTGGGCTTTTCCTAATGTGTATGAGTGCCGTCACCATTCTGGAAGGTAAAAGTTTATTAGCACAGATGAAAGTTGCTCCATACCAGTTGGTCTTCGGGCACATTTGATTTATCAGCTTAGACCTGGTTCTCAATAACTGGAAAGGAAAAAAATGAAAATATTTTTCTACAGGGAAAGTTACTGGGATTTTAAAATAGTTTGAATTCTGACAGCCTTAAATAGTCTTGTACAGTATCTCAGTCCCTGATTCTTGAGCAAACTGTCTTAAGTCTTACATGTATGCACACTTTATCTACACTAATCCTGCTTAGACAGTGACCTTTTTTATCACAATTATAATCCTAACAAGGACATAAGGCTGGTTTAGTTTCTGGCACTGGGAACAAAAGATGGTAATCATGCCATCTGAGTTAACTTTTCACTTAAGGAAAAGTTGTATTAATCTTAGGCTTTAGAATATGTCTAAGTTTCAGGTTGGCTAGATCCATTGAATTCTTCATACTAACAATGTATAAGCTTTAAAACAATATTTAAAAGATCACATTAAGCTATGTGTTCTCCCATTTGAAAATGATCATTGGCACAATATCACCTTAGTAAAAATTATGAATTAATTATGTTGGTGAATTCCTCTTGGCTTATTCCATTCTCTGACGGTGGGGGACAGAACTTTCTCCAGATTTCCCCAGTCAGAAGCCCCCCAGAAACTGGGAATCAGTGACATTAGCATCTGAATCATTTTGGGATGTCCTCGGAGGTCTTGAGAGTGCCAGAAGGGTTTATAAGACAGGAAAACATTTTTTAAGGAAGACCAATTTAAAAATTTCTGTGCTGTATGTCCCTTAGAGCACTGCTACTGGGGAGAGGTTGGCTTAGAGAATCTGACATTAACTTCAGCTGTAATTACAGTTGTGAAGTTCACCTTTTAATTCATTCAGTCAGCCATTTCTGTGGACTGCTGGAACATTCCCGTTTTTGGGTACAGTTAAAGCAACACTGATCCATTTTTCTGCTAATGCAGCAAGGAGGGGATCACAGTCTCAGACGGTGCGGAGCTGGCAGCCAGGAGAGGTGAAGCAGTGGTCAGAGGAGAAAGCTGTTGCTGAGGTCAGTGTTGTGAAGTCAGGAAAGACAGAAGGCTGGAAAGCCTGACAAAGACTGTGAGCTCTCTAGTCAGGTAAGCTGTCCGTCCAAGTTGAGTGCAAAAGGCAGACTGGGAAAGACTGATTAAAAAATATATTAAAGCAAATTTCATACAGGCAGCAACCAGAAGAAAAAGGGCTGAAGTGAGAGACGGCGGAAGGGCCAGCACGAGGGGAGCTGGGAGGACCCCCCTGTTGCTCCACATGGATAAACAGGAAAGGGTGGCTTTGACACCTCACGCATCCTCCTCTATCCTTTACAGCCTAAAGCCCTGCAAAGAATGGCACACTGCATGCGTGAAACTGGATTAGGGGAAAGACACTACAGAATGCATTACACAAAAGAAATGCAGATGGTTTGTATTTAACTGAGTATCTCCCGCATTAAATTAGTTAATTACAGTGTAAAATTGACTGGTTTCAAGACTTGCATGTCTTTTAGTATTGAAACGTTTCTTTCTTGATTGATCTTGTTTTTCTTTTGCTCTGTTATTCTGCCACTGCAGAATGAGGTGCCAGAAGCATATTCTCATTATGTTCTCTTGTAGTCTAATCCAGCAGTACTAGTTTGCAAACAAGCAGAAGGTATTAACCACATATCTTGGGCTCAATTTCTAAATCCTGTTTTTATGCTCTAATTTTGTGTCCTTGTATCGCACGACTGCATTCCAACTTATAGATTGTACTAAGTAATGAAATAAAACAAGGATCAGGATGTGACTTTTCTATTTTCCAGCTTTAACAAATGTTCCCCTGCTATTTAAGCTTTCGGCACACAGGTACTATTTGAGTGACAATTGAGCTTCCTTTAAATGATTCTTGCATGTTGTCAGATAATGTATGTTGATACAAGGCTCGGCCCCAAGAATAGGCCTTTTCTTTGGTCTGTGTCCCTTACTGGAGTCCAGGATTGGCTCAGCACTCAGCATAGCTCTTAGCTATGCTCTTCAAGAGCCACCAGAAAAGTGGGTATTTTTCCCTTCCACATCCTGGAAATCAGCCACTCTTCCAAGTTGGTCGGACCTTTTAGAGATGTGTTCTGTTTCCTGTAGGCTCATCTGCTGCTTCAGTCTACCAGCAAGATATCTGGTGTATGTGTCCCTATCTATGAAACATAGCTTGCTGTGCTTGTGTACAGAAACCATCATAAATAGTATCCCAGGAAGGTCTGACATTAGTGACAGAAAGAACAAATAATCTCTGGTTTTATCAGGCAAATCAATATTCCAGTGACATCAGTTAGGAAGTTTTTCTTTGCTTTCCTAAATTTTTCATATCCTTCAGGAAGAGCTTTACTTTCTGTAGGTAACCAAAAAGCCTTTCCGTGCTGCATTGCCATTGTAAGCAGATTCCAGGCACAAAAGATTCAGATGATCTCAAAATCTGTGGAAGTCTTGTGGCTTACAGGATCAGCTTGCTCTGATATGGTCATTGGGCTTAGGTGACTATTGAGCAAAAGCCAACACGCTGCAGCTAGACAGACTTTCATGAGACCTGTGCTGCTGAGTTCCTCAGTGCTCTCAGCATACGCTGAGAGAAGCCATATTTCATAACTTTCCTTTTAGGTCAGTTTGCATTAGCCTGGTGTCAACATGGATGAAGTTGATGTCTCTGCACTTATTGGACTGGCCTGCTGTCAAATTCGGCAAACTGCGAGAGCTGTGGCTCATGTGAGGAGCTCAGGTGGGCTGTGCTGCCCCCGGACAGTAATGGTCAGTGGGTCTCATGAGACATGAGATCTTTGCAGTGCAGAATTTGCAGCTTTAATTATATTCTTCTTTCTCTTTCCCTCTAAGTGTAACCTCTTTAGAAATGTCTTTTGCCAGCTTGTAGACGGTGTTAAAGATAACGATGAGTGTTTTTCATTTGTTGAAAAAGTGGAGTCAGTTGAGCTTGGTCACCACTTGTAGAGAATTTTATCCTTGTTTTCTGAAGAAAACAAGATAAATGCACACAGAGTACATGAAAAGAACAGTACAATTCACTGATGCAGCTGCCTGTTCTTGGACTGACCCTCTTATACAATCCAGCTGTGCAGAGACTAATAAGAAGAGGAAGCTTTTCAAAAATCTCTACATGCCTGGTGACAGGCTCACAGCAGTTCTGCCCAAGACATTGGTTAGCTAAGTCAGACTATTAAGCAGAAGGCAAAGGCAAAACGAGGAGACTGCCTCAGAGGTGACAAGTCTTACACTTCAGTTGTTCAAGATGTAGTCCAAACTGTTGGAAAAGGTGGGCTACTTCCCTTTGCTCAGTCTTGTCTGGACCTGGGCAATAGAAAGCATGATAAGGGATCATGTAGTCCCAGGAGAAGGGTAAACCATAATGAGACATCTCTTTGTCCATCCATTCTCTTGATGAGCTATATGGTCCCAAGAAAAGGCAGCAGATGCAGGTATGCAAGTTAGTCCTGCATTTGGAACACTGATTTTGGGTCTATTTTGTTGTGTTGTAAGGCTTTAATATAGAAGGAGGAGCTTTTGCAGGTTTCAGTTGGACTGGAAACTGCTTTTCTGCTGCGCTCTCCTATTTTCAGCCTTAGCCTGCAGTTCACATTGCCCCTTCAAGCCACTTCACTAAATTAGCATAGAAAAGTACTTCTATAAATCATCTGCTGGCGATTGCATTAGCATTTCACATTTGTAGGTTTCGGTTTTCTCACAACTATTTTTACCAATTATCTAAGCAATTGTGCTGTTCCTTGTAGCTGCAATTACTCTAGCTATGTTAGATTATTAAGCTTTCTGCAAACATCTTGCTGAACTTTCATTCATTTTGCCAAGGAGATGTCTTCTGGATGCTTGTAGCTGTTGCACAAACATCTTTGCTAGTCTGTATCCTATAGCAAAGCTAAACATGCTGTATGCTTTTCTCAGGAAAGCATTTGAAATCTGAAATGGTAAAGAGACGTTTTCTAAATATGAACTTGTCTGCCCAGAGTAAAGATTTTCAAGAGACTGTGTACATAAGGTTTAGAGTGCAACCTAAGTTCTTTACCAGGTGAGATAGGATTTGTTTGAGTAGGCAGGAAAATGCAGAAGAGGGATCTGGTGAAGATGACTGCTGGCCTTATAAGAAATGATTGCAATGGCTGTTCTGAACACCTAGAATCAGTTTGTTTGTTTTATTTGTTTCTGGTATGTTGTTGTCAAACAACACAAATATCTCTGCTAACTGAAGACTAGAGTTGCTGTCCTAGAGTACGGGATTATAACAATAGGCTCCTTTTTCAAGACTAAATTTTAAAAATAACTGTCTCGGTCTAAGGAAAAAAAACTTCCTTACCTGGGAAATTAAAAGTTCTTCTGACACCATGCTATTCTGATTCCCTGCTGCTGCTGCATTATCAATGAACTCCTTTGCATGGTTTTCTCTTGTGGTTCTTGATGATGTTTTTTTTTTTTGTGAAAAATGCATTTCTCCACACGCATTTCTTCCTGCACTCCCACCTGTCAGTTCATGAAGATCAAAGTAGTATACTGTTTTTTTAAAAAGCAGATAGGGGTTTTTTAGAACAGAAATTTCTGGGACCTGAAGCTTTCAGGGCAGTACTGGGGAGAGGTTCAGTGTATCATATGTAACTGCTTTAATGTGCACTACAATTTGAGCATGTGTTCCAGGTGGTACTTTCATGAAGATTCAGGCCCTGATGGAGAGTAAAATTTGTCTTGTGTAGTGCTTCTTGATTTGTCTTGATTAGTGCTTCTGAAACGTTGTTCAGAGCTCTGCAGCAATGGAGGTATATAACAGATTAAAGCTCACTTTCAGTCTGACTTCCTTGGTTGTTAATGTTTCTTTTTGGCTAGCTGTTGGTACAACTAACAGTCCAGGCACTACAATTGTCACCCCAGCCACTTCTATCAAAAGAGATCTGCATTGATCATTAAAAGTATATAGTGGTGATAGAGTTTTATCTTTCTTTTTACGGTGAAAGATTACAGATAATTAGCATGGTTTGTATAACAGAAGTGTGTTCACATATATCTGATTTAGGTATTATGTATTTTAATACAGAATCCTTTCTTGCACATAGAAACTGTGCGCTCAAATGATTTGACCATTTGTGGTGGTAGTTCATAGTAATTAAATTGAGATTGAATGAAATGTATGTGTGACCAGGGCACATGAAGTTTTAATGCATGAAGAGAGATTAGGAAATTATGTATGTCTTAAGAAGGTGAGTTCAAAAGTTTTTCTATTTACCTTGAGTATTCAAATTGTATTAAAGACTTCATCACATATAGCATGTTAATATTTTTATTTTTATTGTAGCTGCAAGAGAATCCGTCTGGTTAGAAAGAGAAGAGAGAGCACGGCAACATTATGAAAAACACCTAGAGGAGCGCAAAAAGAAGCTAGAAGAGCAGAGATTAAAGGAAGAGAGAAGGCGAGCAGCCGTAGAAGAAAAGCGAAGGCAGAGAATAGAAGAAGATAAGGTAAAAATAAAAGTCATGAAAATACTTTTCAGCTTGCTTTTACTTAAGATATGGTACCGTCAAACTTTCTGTTTTAAACTTGTCAGCAGGAATGTAATGTAAGCTGTGGTCAGTATGAGAAAACGCGCAGAAGAGGATTTTAAGCCTTGCAGGCACAGATACCACTTTTTCAATTGCCCTTTGTGAATCTGTTGCAGCTAAGTTGAGCACGTCTGGGTTATAGTGTGTGACACTGCTCAAACTTGCACAGAAAAATACAAATTGTGTGGTTCCTATATGGTTGTGGGCTAATTTTTAGCCATTCAGTATAAGGGTAGCTAAGTATTAGTTGCCTTCTGACAAAAATTTTAAGACAGTGAGTGTGTATATTAAATAGGCTATAGGCTGATTTGTGTCAGTTAAGCTGGGAACTACTTGCAGTGTGATCCTAGGTAAGTCTGCTCATCCTTGCATTTCTTGTTCTTTCTCTCTCTCGCTGTCCTAGTATTTGGTAGGTGGGAGATTCAAGGTGGGAAGTAGCCCTGGTGTGCATTTGTGCAGTGGTTGCCAAAATAGGGCCACTGTTTTTTCTCTGCAGTTCTGCAGAAGTCTGCAACACACCTTACCTTTTCAAAATTACAGTTAATAGTTCAACTTATTTATGGCTTAATTAATGCTTAACCCTGTTCTAGAATTAGGATAGTTCATCTGAGCGTGTGTCTTACTAGGCAGCACATAAGCTTGAGCACAACTCCAAGATGCCTGCTAGGTTTTGTCCATGGGGAGGGTAGCAGAGTTTGAGAGGATTAATTTAAAAACCCAGTAGTATCCAAATGTATTATCCTGTTGTACTTAAGGAACGACATGAAGCTGTTGTACGTCGCACAATTGAAAGAAGCCAGAAGCCAAAACAAAAGCAAAACAGGTGGTCCTGGGGAGGAGCGCTACATAGCCGCATTAATAACACAGGTAAAGAGGGAGGCCTGGTTTGCTAGCCAGTTTCCCTGCCCTGCCAGTTAAATGGAATTTACTTTGCTTCTGTTAAAAAGAAGGCTGATTCAGTGTATGCTGGTTTAAATTCTCTGCTCTTGGTCTTATTCTTGCTAGCAATGGCATGTTTCTGACATTCTTTTGTAGCAAAAAGATAACAAGGAGAAATCTGAACAAAAGTTAAAACTTGTTTCAGGAGTTGACTAATTCTGTAGTTCTATTTTGCTACAGCTTCTCGCTTCTGCTGCTTTGCTATTGTTCGTGTGTGTATGTGTTGGTGTGCTTGTGCCATGTCAATTTTGTGATATGAGCTACTGTGTGCAAATATTAAATATCATGGCTCAAAAAATAGTTCTGGTGGAAATGACCAAATACGGAGATTAAAACAGACCGAAGGAAGAACTATTCTTTGTGATAAGCTATCTGTACATTGTACAGATATTCAGGGGAACTGAAAAAAGCCCCTTTTTTTCCCTAGAAAAACTTAGATGGGCAAATTAAGTGAATTTTTGCTGTATGCTTTTTTCCTCAATTATCTTCTGTAACTGAATCTGCCAGTCATTAATGTGTATATGCCCTGTTAAATATGACTGTAACTCAAAAAAGAGAACTTGTCCTATATTTCTTTCACCAGAAAGTGGTACTTAAAAAGAACTCTTCTCATCTTACTCTAACATGTCCATTTAAATGCATACAGCCTTTCATCAAGGAGGAGGAAAAACATTGAGAAAAGAATGGTCTGAAATCTAATTTGCCATATATAAGTTCAATAAACAGTTATTTTTCATAAAAGTTACTTTTTTATTTTATTTTATTTTTTGCTTAACTCTGTATAACTTGATTTTTATTTTCTTTACTGTGAAAAATCATTGTCTTGCATTCTGTCCTTAGGTTATTTTTTTGAATCATCATTCACCTTTCTCGATTTAGCAGGCCTGGAGCACCACTTCAGATCTCTGGGTGGTGCTAGAAAACCTGGTACATAATCACTGTGGTTTGTTGATTCCTTTACCCATAGATAGTTCTCAGGAAATGAGATCATCAGTAACTAAACCACCCTCGTGTAGTTGCGATGCATGCTTAACATCATGCTGCTAGATTAGAACTGTTGTTAGTCCCAGATTTTGTTGTTGTTATTATTCATTTTTAATATGGAGAGTTACTACTAGATGACTCTAAAGATCTGGCACAATTCACTAAAATGAAATATAATATTCTGTCTACTGGAATTCAAGGAGACCCAATCTGAATCTTTTGGTCTTTTTCTAAAATACTTTTGGCATACTACACATGCCTATCGCTTACACTTATTTTGCACGTGAAGGCAGACATATAAGCATCTGCATTGGTGAATATGTTGCTCAGTTTTTTACTAACAAAGAAACCAGCAGTCTTCTAGGCAATAGATTGCATTTGGCCTGTTCTACATTCATAAGTTTCATATTGCCAACATTTACACACAAATCCCATGCTGAATTTCATTCACTTGAATAATGTTCATAGAATCAAGACAAATGTTGGCATGCCAAATGCAAGTAGTGATTTTCATGTTGTCATTTGTCATCTTCAAAAAGTTGTTTTATGCAGTACATCCTTTAATCCAAATGTAGAAACTTTTTTTTTGCTGTAGTGATATACTGTCTATCCTCTCAGATGATAGGTTAGATATCAGAGATCAAATCTGAATCAAATTCCCACAAATACTGTTTTGACCAAGTTCTGTGACATGTGAGGCCCACGTACCCCGTCTGTAGTACTGAATGACACACAACACCCATAGATGAATGTGATACAATCTTGCCAGCCTACAGAGGTCTTGTTCATATCCATAATAATTATGTTTTTCCTTTTAAAACCCATTTCTGAATTTTCATCCTCCTTCAAGTACCTACTTTGTTAGTTCTGTACCCTCACAGAGTCATTCTAACATTAGATAAGGTGAGCAAATGATCACATAGGGTAGGGGAGAATCTTTCTTTCTTTCCCCCAAGCCAGTTACAGTGAATCTTTCAGTATGACGTTATCACAAATCTGACCTTCTGCCTAATAATGGTGCCTTCTCCAATGTCACCTTTGATTCAGGTGCTAAAGGTTTTTATATAAATGATCTCAGGTTTCTAAGCATGCTGTTCTTTCCCTGAAGCTTTCTATTTTGAGTCATGAGCAAGGGTTTTCTGAGAATATTGAAAGGAACGTGGAAATACCATCTTGGCTACTAGTATCTACCTCAAATCTTCCATTAAGGTCCTTGGATTGCAACCTGATTGAATGATAATCAGTGAACAGAATATTTTAGACATTTTAAATTTAAGTTGAATAGTTTTGTGCCCAGTCTTTGAGTCATCTGTACAACGTCTGCTGAGAAGTCCTTTCTATTTTGAAGGTTCTTGTGGTAGAGCAGGAATGACCTAGTCATGTTTTCCTCCTCCCACTAGTGAGCTAGGAACTGGCATTACTGCATGTGGGCTGTCAATTAGCATTATCTCCATTTGTTTTAGATCCAGACAGGCGGTCTGTTTCAACAATGAACCTTTCGAAACATGTTGATCCAGTCATTAACAAGCGGCTCTCCTCCTCATCTGCAACATTACTAAATTCTTCAGACAGAGGTACAGTTTCGAAGAGGAAAAAAAATAAAAAGAGCAAGAAAGAAAATGTTCTATACCGATGTATGGCTTTGCACATAAATCAAGCTTCTGAAGTCATTTTCTGTACTTTATCTAAATGGAGTGAAAAGACTCCAAACGTGAAAAGTAAATGGTTGAACATCTTTTTCCTGTGAGAAGAAATATGTATTTCTTGTTTTTAAAACAAGAGAACTTACCTAAACAATCTTACTTCAGCAAATGATAAAAGCGGTGCTTCTGTCAGGTTTTTAGTAAATGAGGTACAACAATTGAAAGAATACATCTCTCCATAGTGCATGCAATCATTTGTGACCTTTTATTTACATTAGGCCATTTTGTCATTATTTTGCTTTTCTTTTACTTTGGTAGTAGTTCTTGAATATCTAAGAACATGTTGCATGAAGCTTTCAAGCAGTTATTTTATTACCATTTATGTTTTTTTTAAGGAAGGGGCATGGGGATTTTTCATATGGTGTCTGTTTATTGACTTTTTGTCTTTTCAAAGATTGCTTTATGTCGGTGTATGTTTTTGATGTTTACAACTCTCCACCATTGATAAACAATCAGGCTTTCATAAGTTAATGTAGCTGAATTGCTGCCTCTGTTCTGAGGATTTATGGGGTTGAAGCATTGAGCCAAAAGGAGTTTAATAAAAGAAAGTCTCTTGTATAACTTGTGCAAAGAGCTTTGCAGAAAAGTACTTGGTAAGGATTTTTTGTCCTCTACTGAGAATGAGAAGTTCTGTCACATTTCAATCCAGATAACTGCATGTTTTCAAAAACAATTTTAGAATGAAGTTTTAGTTGTATTGCAAAACTGATTGGTAGGCATCATTATTTGTGTGTTTTAAGTGCCATGTTTTATGTGCATGCTTGTATGTGTGGTTCTGGTTGATTTTACCATGTTAATCCTTGTGGGTTAACACAGTTGCGGGGTCTGGTAACCTGTGGAAAATACAGTGTTATCTTAGGAAATAATTAATTCAAAAACGCCAATATTTTTTAACTCTAAATGTTGAAACCCAAACAGTTTTAATTTTGTTACCTTTTCAGGTGTGTATGTATATATATTTTTTCCAGGTGGTGGCTGTTCTTTGCCAGGGATGATTCTTTGAGGAAGGGTCTCGGGTGGAAGAGGGAACGGCAGTAGGCGTTAAATGTGAAGGATAGTCTCTTATGGGCTGTAGCTTGAGGTGTGATAGTTTTTGCCACCTATTTCAAATTCTGGAGAAGTTAGGCAGTACTAGGCAGTCTAATGATGGGGGAAGGGAAGGAACAAGGAAGTGAGGGCCACATGTCAAAAACTTTGAATGCCAAGGCATTCCTTGCTTGGCATCTTCATTAAAACCAGCACAGAACTCCTCAGAAGTCTCCTGTCTTTTACAGACTCCGAGACAGAAAGCAAACCCAAATGCTATAAATGCCTTCTTTCTTGCGCAGTCATATACCTCAATCTAGTTGAGCACATATCTGAAGAAGTGCTGCTGGCCTCTCCAGTGGCCTCAACATCTTAAGACAAGTGCTTAAAGGAATGATCTGCCCGTCTGCTCCCCTTTTCACCTTCCAGAGGGCACCCAATCATGTTTTGTCTTGTAACACATACTCCTACCCACAAAACAGGGAGCTGGAGATGAGGATGATAAGCTTACCCTAAGTGGCTTACAGCTGTCATCAAGAACTTGTCTTCTGTTAAGCAGTAGTTTATTATTTTTATTTTTATTCTTTTTTACCATTTGAAGGACACGATTTATTATGGCTCAGCAAAAGACAAAAGTTGTCATCAATGGATTGCCTGGTTCATTCCTTTTAAATATAGTACTGCTACATAGCTCTTTATCACAATTTTATAATCAGGCAGCTAGAACAGGCTTCTCATTGTGGTTTTATGTGAGTGGTACAGGTCTGGGTAGTTCAAACTTTGTAACAAATATGAACAAACACATTCAGTTGCGGAAAGCTGCTGTTGACCAATAAATTCTGGTAATGGTGCTCTTTAAGGAAAACTTAGCAAGTGGATACTACCCTAATAGGTAAGGTATGACTTTCTTAGTTTTGAAAAGCAAAACCTGCACTGTAGTGTGTTCTTCTTCCTCCTCCTCTCTTCAGTGAGAGAGTTTCTCTCAAAACGGGTGATGGTCTTGATCACTGCATCACCTTTGTCTGCCACCTGTATAGAAGAAATTCGGGGACTCCAGTATTGTTACCTGCTGAAAGAGAATATAAGGATAGAATAGTCTTTCTCATCTACTCCTCAGCATTTTTGTGGCTCTCTGTGAGCAAACACCACATATCAGTGAGAGTCTTTCCTTTGTGGTGCTCATCAGGAGACCTATTAAATCCCTGCCTCCCATCTGTTGCTAGAAGTAATCAGATGCTGTTGTTTGCTTACTTACAATTTATTCTGCTGCTGCTAAGACAACTTTCCAGTGTTCAGTTGCTATATCCTGAAGATAAGTACAGATGATTGTAATCAATTCACTGTTACCAGCTCCCTGGCACTTTGTGTTGTTTTCTTTTCTTTTTTTCAGTCACAAGTTAGGCAATAAAGACTTTCATTAATCTGTTTAAACTAACCTTCTAGTAGCTGGGGGTAGGGGTACTTGCACCAGCAACCCTACCAGGAACATGCTTCCAGCGTGGGACCTAGGAGCGAACAGCCCTAAGAGTGGTAGCCTAACATAGCATGAGAACAACAACAACAAAAAATCTTTTCCCCTTCTCTGTCAGGTGTTTTGAAGTACTAAAGCTTGAAAACATCACCCCAAGGCTTTAAAAGCAAGAAGAGAAAGAAAACAAAACAAAGCAAACAAACAAAAAAAACCTGACCTCAGTGTTTTAAAGCTGGTCTTGTTATTTTGGGACACTCTTTCTTTTGTATTCAACTTGTTTCAGTGTGAACTGTACACCAAAGCTCAGTTGCTCAAAGAATTGAGGTATTAATACTCTTGTACTTGGAACTCAGTGAGCCAAAGTTTAGTCGGCTGTTCTAGGTTGATGGTAATGCTAATGACTGTTACATGTATTTTAAGTGTCAGATGTGGTGTTTTCAGGGAGCTGTGCATTTGGAAAATTCTGTAAGTGGTGATGGTGATCTACAAAACCAAGATGCGTTTAAATGAACTCTGACCTAAGCCCATTGTAGAGATTTAAGGAGACTCAACTCCAAGCTCCTGGCTGAAACTATTTTGATGCCTTTGAACCACTGCTTAAATAGCCCAACAAAACCTCACTTCTCTCTCTTAGCTCACTGTTGGAGCATGTTAGCCAGCCCTCTCCCAAACACTGCCGCGGTGCTGTTAGTTGGATGCTGTGGGCACAGGATTGCTTCCAGCAGGCAATGTGTATAAGATGTGTCAGGGGCAAAGAGAGAGGAGAATTAGAGCATACTTACCTTCCAGGGCAAATGACGGGGGATAGGTGAGTGCCATTTAGTGTTCTAAGACATCGGTTTCTTAGCTGTGGCCTCTTTAGACTACTTGTTCTGTGGGGCCTCACATGTAAGATCTGCAGCTGGCCTACAGGAGCAGATTGCATTATGACATTTACTTATCAGCTCTTTGCAGCTATATAAATGAGTTCCAAGAAATTCTTTGTATGATAGTTATGACTTATTGGCCTAAAATTTCAGGGATCACTTTCTAAGGTGTGGAGCCAATTTCTGTGCAGCATTCTTGTTCTTCTGATAAGTTGTATGGTCTTTTTGTTAAACTATGGTAGAAGAATTTCTCCAGATTCAACATCTAGTAAAGCCTGAAATGACAAAAAAAGAATCTGTTGTCTTGCAACAGTAGGTTTAAAAAATGATCATGCAGAGCATAGCGCCCAGAGAAGAAAGGAAGCAAAGATTTTACCACTATTGCATCCAGTTTAGTGGAAGTCCTTTGATTTTTTTTCTTTATTGTTAAATGGCAAGTTTAATGATAATGCGTATGCTGCAATGGAGGTCTCTTTAGGGTATTTTGTGTCTTTGTATAATCTGTACCAACACAGAATGGAGCTATTAATCACAAAGAGCTCTGGCAGTAGTACATTATGTAAGGACACTCATCCAGAGAGCCTGCTGTGTTTGAGAGTACTATATTTCTATAATAATGACACTTATTGAGTTAGCAGAATTTAGGGGAGCAGTTTAAGAAATGAAGAAACATCACTGAGGGCAGATTAGGCCATTACATTCTCATAGGATCAGATTATTGAGATCAGCCCCTCTTTTCATAGGGCTCATTGTGGAGTAAAGACAGGTTCCAAGTTTATGGCTATTAGAAGTGATGAATCTCTACCTTTAAAAATGCAAATTAGTCTCTGGTTTATTACAGCCAGTCATGTCAACGAATGTTTTAGAGACTACACCTCATGAATTCAAGTTGCAATTTTCTTGCCATAGACACCAAACTAAGGCCAAGGAATGCTGAGGTGTAAGAAGACCTAATTTCACTTGCAACATTGAGATTATTGCTATGGCCTAAGCTTACTATAATGAACTCTGGGAACTAGTTGTTTTGTGATGCTCCTAATAATACCATTTGTTTGTTGCATCAGAGTATCGAAGAACCATCCAGTTCAACTGACAAATAATCAATAGAATTCTTTTGGTTACTCCTTTGCCATAATAAATGTTTAAATTGCATTAAAACAAACAAACAGAAATTTTACAAGTCAAAAGGAAAATATTGACAAGCTACATTTGCATTATTCAGTGTGGGAAAAGCAAGATGAGGGATTGACTGCAGCCAGATCAGCATGTGTAAAGCATTTTCAAAGCAGAATAACAATGCAAAAAGTTGGGTCTTGTTACTGTTGTAAATCAAAAATTATGATTTAGCGGGGGTTTTGACAGAATTAATGATCAAATGCACACCATGTATAACTGAGGTGGCTGTAGCTGCTGAGCCTGGTATCTGCAGCTCAGGCGCACAGTATCCCTTTGTGATGCTTTGACAAAGCCTCTTTCAATGACAGAAATCTGTATAGTAGTAAGCAACCGTCTTTGTTTTTTCTAGCTAGGCAAGCAGACTGCAGAAGGTGTTTTAGTAATTGATCGTATATATATACCTATATACCTAGTATGTAGAAAGAGTTTGGGACGCAAACATCTTTGTCAAAGTCTGTATTTAGGAATGGCAACTGCTCTCCTAATACAGAAGTTATCCTACCATTTGTAATAGTAGGGAATGCAGGATATGTGCAAAATATCACTATTAACCTGATAACAATTTAGCATAATGTCACAGACGGTAGCACAAAATAAATGTTCAGCTCTGTGTTCTATAGGAATTCCTCTACTAAAATGGAATAAGAATAAAATGCAAAACATTGAGTGATTGTATGGTTTGGGTCTCTAACAGCCAGTTTAAAGATTCCATGGGTATGTAGGAATAAGAATACAATACTAATACTTCTGCAACGTGTAGTCATTAGCAGAGTGTCTGATCTAACATCTTGCTTGTATGATGCATGTTCAGCTCGCCGTCTACAGCTCAGTCCGTGGGAGAGCAGCATCGTTAGCAGGCTCCTGACGCCCACTCACTCATTCCTGGCCCGAAGTAAAAGCACAGCTGCATTGTCTGGAGATGCAGGTAAACTTACAGGAGCAGAGACTTCATGTCTCAGCCACTTATTTTTCCAGGTTCCCTGTGGGATGTTGTAAAGTTATTGATCTAATTATGCGTGTAGAGTAGCATCCCAGAATGAGCTTGAAAAACCTGGATTACGTTGTGTGACAGCATGAAAACTTTTGCTACACTTGTTTGCTATGCCTCTTTCTCTTTCTTCCCCCACCTCTCTTAATTTATCTTTTGCCTCTTCATCAGTGTAACAAAAGATTACAACACACGCAGGGCACCAATGTCAGTGGCTGCTTAAGGAAATGCCCACAATGCTGTAAGGAGCTGAGTCAGCACACCCACTGCTAATGCCGGGAGCTGCTTGCTGCAAAGAACAGTTTCCTTCTGCACCAGGGCACTTCCCACATGGAACATGTTGGACTTGTAGAATGACAGGCCTTGCTTGCAGTGGATTTAATAGCATGTAAAGTTAAATGTGCAGGTTTAGTGAGGTTACAGTAGTTGCAAAGTTCTCTGCCAACCCCAGAACAGCTCTTCAATGTACCACTGAGAGGAAAATAGCACACAGGAATATGTAAATATTGCTAGATGGTAACTTAAGGCCCAGGCAAAACTGTATTTCAAAGACAACCAGGATGTACTGGTTTATTATGTATTTTAGGCACATGACAGCTGCCTTTTCTCTTATCAGAGTTTGTTTTGTGATCATGCACTAGGGATTTTACCATTACAGGAGTATGTTGCTGCACGTGCTGAATGTTTAAGTCTAGGCAGGTCTTTCCTGTTTAATATGGGCAGATCTTTATTTTAATTAAAGGACATAGAAGGAGAGATCTGGTAAGATTACTTTTAAAGAAGCTTTCACTTAAGAACTCTTATCACTAATTAGGCTGCAGTACATTTCCTTGGGGGTAGTGCTGTAAGAGCAAAAATGTGGATGATATTCTTCAAACAGTGGAATTAACAAGTAGAAACTCCTTTTCACTCTTCATGTCTTTTAAAGCAACAGCTTGTAAAATGAAAATGTAATGTCATCTACCGAGGATGATATTGGAAATTCAGCTCTTCATTAGGAAATAGCTGAGAAACAAGTGTCTTGATTTTGTAAGTGGTTACTTAACTGGAGCAAGCGTGAAGATTTTTTCTGTGACTGCTATGGTTTTATGCTGAGCAATAAGCTCTAAACTGAGTGGAATATTGAGAAAGATTGCGAATAGCAGGAATGACTGATTTATCAGTCATCAGTTTGAGGTAACTCCCCAGAAATGTCTCATCTATACTAACTGGAACTGTACCACCCGGAAGAATAATCCATCTTTTCATTGTTTTCCAGGTATTATTCTCTAGGAGCAATAACTGCAGTCCCTTCATGCAGGACACTTCCTGGAGATTAATGATCAGGTGGTGGTAATGGCTCACAGCTGCGCTCTGAGCACTCCACTCATCCCAGCCTGTCATTATTCCCAGAAAATTACCCTGCCCTTTGGCTGTAAAGATGAATTACAGTGCAAAAAGTCAAAATCAAATTAAATGTGGATTCATATCCTTAAGATTGAAGTTAAGTGAACTATTAGGGACATCCAGCATATGAGTATATCTGGATCTTTTTTTAAATAACCCTCCAAAACCAAAATGTACTTTTAAATAACTCTCCAAAAGCTCCTCTGTGTATATAATCCTGTAGGTACATCCTGATTCACTGGGAGTGCCTCATATAGTGTTGTTTGGCAACCTTGCAAATGAAAATGAACTGCTTGTCTTTTAGCATTTATGATGTCATCCTCTGTGGTAATTTTAGATAATCAACGTGCAGCAACAGAATTGATTCACAGGGGGTGGAAAATGCATAAATTGTAAGCTGTTTAAATATGTGTTTTGCCACCGCCTTGTGTCTGGTTTAGATATGCTCGACCAAAAAAAAAAAAAAAGAGTTTTCTTGTTTTTCAATTTTTGTAAGTCAGTCACCTTTTAATACCTCATTAAACATAAATCCTTATAAATAAGGCAAGCATGAGTGCCCTTGCTGTAACATTTACATGAGACTTGCTTTATTCATAATGTTAATCTCAGTGCAGGAGAATTTGCAGAGTTAGGACTGTTAAGTCCATAAAGTACTGTTAAGTCTATGAGCTCTTCCTGTAACAGCAGTTGTACTGCTGTAAGACTGGAAGAATTAACTGTATGTAGAACTGTGTGTTCTTTCAAGTGTGCTCAGAGGGATCTACAGGCAAGAAATGTTTTCTATTAAGGAAAATGAGGATGTCATTCTTTTTTGCCCCCCTTTTTTTTTTTTTAAGGGGGGGGGGTAGAGAAGGTATCCTATAGAAGTTCTACTCTTTTCCTTCAAGAAATATGCTGAATAATAATTATGCTAAGACTATATTAAATGGCCAGGAGAGACAAACAGAAACAGATAAATAAAATTCTGCAGTAATAATGTAGTTTTCCCCAATCTTCTCCTTCAGTTAAATCAGGAGAAAGTCTAAGAATACTTTGCTGCAAGAAGTTCCCAATGATGCATTTTGTAGCGTTACAGTTCTCTTTTAGTGTGTGATCAGAACACCATAAACCTAGTAAGTTGTCATTGGCAGGAGATCTTTAGGTAACAGTCTTTATCCTTGTGCAAACAAAAGAAAACTGCCATCCTGGTTACTCATTCAAGTATTTATTTCCAGGTTGATTTATTGTCTTCAGCCTGCTTTTTGTAACGTGTGAAATAGTTTGCTGTCAAGAATGTGTTCAAGTTGGCTGTTATTGTAGCATTACCAAGAAATATTAAAAGTTCTTTTACGGGCTTCAAATATTCCCAAAAGAGGGATTTTTAAAAACACATCACTTGCTAAAACTTGTAGACAACAATCAATCACCGATTTCCTAGACAAAACTGTTTTCTGTTAGTGTGTTTTGATCTTTGTGTGTCTCCTTTTATTTTCCTCTACTTCCAAGACCAATTAATAGGAATTCTGATTTTAGATTGATTGTTTTCTATTCCAAATGTAATTGAAATTCATGTCAATGCATATACTAAGCTAATCAAATTCAGACCAGTTGTTTTGTCCACTACTTTTTCAGAACCACCAGCTGTATAAAAACTTAAAAAACATTATTATTTTCTGCTACCCAGTTATGTGGCGTATGTCTTTATTTAAAAGAAAGTATTAGTTTACAAATGGAAAAGTATGAGTGTATGTTAGAATTGTATCATTACTATGCATATGGCCAAGCTAAGGTATCAAATGATGGTTCTGATTTGAGAATTAGTCATTCCTCTATTTATTAATACCTTCTTTCTTTTCTCTTGTCTTTCTCTGTTGTTTCTTTTCCTGCTGGCTTTCCTCTGTCAATTCTCCAATGCTGCTCTGTAATTAAAATGAATAATTAACAAAAACAACCAACACCGTAGTTATCCCCATTTGTCCCCGTTCAGCATCTTGCAGCCCCATCAGCCCTCTGTCCTACAAGACCATGAACTGTAGGAATCCAGCAGACCGAGCAAAACTTTTTGCCTCTACTGATGCTGTTGGACGTAGGAGAACAACGAATCTTGCAGGGGTAAGCGTGCCAGTTGTACATAAGTTAGTGTCTCATGCCATAACCACCTGGTTGAATTGCTTGCTAGAGCAGGAATAGTTATAAATCTGATACTCCACTCTGTAGGCCCTTGCTGCCCCCATTTTTGTTTCGTAGCTGGTTGGATTTTAACCAGTATATATTACATTATCTGGTGACATAGCCTGAGAATGCACCGAAGAATCTGCTTGGAAAAGCACTCATGTTTGTAGAGCAGATGCCTTAGCTTCTCATGAGGCACAGAGGCCGTCACAGAGTGTATTGTCCTTTTCTCGTGGATTGTCTGATGTCTTTTAGGACCCAAGCTGGTGTTGCAGCTTTCCCCCAGTGGGAATCTTTTTCCCAGCCACCTGTTTTCGCAAAGCCTATAGAACTTCCTATCTTCTGGGGCATCTAGCAAATTCAGCTGAGTCTCTGGGATGAACAGAGAGGAAGGTGTGCGTTCACACACATCCATATACATAAGTGCACAGAGTGCTGTCACTTCAGCTTTACTTTCTTAGGAGACCAGGCTAATAACTTTTCCTCATTGAAAAGGAAGAGGTTGGTGTAGGAGCATGGTTTGCAAGCACGGCTTCCCACAGATCACCTGTTCCTTCCGAATGATTTGGTAGCAGTGCCGTGACTGATCTGAACTTCCAGGGAGAATCATAGCAGTGTGATACAAGCAGACCAAATTCATGTTGACTGTGCTCCAAGCCAACAGGATGCAGTCAGCTCCATTTCAGATATCTTTTGCTGAACCTGGGTAGTTACATTTTTTCTTGTCCTCCACAGTCTGGGTTTTTGAGTGTTTTCACTTCAGGAGAGACAAGTGTTACAGAGCTCTCAACTAGTGAGGTTCAAAGCAGTGTGGCGCACGTGCTGCAGCTCCAGCCAAGGTGGAGAGTAGTGGCCCCTCTGCCTCGTGCTGGCTGAGTGGCAGCTCATTGTACTCTCCAGTATTCCTATGCTTGAGAGCCTGAGCTCATTATTCCAAAAACCCAAAGTTTTTCATCTATATTTAAATGGGAGAAGTATGTAGATGCTTAAATTCTGATACATTGCTTTAAACCAATAGTTCTATTAATACAAACCAGAGTTGTAACACAAATATTTTTTTAAAAATAGAATAATCTTTTATAATTCTCATCCTGAGATGAGAAATAAAGAAGGAAAAAGATGAAATGACTACCACATATAAGAATCAGTGGCAAAAAAAGCATGTGCTGGCAAATCATCCAAGAAAAAAGAGAGTAAGATAACTGTTGTACTACATTTGTGGGCTTTGAGGGCATCTGTGGTGTTGACATATAACCATGAAAGCAAAAAAGCTTGTGCTGTATGGGGACAGTGACTAAGTGGGAGTCGGGGGAGTAGGGTTTTTTGTTTTGTTTTTTTTCCCAAATGAAATCCAGGGTTTATGGGGAGGAAGTGTTGTCGTTAGAAGCAGTGGAAAGCACTGTGTGGCAACAAGCAAAGATCAGACCTTAAGAGGTGACTTCTTGCCTGTGTAAAAATTAGCCCATTGCATCTTAAGACAGTAGAGACCATGATTAAGAAGGATCCTTGCTGTCAAATGCATATTTACTGACAAAGACAGTGTCAGATTACAGAAGCTATATTAATGAACTTGTCAAACAGGCTGTAGAAACTACTGACTCAGCACTACTTTTTCTCAGCCCTCTAACCCCTCATCCTTAACTGAGTTTGCTTTGCTTTCTTTAGTCGTGTGAACTCTGGCTTGACTTTGTCTTTTTGTTTGCTGAAATATAGACTGACAAAAAAGAAAAGGAGAGAGACCATTTGTCATCCAGCTTCTCAGCCAGCTTTAAAGGAGGTCATTTTTCTTCCAACCCCAAAACTAGATCACCAGCTCCCTCTCCAGTTTGGTAAGCCAAGTACATGCTTAGCCGGAGGTTGAGCTATAGGCAGCTCTAATTGTTCTATTAATTAAATGTTAGTCTCAACAGGAAATTCAGTGCAAACTTACTTGGTGGTATGGATGTTTTCTCTCTGCAACAAAGGAAAGATGGTACTGCTTTTAGAAAAAAATATTGCCGTTGCTTTAAGAAAGGGGAAAAAGGAGGAATATACCTGGTTTCTTCCCTCTTGGCTGGGTCAGTGCTCACACATGTGGAGAGCTGAAAAGACAAGCATTTTGCATGAAAGCTAATTGATTGCTCCAGGAGTTCTGCTTGATAGCAGAGAAATAGGGAAGTTGTTTTGGTTTTAGCTATTGCAGTTGTAGAGGTGATATGTAGGTGGTGTCCAGCAGAGCATGTCTCATAGTGATTGTCTTTCTTTGTGTTTACACAGGCATGCGTCAAAGTCTTTGCCTTCTTTGCCTGGCACACCCAAGCAGGTAACTTCACCTGGTTCCTCCAAAGTTTCCTCTGCTCAGGCACGTCCTCCTTCCCCTGGCAATATCCGGCCTGTCAAAAAAGAGGTCAAACCTGAGAGTGAGAAGAAAAGACCAGAAAAGGAGGATGAAAAGGCCAATGAGGAGAGGACAGAAGAGAGTAAAGGAACATTAGCAGGTGCTGGAGAATCTGCAAATCAGGAAGAGCTTGCTGTCCAGGCAGAGGTTGGTCAAGGTAAGGAGAGATACCCCTTCAGGTTAAGGAATGCCTGAGTATCTTTCATGTTCTTTCCTCCCTTTTTCTGAAAGTAGCTTTCAATAGTTTTCTATCAAGTGGAAATCTAAATTCTTCAGAGCATTCCTGCAGATGCATGTTCATTATGAGAAAAGTGTAAACAGGCTGAAGCCCTCATGTTTGTAACAGCCAGTGCACAGTGTAGCTTCACATTCCTCTTCTCTGCACTTTTGGACCAGGACTTTGTCCCTCACATCATGATACAACTTTTCAGACTCTGAAGTAGAAGAACAACAGTCTGAAAACTAACAATGCAGGAAGCTGTCGCATAAGGGTAACGTGAGTGGTGAGAATGTTCAGCTCTGCTAGACACTCAGTGCAGTGGTGCTGATAACATTAAACTGTACCAGCCTACCTATAATATTGCAAGAGTACCACATCATGGGAGAGATTAGCAGTGTAAAGTAGAATGCAGAGGAGAACCAAGGAGAAGAGCAAAGAGGAGCACGCAGAATTTTTCAGGGAAAGAGGAAAGAGTTATTAAAAAAACAAAACAAAAAACACCTACAAACCCTGAAAAGCAGCAAGGCAGAAAAAAAAAAGTAGATGCAAAATAAAATAATGATCATAAAGTGTAGAAAGGGGAGAAGGTAAATCTTAAATTGAAAAATGTAGGTTTGTTCTAACAGACATTTTAGACCATTATAAATATATTATAAACTGTCTCAAGAATGGGATAGAGTGACCATTGTGACCACTGGGATTCCTGGGATGGGTTACCTGGGGCTCTTAATTTAAAATTCATAGATTACCCCGTGACTGTCCTTCAGAAGACAGTTTTAAGTATTAATAGTCCTACATTTAACTGCAGGGTACATAGTTGTGGGTTCTTGTTCTGCAAGAAAACCTGTTGTGAATTGATTTTTTTTTTTTAATAAGTTCTGTTACAGTAGTTGCAGTCTGATACTTAGGTCCTACCACACAAGGTGCAATCCCACAAAAAGCTTACAGTATGGATGCAAATAGTAAATGGATACGTCTATTGGTAATGGACATGTAAAGAAGGTATAAGATAATTGGGATGATGGTGTGGGCTTTCACTGCTTTTCTGATAGCCTTTTGCCGGCATCACAGAAAAGGAAAAAGCTTCCTTTTTGAAGTATTTCAAGGATACTGCTAAGGTAACTGCAAATGTTTACAGGCTGTACTTTCCAAGTCCAAAGTACAGACCAGAGAAACATGGCAATGCTTGTTTGGCACTTTAGCTCAGGAGGAAGAGAGGCTCAACTTCTCTGCAGAGTCAGTCAATATTTGAGTTAGTGAAAAGGTTACTTAGTATGGAAACAGATTATCTGTGATAAAGGAATTTGAAAGTGAAGTAGTTTGTATTCACAACAGAGAAACAGGTAGTGGAGAGAGGCAGAAGAGAAGTGGTGAGCAGCACTTCAAATTGGATGTATTTTATCAAAACCAGGGGTCCAAACCACAAGTGGCTGGGACCAAAGACTGAGACCTCAGGCTAAGCATTCTACATCTGAGGTTAGAGGACAGGCCTTGTACTTGGTGGAGGCCCAAACTGCCAAAACAGCATGGCTGAATCCAAGAATCTAGAGAGGAGCAAATGCAGCATTTGTGGCTGGAGTGACATTGCTGATGTCTCCTATGTCTGTGCTGCAGGTGAAAAAGAGCTGATTTCAGCCTTGAAGGCCAGCCTCTAACCTGAACTTCCCTTTACTCTGTCTGGCTCAGGTACCAGCTAGCTGTGTAGACACAGGAGCCAGGAGGTCAGCAAGTAATGATCACTGGTGGAGCTAGTCAAGCTTTTGCAGTCAAATCTCATGATTTCACCAGTCCCAGTTTTAATGGTATTTTGGGTGTGCCTTTGCAGGCTGTTATCATACTTTCTGACAGCAGGCCAGGTGTGTGTTGAATGTGCTGCTTGTTACACTGCCAGATTCAGCAGCTGAGGGAAGAAGTGAACCCTAAGCAGTGCAAAGCTGTGCTCCCTTCAGGAGTGACAGCCCTGCCTTGCTCCATGTTAGTAAATTAAAAAGGACCGAGGTGCAGGAACTCTGTCATTTCTACTGCTCAACTATTACAAGTAGTCTCTGGTATGTTTCCGGTCCAGGCTGTAACTGCAACCCCACATTTTCGTCTGTCCCCAAGGCTACTAAAAGCATAGCTTTAAAGGACTCCCAAGCTTTAGGAGTGATCAAGTTACTTACCTTTTTCTATCTGACCATCCCAGAGTTTTCTGAGTTCCACACTTTGTCTTGGGGATTAGCCCAAGCCAAGTCTGTTCCCTAGGGGTGGACTGAATGCTTGCTTTAGCAGTGTGAGGCTAAACTGTGCCACTTAACCTCAGGGCTAGGGAACAGGCCCTGGCACTCTTCAAATGGCTGGTGTACACATAGCCTTCGAATTCAAGGTGAAAGCCCAGAAGTAGTTATAGAAAGACCTGCCTAGATTGTATTTGATAACAGGAGATGGAAGAGAATTCAGTAGATGTGAGCATTGAGCACAGAGAAAGCAGCCAAATTTGTGTTTGTGTATAATGAGGTGTAGGAGGGGGGATCAGAGAAGAAACCCCTATTGGAAGTTTTTAGTGAGGTGAGGAAAATAACATTCTGCAGAGTGGGTAGAAATGTAGATTTAAGTTATCTCTTTGACATTCCTGATGACTTATTTCACATGTATCTTCTCAGGTTCTGATTCCCTTGCCAGTTCAAACGCTTCCCGATCCATTTTTGTCTGCATTGCCAGATGTGATTACCCTGAGAGTGCTTTGTTTCCTCCAGTTAGCTTGTGTGTTGTTAATGGTCCCTGGCCTCAAGAAAAAAAGTGTAGTTGAGGTGCTCTGTACCTGTGCTAGAAAATGCCAGGCAAGCTTGCAGAAATGTGAACTAATGTGTAACTTGAGAAAAACCTGTAACACCTCTACCTTGTGGCTAAAGGTGACCATAGCTGGTCCTGGTTAAAGAATTAATATGAAGGCAGGTGCTTGCCTTACCACTGTAAAAATAAAAAATATTAACTAAAAAAAAAATATTAAAAGAGGGGGAAAAAATACCTCCATAAGAACAATTTTAATGAATTAGTGACAGCAAAGCCTATTAAGGTTTGAACGCAAGCAATAGTTCACCAATAGTGGCAAACCTTGTAAGAAGCTGTATTCTGGTCCTGTAAGTTGTCTTGTTGTGGGTCAGCCCCAGCATATGTCGAAAGCACCTGCAGGAATCCTGCTGGCTGATAAAGGTTGGAATAACTGCAAAATTGATGCCAGTTTTTGTCCTGCCATTATTGCAGATCACTTCAGGCAGTTGATGTTTGTCACCAAAAGGGACTGGCCTATCACCAAAAAGTCTGGCCCTAATCTTCGGCTATAGACTATCAAACAGAAGAAAATATATTATTACATTTCTTTTCTGGTCTCTGAATAGAATCAGGAGAAACTTAGCAAATGTGATGGTAGGGACTTGCTGAGCCAGCATATCTCCTATTGAGACCCTGTCAGCCTTTATTCTTCTGACAAAAAAAGTTGGCTTAACCTTCCAACTGAAGCTGCTTTACATACCCTGTAGAAACAAACTTCCCTTAAGAAATGTGTATCCCTAGCATCTAGAAATTTCCTCCTCCTCTGAATCATTTATAAAACCATGTAAGCTTGAAAATACTTTACAGAGTATTTTGAAACTCTATTTTCTATTCTGTTCCAGAGAGGTGTGTGTGCGTGTGTGAAAAGTGTGTCATCTTGGCTACTGTGTCTGTGCAAACCAGTTCTCCATCCCATCTATTTCAGCAACCAGCCCGTCCCTATCTCCTGCTCCACCAGCACTTTCTCCACCCCCAGCCCCCACGAAGACCTCTGCAGGTACAACTGATCCTGAAGAAGCAACAAGGCTGCTGTCTGAGAAGAGGCGCCTTGCCCGTGAGCAGCGGGAGCGGGAGGAGCAAGAAAGGAGGGAGAGAGAAGAGCTTGAAAGGTGATCCTAGACCTCTGCAGTGGAGAAGATATGTTTTTAGCAGCTTCCTAGCAGCTGCTTGTATATATTTTGTTGTTATTTTGTAATATATGAAGCACAGTACCGAAGTGCAGGAGACATGAGTTCCTCCCCAAAAAGAATTGTTTCTGTTGTTTTTTTTTTCATAGGAACAATATATACCTAAGCAGACCTGTAAGGTTAAAACCTATCCCAAGCAGATATCTGTTTTATTAGTGCTTTAAAATAGAACAGCAGTGGAGAGCAGATTCTCAGTGTAGTGATTCATTGTTCCCTCAGAGATTAACAAAGCTGTACTTGTTTATTCCAGCAAGGGAGCTCTCTTGGCTGATGTCAACATTGTGACAGTGGCAATGTCTCTTACTTTGTACCCTAAGATCTCTGCCATGGGTGGTGTTTAGATGTCTGACAGCTGTGACTTAAAGCTTTCTGTTTTCTCATTTAAAATCAGGACACCCAACAGTTTTGGAGGTAGGTGATGTGGTGTCTCATTTTCTACCAGCAAATGAGTAGCCCACCTGGACGTTTATGACTATAACACAACACAAGTTGAGCACCCTTTTAGAAGGATACCATGCCTCTGGAATTTGTTAGGGTTCCTTAAGAGCATTGCTGAATGCAGGAACAAGGCAAAGCCAGTTAAAATAGCCTGGATTCCCAAAAGGCTCATGACACTGTCCCTCTCAAAAGAAAATAAGTTGCTGTGGTGTAAGAGTAATATGGTGAATAAACACTGAGGCTGAAAAATATAGAACAAAAAGTAAAGAATAATCAGCTTTCTCAGAAAAGAAGTTTTCAGTGTCTATTCAGTGCCTTCATAAATTAACCTGAAAGGACTTGTGGCCAATGAGATAATGCTGGTCTTTAGGGAGATGAAAGCTAGTCATGAAGAGCTTCAGATGTATCTTACATTGCTGAGACACAAAATGCAAGCTGAATTCCAATACTGCTAAACATAAAGGAATGCATGTAAGGAAATAATTATGTGGTGGTGGTCTCCAGTCTAATTATTTCTCATGGAAGAGATCTTGTTTGGAGATGAGTATATGGAAGTGTCAGATGAGTCATGGTCAACAAAATAGATGAACTGTTATGAATTACTAGAAAAGGAGAACAAAATAGAAAATGTCATTGTGAACTATCCGTTCACCAAGAGGTGAATCCACCTCTTGAATGTTGAATTTTATATTCTTCTTGAGAGAGTAAAACTAGGAAAATAAGTAGAGAAAGACATTGAGGATGATCAGAAGTATAGAACAGCTCCCATATAGAAGTATAGAACAGCTCCGAGGGAACGGCATGAAGCTGCATCAGGGGAGGGTCAGGCTGGATATTAGGAAAAGGTTCTTCACTGAGAGGGTGGTCGGGCACTGGAACAGGCTCCCCAGGGAAGTGGTGACAGTACCAAGCCTGCTGGAGTTCAAGAAGCATTTGGACAACGCTCTCAGAAATACGGTTTGATATTTGGGTGGTCCTGTGTAGAGCCAGGAGTTCGACTTGATGATCCTTGTGGGTCCCTTCCAACTCAGGATATTCTGTGTTTCTATGGGGATTCTTGTAGATTAGATCCACACCTAAACAGGTGAGGATTCTTCAGCTGGGAAGACCACCTGCCCTCTGCTTCTGAGTGGAGATATGATAAGCTACAAAGTCCAAAATATTTGGGGTTACATCAAAGGTGAAGGGGGAAAATTATTTGCATCCATAATGGGAGCTAGGATGGGGGGCATCAAATGAAATTAGGAGGTAACATGCTCAAAAATCAGCAAAATTAGATAGTTTTTATTTAAATTCAGGAGTCACTGCTGCAACATAAGGTGGGTGCCAAAAAAAGGACGCTATTTCAAAATATGGTTAAATGAAATAACAAAAAGAAGTGTCTCTCAAGATGCATTGAAGTCAATAGTACTGTTTCTGAATCAGAAAGTACCTGAGCCGTGGATTGGTGGAAGCCTGGCATATGCTGGAGAAGTAATGGTATTGCCTTGTGAAGTTTTTATATGTTCCATAGGGCTTCGCCTTTGGCACCTGCTGGAAGCAGAACAGATGGCTTGGCCTGACCCACTTCAGGTGTTTTAATGTTCTTGTGAATGAAACAGCAGTACAGCCTTTATCCAGCTGTTCTGCAGTGCTGGTGTCTTGGGTCAGGACACTGCTTTTTTTTTCCTTCTTTCCTTTTTCTTTTTCTTACGCTTGTTTCATGATTGCAGGCAAAAGAAGGAGGAGCTTTCCCAGAGGATAGCTGAAGAAAGAGCTCGCCGAGAAGAAGAAGAAGCTCGCAGACAGGAAGCAGAAAGAAAACAAAAGGATGCAGAGGAGGAGCGGGAAAAGGAGGAACGGCTGCGCCGACAGGCAGAAGAGAGAGAACAGAAGGAGAGAGAAGAGATGGAGCGCATTCAGAAACAAGTATGCTCCCCTCCTGGAATTTCTGTGTCAGTCTGGTTGGCAATAGAGTAAATGAAGCAACACCTCTTGAGTAATACCTGGATTAGAGGGTATCTAAAACTTAAATGCTATATAGAGTGAATAGGATTGGGGCTGACTTCATTTCATGGAGTGGTTTGAACAGTAAAGATGCTGCTTCTTCACAAAAGCATGTGGTAGGGAGTTTTTTTTTTTTTCTTTTAGAACTTAGTTTAGAACAAATCCTTTTCTATTACTGATAAAATGTGATAAAAAAAAATCAATAGAGTTGTACGGGGGGAATTTAATGAATGGTGTTACACCAGAGAACTGTTTGTCCATACAGTTATAGAAAGTCTAGAGGCCAGGATAACTAAATATTCAGCGCTGAAAAACATTGCACTGCTGAGTTCTAATCCTGTGTGCAATATTGCTTGTGGAGGGCTAGCAGGAAGGGGTAGGTTTTGATCACTTTACTCAAGCCAAGGAGCACCTTCTACCTGGTGCATTTCTGCTGAAATCAGTACAGCTACTCAGAAGACATGAGAGTAAATGAATCAAAACACAGTTTTTCAGTGTGCTTTCATTTCTTTTACGATGGGCATAATGTTGTTAGTATACCAGCTTTAGGAGGGGCCATGGTAAGTATTTTGGATAGGATTCTTTTCTTTTTGCATGCTCTTCTACTTTTTGCAAGTGCTTTTTCTCCTCCTGAAAGTTCAGCACTTCAGTCCCATAGGCACTAGTTTTTTTCTTCTGGTACATAATTAAATGTATGCTTCTGAAAAAGAAATGTTTTAAGGATTGTGTTGAAGTGAACATAGCTTAAAAACCGCAATTTTCATTTTCAGAATATGTATACTGCTTTCTTTGAAATGTTAAATTGAGGTACATCACAGTGTAGAACTCAGAAATAAAGGATGACCAAGTTTTTTTGAATGATACAGCTTTAACTAATGAACTGTTGTAGTTCCATCATACAATACTGTCACATTTGGAGAGCAAAGCCTTTCAGCAGTGTTTTCCAGTGAGGTTTCACATGTAATTAAAAAAGCAGGAATGGAAAGTTTGTGCAAATGTACCTGTGGCTGTTTGTCCTTGGTCTCATTAAGCAATGACTCTGTTGGCCAAATAAAGCATTCTACTTCTTTTGTTTGACTTTCAAAACCACTCAATACATGAATCTCTTGAATGCTTTCCTGGCTGCTGTTCTAATGCTGAAGGTTAGGAAATATGTTTGTCAACTGGTTTACTGTCAGCACATGCCACACCGAACAGGCACAGAACCAAATAAGATGTCCAATATCTACTTTTGATCTCTACATCTTATGCAAAACATGGAGATTAATCAAGAAATATGCCATTTGTTCTGAAAAGGTTTGTTGGCAACTTTTAAACCCCAAGTGTGTTTTTCCAGGGTTTGTAGACATGTGTAGATGAGCAGATACCAGTGTAAATCTGTCCTTAAAAAGTAATTTTTTCCCTGCTTCTTTGTCTTACTATCAACTCAGAAGGAAGAGGAAGCTCGTCTACGGGAAGAGGCAGAGCGGATTCGATTAGAACGTGAAAAGCATTTCCAAAGAGAAGAGCAAGAGCGCTTAGAAAGGAAGAAGGTAACAGTACATGCAGAGAAACTGTAATTCATCTTGTCTTAGCAGTTTGCTTCCACCTCATCTGTAGAAAATTACTCATGATATTAATGTGCCCTCAGAAAAGCTGAGGTCCTCATCTCTGTAGCCTGATGTGAAAGTGAAGGGAATATTGCCAACAGCAATAAATAATTTATCTTCTTGCAATAAGTAAATGCAACTTTGATAAATGACACAGTTATGGTTTGAGAGAGAGAATTTTAAATTACTGTCAGCAAACATTATTTTACTCCTTTACATTTTTTTTTGTAGAGGCTTGAGGAGATCATGAAGAGAACTAGGCGTGTAGAAGCTGTAGATAAGGTCAGTGCAGCTAACTTGACATGCATAAATATTGGGCACATTTCAATTCTTCCCTCTAGTGCTATTTTTAATTCACAAAACTGTGCTTCCTTTGTAGAAACCCAATGACCAGCAAAATGGACATATATCAAAGGCAAATATTACTGGAGAAGCAGGTATTGTATTTAAATGTGCCCCGAGCACAACAGGTGAATAAATGCCTATTAAGCACAATTATTTGAGATACGGTTCTGAAACTTGGCACACTAATTTGCAGTAAAGAAAACCATTAAAAGAGTGTAACTGAAGTCTTAGCAAACATTATTGAATTAGCCTTTCTGTATAGGTAGTTAGCTATTAGTACACGAGTCAACTGTTTCAGTGACTTTATTATTGGTGTTTAACAACAGGGAATTGCTTATGAAGTTTAATTATTTATAAAGGAAAAAAAAAGTTAACTAGGTTAGCTTTGACAGACTTGATCACTGATTTTGCAGTTTCTTTTTATAGTAGTAGAAATGGGATCAGTCATCAAAACAAATTGTTCATAATTCTAAACATTTCCCTATGATTTGTCTTTCTTACATGCTGCTTTAGTCACTTGGTCTTAATTTCTATTTCTTTTCTTTCAAAATTCAGCGCTTACAAAACCTTGGAGTCTCTCTGTCATATCCACACTCTTAGGCTTTCCTTCTATTCTGTTCCCTTTGCCTTCCCCTCCCTCCCCCAGTCATTTTAGGTAAAGCTCTAGCTAAAACTTTAATACTTACAACAAAAGAAGCAAAATAAAATTTAGCTCATATTCAACAATAAGCAAGTATGAATTAGCAGGATTGAAATATACTCAAGCCAATCTATGAAATAGCTATCTTACTGTAGCATAACATACTAAATGACAATAATCTTTATTTCTCTTTTGTATTCGTGTTGAGTAGCAGGCAGGACAAATAACAGCACTGGCTGCTCATACTGCTTTTTTTCTTGACGTTTAAAGTGAACAGACTAATTAGCACTGCCAGGACGCCTTTTGGCACAGGTTTCATTATGTGTATTTGGAAGTTACTTGTTTACATATTGTCTTTGTAAATAAAAAACAGTTTGGAAACTGCTGATACTGAATGCATCTGGAATGCCATCTGTTGCTGCAGGCACTGCTGAAGTTGCTATAAACCATTTAAATAATTCTTGAAAGGAAAAATGGCTCTGTAACCTTTGGCTAGTGCTTTCCTTCCAGAAGCAGAAAACAAGTAGTCAGTTTTCTAAGGCAGAGGAGAATTTGAACCTCCATTTCCCCAGTGCCAAGGGAAAGCTGGAATTGTTCAGTGACTGGATAAACATAAAACTGCCCCCACCCTCAGTGCTGCTCTCCTGTTTGGCTTTGCTTTATCTAGATATGCTATTGAATTAAAGATATGAATTAATGGACATATTTCAGCCAGCTCTAACTTTCCATATTACATTCTAACAGACTTTTCCTGACCATATGCAAATGGTGATTTTTTTCTCTTATTTTCAATCTTACTGTTTGGCAAAACATGAGGAAACCTTTATAGGAGTGGCCAAATCACACAATGAAACAAAATCCATCACCTTTCTGTCATTTGTTTGGCCTCTGCTTCAAAATAGGAGATAATTCTGCCTTCCCAAAACAGAAGAACCAGCCTTCTTTTTAAATGTTAAAAACAATGTAAATTCCTCTTCATCTATTTGTAGAAATACTAAAATCTATAATGTTAATATCTTCCATATAAAAACTTGCCATATATCAGACCAAGTCATTCAGCATAGAAGACTTCAGTCCAAGCATTTAGAGCATAACAAAACAGGAGCAGCTGATGAAGGGTCCTCAGGTGATCTAGATAAGTGCATCCAAGCCTATGAATAGTAAATTGTTCTTGTGATTGTTATAACAGATGCTAGGGTACAACTGCTTCCTTTTACTGAGCTGTATATGAATTAGTATGACTGTAGATACAATGCAGAAGGCTGTTGTTATACTTCAAAAGAACATCCTGAGGCAGGCCAGTAACATCACATGGTCTTTGTACGTAGTCTAATTTTATGTTGCTCTTTGCAGCATTTTATGGTTGTGATTTGGTACTTGTTGAAAGAAATATCCTTCTGTGGAGATGTTCCCTCTTTATTTCCTTTTGGTTTACAGTCAGTGATCAACTTAGGAACTGAGAAATACCTCTCTGGATTTGTTAATGTCCCAGTGTTCTTCCATTCCATTCTCTGTTGCATCTTTAAAAGTGCCAGCATAATATTCTGTCAGATATCAGCCTATTTTGACCACCAGCTTATGTGTTGGAATTGTTTATATCATTGTAAACTGACTATTCCTGTCCATAAAGCTTTAGCTTTGAAGTCTTTGAAATTTTGGACCTGAAACGGGGCTGATGTGCCCAAAAAATTGACAAAGGAAGCAGGGGGATTAACTGTATTTAAAAATTGTAGCTTGCCTTGACTGTGCTATCTTTTGTAGGAAATGTTTTATCCTACTTTGCAGGTAGAGGATGTTGCTTGGTTTTATGAAAACCTGCTTTCTCTCTCTAGTCATAACGAGTCCTGCATCTCCCTTGGGACCTTCAGGAGGGCCTCAGCTTCAGCATGCAACACAATCTCCGCACAATGGGAAACCTGTAACCTGCACGCACGTGATTGCTTCACATCAACCCCCCATAAATATGGACAGGTAAGAGCATTGCTAAATATTAGAGGGTGTTTACAGGATGAGAGTTACTAAAGTAATAAATTGTTTTCTCAGATCCAGGTATTCCTTAACTAAATAAGAGACACAGCTGTTCGATTTGCCTCGTTTCCTGTTTATTTTTTTATCTTTTCCTGTGTTCAGAAAATAACTTTATCATCTTTCACTTAGCAGTAACCCATTTTTGCTAACTGAAGAATTTTGTAAAAATATAGTGCATTCTTTGCAGTGTTTGGAAGAATGTGTTGCCAGCAATTATTATATAAATTGAAACTTAATGGAAAGGGCATTTTTTTGTGCTCCTCGCCATGAATTAAGCATCATAAAAACCACTGTTGATTTGCAGGGTTAGTTTTCTTGGTTCGCATAATCAACACTCTGCTTTCAGACTAGATGCTTTGATTTCTAAACTGCTCAAAGTATTAGCAAATTTTGATCACTAAACAAGTCCTTCGTATGAGATACAGAAATACTCATTTTGACTTTGTATTTTAAAATCCCTTTGTCCTCTATAAAGGAGAGTTTGTGGAGGCAGATATTTAACATTAAGAGTTCTTTGTAGTCATGAGGCTAGTCACTCAGATTTTGAGAAATTATTGAAATTCTTGAAACCTTTGTGTTGAACCAAATGAAATCTGTTACATAAGCATGAGCTGTCAGTTACTTCAAGAAAGCCAAATAATCCCATAGCCCTTTCATGTTTTATGCAGGTAATGCCAGAATATGCATGGAAAAACTTGAATGTGGGAAGCCATCACACAGTCTGTAATGGGCGGTATGCTTCAGGGTGTGATTGACACTAATTGAAGGAGGAATTTGCCCTCTCTCTGTCCTTCCATATGCCTGGGGGATCTTAGCCTGCTGTCATTCCGACAAAGATGCTCCTGCTGAGATAAGTTCTGTCAGTGACACTGAGCACTGAACTGCATTAGATGAGCTGCACAGAGCTGTCTCATAATTATCTCAGGCAACTATTAAATCTTAATCACTCCCAACCTTAGATGCACCTTGATGTTTGTAATATAAAATGTGCCACACTGATGAATGCTCTCGTGTAGCACTATATTTGGTATGGAAGGAGCCTCTGAATAGCCAAAGTGAAGAATGAATAGATGAGACTGAAGAGCAGGAACAAAAATTGGAAGTGTATATGAGGCTGTGAAAGGAGAAACTGATACGCCAGGCTAGAGTGCAGAGGGACTCTCCGCTTTAGAGATACATCCACAAGGAATGGGAAGGCAAGGGCTGAAGCACTTGATAGCATCCTGGTGTTAGCTTAGCCCAGGTAGCTTGATAAACTGTTGGAAGGAAGACATAGCAGCACAGATCTTATCACATGATAAAAGTCACAGGTGCCAACACCATTGCTACTGCATCTTGTGTTTCACAGGTGTCTGGCATGTAGATACAGCTGATATTGTAGCACATGCAGCAGCAACAGATAGGGATCGTCTTCTGTGTGAGCACCTCACTCCAGCCCTACGAAAGATTTGACTTTTACCTGGAAAAGTCCTGAGCCCGTTTTAAGGGTAAGATAGCTCAGATTTCTGACCAGAACTTGAAAAGGCTTTGCTGGGGGGACTTCTGGAATGTGTGTGTATGGGCAAGAGGAGAGAGCGAAGGAGAGGAGTCCTTGTAAGGCCTAGAGCAACCATCAGTCTCATTGCTTCTCCTACAGTGTACTGTGTGGGAAGTCCCAGGCTAGAATCGCTGTTTCACTGGCCGCAGCACAGATGAAGTGTATGTGTTGGTACTGCTCTGGGGTCCAGCCTGGATGCATCTCTTTGAACAGGACTGTTATTTTTTGTTGTTTAGTGACCAAGCAGAGAGTACCTGTACTTGGGGTCACTCCTCACATGCTGCAGGTGCTCTGCCCCTTGCAGCAGCAGTACAGAAGGAGGGTGACTGAATGCTATTAGAGGTTTATGTGAAAATAAGAAGTTCTGCTCTGTTTGCAGTGGTAAACCTTCATTCCTGATTCCTCCCCATCATGTCATGCCAGCTATGTGGCTGGGATCCAGTTAGAAACAGCATGCTTGCTTCTACATTCATGAATACAATGTAGGTGAGAAAAATGAAAAATTTTGTTGGAGCTAAGGCAATTGATTTCAATAATTCACCATCTTCTGTTGCTGCTTTTGATTAGCAATGCAGATCTCATTGTACTGGAACTTCATTAGCCTTCCAAGGTCATTAGGCTTCATAAATCCTAATGAAAATGCTGTGATGTGCTATATTATTTACCAGATATCTGTTATCAACAATTATTAGTTTTATTAATAAACGTTTATTGCAGATGATACCTTGTTGCTATCATCTATCACACCCAACAGTGGGAAATCCAGTTAAAAATTTAATGCTAGAATGCTAACGAAGAATAGTGAATTACTATTCAGGAGGAAAAAAAAAGCGACCTTATACCTGACCTATAACTCTGTGGTGAGAAGAGTCACAAACGAACTTAAATGAAGATACTTTTCATCCAAGTGTAGTGTGGTGGAAAAGGCAACACTAAATATATTTTAAAATGGAACATACCATGGAAATTTTTCAATTAGATAGTGAAGTATCCAGAATTACCAAGAAAACTGGTAGTTCATGGAGATGCTACAATATTATTAATAGCATGGTAACTTCTGCGTTGATTCTGGTGGTTTTGTATGTTTGTTTTTTTTTTTCCAGCAAATGCAAAAAGTGCATTTGAAACGGTAGTTTGAAAATAATATATTATGGTAAGGTATTTTCAAGCTTTTCATAAATTATAAAAGATTCCAACCAAATTTCTTCCAATTTCTAATTTTTTATTACCATACTGAACAGAAGAAAGACAATGATAGAAGTTGGAGTTGAATAACCAATACAGCTACTTAAGTCATCTCTCACCTGGAGATTTTTGTTTGTTCTTCACTTTCTAATTATTTTCCAAAGTTACATTCTGTCTGCTACATCTTAGGAAGATATTTAAGTACAGTGATCTATATTCACAAATATTTTACTTGTTTTTCTCTTTTAATTCATTCCTTTTTCTTTCTTTCTTTCTTTTTTTTCTTTTGGTTCTTCATAATAAATGCCTGCAAGAGGCCTCAGTGAGAGCTGTTTATCTTATCTGTCTCTCTCCATCCCGTATAAAGGCAGCTAGGTTTGGGTAGGTTCGGTAACCAATTTTATGAAATATAAAGTTAGACAAGGTGATTCCAAAGCCTGGGGTCCAATATGCTGTTAATGGCTACCTGTGACATCTCTGCTAAATCACATAAATAAAAGAGGAGGCTTAAGTGTCTTTCAGATCAGGAATAACAGGTACAGAAATACTTTGACACATTTCAAAGGCTTGTAAATCAGTATTTTATTTTTTTTTAGTGTCAGTTTCAGATGGGTGATCAGCAAGACAGACATACTAAATTCTGATCTCTTTTCATTCCTAATTTACTCTCTTCAAAGTCTTTAAGTATGGATTATATCTATACCGATCTTGGTCTAAAATTAACCACATCAAATGTAATTTTCAGTAGTTTTTAACTTTTTGGATGTTCCAGTTCCTTTTTATTATATTAGCTGCTCTTTTCTCAACTACCTCCAGTTTATCTTACTAGTACTGATGCACTCAGATCAAAATGCAAAACTGTACAAATGCTTTTTTTTAAGCTCCCTTAAAATGAATCTGTCCTTCAGATGCTTGCAAAACTGTGATGTTTGGAAATGCACTGAGAACAATTCAGCCAACTTTTTTTATTATGTAGGTATCTTGCTTCAAGCACAATTACAGTGTATGTTAGAATGCCAAAATTACCCAGCTGTTAGAAACATACCAGCAATGTCATATACCTGAAATGTTGTGCTGGACACTGAGACGTTGCTAAGAGTGGAACATAAGACAGTAAAAACAGCTGTAGCAAGTCAAAAATCCATTACTTTTTTTTTTTTTTTTTTTTTTTTTTGCTTCAATTACCCATAGCAGTTGCTTAGGGAAAGAGTGTTGAGGGGGGGGGTAAATACCAAGAGATTCTCTGCTCAGTGAAGGGTTACTACGTATTGTGGTCCAAATGCAACCATAGCCTCAGGCAGTCCCTAAGCTGCTAATTACCAGAAGCTGCAGGGTATACCAATCTCCTAGGAATTTGTCTAATCTCCTTCTGTGCTTATGGCCTTTAAGATGTCCAGTGGAAATGAATTCCACAGTTCAGTTTTTCCCTTTGTTTCTTCTAAACATGATCCCTATTAATTTGTTGGATTGCCACCTACTTCTTATTGCATAAAAAATAGAAAATATATAGTGATGGTTTCCTCTTCTGCACCCACTTTGTGATTGTATAGACTCTAGTCTTGGAAGACATCTTTCAACTCTGAATCCTAGTCTAACTTAGTGTGTAATGTTGACAGTGCAATGACTAATAAATATGAAGAACTATTTATCTATAAAGTTAGCTGATCAATCAGATAGAAAAATTAATTTCTCTTTGCAGAAGTAAGGTACTTCTCTTCGTTGTGCCAATACTTGTTGAGGTACTTACGCTGCTTAATTTATATGCACGAGCAGTCTCCCTCTTCCCCCCTCTTTCCTGACCCATCCATCAGACTTCCTAATACTGTGTTATCCTACCTCTGGTAAGGTTATTGGCAGTCGATGGGGATGAGATAAGTAATATGACACCTTATAGTGAATAATAACCTAATAACTATACATGATAGAGCAGTTTTTATTAGTCCTAAAGCATTTCACAGATTCTGTTCTTCATCTTAGAGATGTGAATCTCTGGCGCAAAAGGGTAGGTGATGTGACTTGCGGTCTCTCCCAGGCAGCCAGCAGGGTTTCTGTGTCTGCTTTCAAACACATGCAGTGAATCGTGCTTTTCATTTTGGAGTTTGCTCAGCATACCCACAGATAAAAAAGGGGATTGCTTTTCTGAAAAAGAACTGGTGATGGTTTGAAAAGCTGGGAAAGATTTGATATGAAAACCATTGTGTCATTCTCACAGAAAATCTGGGCTTTGGATAAAGCGTTAACACCTTTTAAAGTGCAATAATTATCTTCTTTCTCTTGGGAAGTACTGTAAAACAATTCTGTAGTTGTTTGCGAAGAGTTGGACACCCAAAGGAGACAGTAGATGAAAATAAACCATATGAAACCACCTACTCAGAAATGGCCTGAGGAAATTTTTAGCCTTGTTCAAATCTAGGAAAATTGCATCTGAGCCTTTGTGGCTGAAGCATTTCCAAACAGCCTGAACAGCTGATGTCCGAATAGGGAACACGGACCCAAAAGTGCCAGGATCTAACTACTGAGGGCCTTAAGAAGCACTTGTAAAAGATCTCATAATTTTTGAGTGACAGTTGGGTACTTGCTCTTTCTGGAGTAGCTTTGGGTCCTGTTACTGTCATCCTGTTCAACAAAGTAGCACCTTAGTTCCTCCCCTGTGGCCAGACAGTGCATGCTGTGTGAAGAGACAGCAGGATTTGATAGTACAACAGCTAATAAAAGGGTTGGGAGAGGAGGGGCAAGACTGAGACACGATGATGTGTTTTCTCAGGAGAGAGTGTGTAACTGAGTGTGTACCTGTGCTCGTAACACTCGTGACTGGGGGAGACCTGTAAGAGCTCGCTCATAAAGGCATCTGTCATCATCTGGGAGATGGAAGAAGAAAGTGCTGGTGACGTGAGGGATGCTGGGAGGTGTTGCTTTTGGTTTGGGCATGATCAATGGGAAGAGTGCAGAGCTGAGTAGTGCCTGGAAGATAAGCCCCTGGAACTTGGCGGGGAGGAGGGACTGAAAGGAGAACTGAATTGGGAAAGGAGTTTTTTCTCTGGCTGAGTGGCAGGCAGAAGAGGCTCCTCAAAGCCTGGAGGCAGTGGTGATCCAAAGAGTAACAAAAATGACAATGACCTTATCTAAGAGCAATTAGTTTGATTTGCAATAAGAGGAAGGGCACCTTAGCATGCAGATATGGCAAGGGTTATGAAAGCTGAGAAAGGCCATAAATTGCATTAGGTAGGTGGCTCGAGATAGCAGTGGTTGTGCTGTGAAGGTTGAGTTTTTTACTGCTTCCCATTTCAGTCACTTCTCAGGACTGCAGTGTCCTTGAAGGTCTCTGTAGGTCTGGGTATAGTGTAGCCAAATGTAAGGACTACCCCATGTGCTTGAGGGAAGGCATATCTAGTACCTTGCTGTAAAAACAGTCTGCTGTGGTAGTAGCATAATTTTGTTTTTACTGGCTAAAAGAAGGCTCTGGATTAATGTAAATTTCCATCTGTAATATTGCTTTGAGGAGGAGTAAATTTCTATTCTAGATTAAGTGTATGAAGAAATACTTACGTTTCTCTTTCAGCAATCTCAATCCAGAGAAAAATACAAATGAAAATGGAATGTCTATGCAGAATGATAACTTCGAAGAGATCATAAACCTACCTATTGGTTCTAAACCATCCCGGTTGGATGCCATGAACAATGATGGAAGCAATAGTCCTGGAATTCCTTTGAATCCAATTTTAGCTTTTGAAGATAAGGGGACTCTTTTGCCTCAGGTAGATAGTGTTCAAACACATCAAACAGCAGGTAGGTTTGCCTTAGTTCATTAAACTTAGTAATGTGTTGTAATTGACAGAGGACCTAGAGCCTCTAATTGATATAGGTTGATTAAGCATTTTAAACCACAAATTCTTTGGGGAAAGGAGCACATCTTCTCTGTGTAAAGCTGTGCATGCCAAGTACACACAGATGCCATGTGAATTATGATGAGCCCTCATCTTTTGTTTGAAAGGGGTCACACTGCACTATTTGCCTTTTGAAGATGCTTGAAAATATTTGCCCTGTGCTTTGAAGCGGAAATGAAAACAGTGACAGCTACTGCTCTTAGCTTATGATCTGCAATCATGTTCCAGTTCTGCAAATGTAATATCTGATACGTTCATGCAGAAGGGGAGCAGGTAGCTGCCTTTTATGTAAAATTCTGAAGGTTCTTCCCTCATCAAGTTCTTGCTGACATGAATACTGAGGGATGGTTTGCAGCACAACAGATTGTTCTGAATTACAGCATAACTTTTAAAGGATCTTAAGTAATCAGATATTCATATAGCAAATTAAATTGTACTACCCTCATTTATTTTCTTTTTCTGTGGCTAGAAAATAGGAGGAAAAATCATCTTGTAATAAAATATTTGCATAAGTGTATAGCATTTTGAAGTAAGCATTGCTGCTCTTTGCTGACCTGTCATTTTTGATGCCTTCTGTTGTAGAAGTGATCTGATTATTTCTTCTGAAGAACCAAAGGTGATATAAGCATCTCTGCGGTCAGTGGAGTTTCTTCCATGCTATGAAGGAGTGTTTTATTTTTTCTCTCCAGTTTTTTAAAGATTTCTTGAATATCTTTTTTTTTTTTGGAAGGACTTTAGCAAAACCAGCAGAAGAAATGAGGGGAATAGACTTGGATCACCTTTCCAATAGTTTTCATCACTAGAAAAATCATGCTTCACGTGCATTACTTAATATGGCTTTTTCCAACAAGCTTTTTCTGTTAGTAAATGGATATTTCTGCATTCCTTAAGACACAAGACACTGGAATCTGAAAGCAATGGGCTGATTCGGGTGGTGGGACTGATTCTTTTTTTTAAAAGATGGGTGTTGGTTTAAAAGGTATAATTGTAAAATTGGCAAAGAATCTTTTACACTTTGTGGTTCTAATACTTGAAAAATAAATACCTCATTGCTCTACAAGTAGAGTTAATGAGGTGTTTTATTTAAACCTGTTGGTTTAAATATTATTGCATAGAACTCTAATTATGGGGGCAAAGTATAGGCTTCTGTATCAGGTTCTTGTAAATGTAATTCCTACAGGGACTTTCTGTAAATTGAGACATCACTATGATCTTCTCACATTTTCTCTAAAAACACAAAACAAGGCAGGTTTTAAAATGTGAAAATTTGAAAGCATTATTTTTTCATGGACAAGAGGAAAACCTATTGTTCTCCTAGATGATGTATTTATGAATTTTGTTCAGTACGGAAGTAAATTGTATAATTGAATAAATTAGAAAAATATGGTAAAATGATACTGCAAACTTGATTTTTTTAGTTACATTCATGTTCACAATACTATGAAAGATGTGTACGCATGTGCACGCACATACACAGGGAAGTACCTTGTTCTGAGTCCTGTAAATTGCTGCTGTTCCCAATGATGGAAGACTTTTCCTTTGCCTTATCAGACTATTGAAGACTGTGTGAAACCTGAAATATTTGATTTTTGGATGATAAAGCAGGTTTGGGGATTTTTTTGGTTTTGCTCGTTTCAGAGCAAGTGGAAAATGGTCATTGTTTGTGCTGTTTATGTAGCGTGTGATTTTTATAATGCACTGCAGTTTGAGTGATAAGAGGAGCAATAGGTTGCTTTCTCTTTAGTTTGATGCTGATTTCTACCGTCATTGTTCCATCCCTCACTTTTGGTTGCTATTGGGCAGAACAGTAAAATCTTGCACCTTTTTATGCTTTGATAAACAATGCTGTTGCAGGCAGAGCTCACTAGGTATTTGTGTTGGAAACACCAACCAGGGCTTGATGTGTTGCTCACTGAAGTCCATGAGTACGTCCTTGGCTAGTGGAAATTGGGGTTTAGGTGGTTTTGGTTCATGCTAACAGAGCTGTAACAGGACCATAAAGATTCTTGCACTTGCCTTTAGTGAGCACTGAACTAGGCTCTTAGGAAGCTGTGCAGAAAGTCTGTGCTAGCAGAAGAAATCTTCTGAAACAAAAGCTTGAAGAATTTTTGAAGAAATGACTTTCCACTGCTGCCAAGTGTTCATCTTACACAGGAGATGGGATAAAAGCAATGGAAAAACAATGAAAAAGAGACTGTCTGCCAGAATATATAGAAGGGAAAAAACAGCCATTCAGTCAGAATGCTTTCAATAATAGCTTGTGACACGGTAAAATTAATTGGGTTCCTTTCTTGCTTTCTTTAGTTTTCCATGTACATAGCCACAATATTTTAAATTGTCCAAAATATGTAGTTTTTCTTTAAGCCTATGTTTAGCATGTAAGTACCAAATAAAACTTGTTTGAAATATTTACTTCTATTTATATTTTGATTTTCTTGCATAGTTGAAGCAGGAGTCAATCTATGATAGAAAACTCTTCTTGCTATTCCTGGTCTGCTTAAAACCTTTCTTTACATTTCCTCCAATCTCTTTACTAAAAAAATCAGTACAGGGTCACGTGCAGCTAGGAACAGAACCAAAATGTAGCCAGGAAGATTTAGCTTCAGTTTTATGTCTGAGGATTCATTTAGGCTCGGGCTTCACCTATGTTGATCTTGACTATTTTTGCAAGACTTTACAACACTTGGTTTGCTGTTTGACCACAGAGATGAAGAGTCTGCTTTCTTTCTCATGTGTCTTTTTGAACTGGACTGCAATGAAAACAACATATAATTGTATTCATTCCAGGTTTGCTTCGAATAAGAGAGGAAAAAAATTATCTCTTTCAAGGCCCCAACGTATAAATGAAAGGCTAGGGAATGGCTGTAGAATTATGTGTAAATGTCAAAAAAAAAAAAAAAAAAAAAGACCTAAAAATGACAAAATTTGAATTTTAAGTCTTGGGTTTAACCCCCCTTTCTTTAAATGCAGGGAAAAAAAATAGTTTCTCTTCTTTTGAATATTGTTTTTGGTAATAAACTACAGTATCAAATGAAGGCCAGCTTTTTTGCCTGCTATTGCATCTGTTTTGATTATTCAGTGAGGTAGAATTAGCAGTTGTAGAAGTTACAGCTTTTCTGAGGAGCAGTAACTTTTCACAGCAACTAGACTGTGTGCTTTGGCGAGACTCAGCTCCTTGCTCACATCTTAACAACACAGCAAATACTTATGTGGGTGACACTGATCATTAAGTCACAACTCCTGGATTATCCACCATTAGCTTTGTTTGATTTACATGTCATTTATCTCCTTGTTCCTAAGGAAGAATGCTTTGTTATTTTCTTTCTTGCTAAGACCTTGAAGTAATGTTTGCAATTAAATATCTAACAAAACCAGATAGAGGGCAGACTCTAATGTCATTACTTATCCCACTGGTCATAAAATATTGCACTGATTTTCTTTTTGGAAAATGATCTAAAATCACCTAAGGAGGTGGCCTGAAGCTTGAGATCTGGTTTCATTCCTAGCTGTGTCATTCAGCTCTCTTGAGTCTTCTGTTTTAATGAGCCCAACTGCCCCTGAGTGAGTGTGTGGGTTGTTCACATGAAATTTCCAAAGAAAATTCCTGTCTGTCACACTTAAATATTGATAACTCCATACTGCTTTATCTGAGATCTGTTTACCTGAGATCTGTTATCTATTCTTCAGCAGGTCTTTTTGCTGTGCAGTAGAGAGGCTTTTAAGTGTTTTTTTGTTTATTTGTTTTGTTGTTGTTGTTTTAATCTTATGATTGGAGAGAAGTTGCAGTTACTGAAATGAAACGTTAACCAAAAAAATGCCTCCCCATGCACCAAAACTAAGCTTAGAGATCTAGGCCACAGTAAAATGTAATGGTGAGCTCTTAGTTGGCAGAATGATTTTTCTAGATCTCAGCTTTTATTCTGTGTTTGTAGCCTGTAGCAGCTGTAAAGCTGCACGTCTGTTTTGGAGTTGTACCACAGTCAGAAGCACCCCAAAAGACAGGAAACTTTTCCAATTTTTTTTCATAAGAAACTATGCTGTCTGGGAGCAATGTTCACCAAACGAGTAATCCCAAAATTTCAGTATTCCAGCCAGTTCAACAAGAAGCTCCAGACCGTTTCTCGACTTTAAAAACAAGAAGTATATAGATCAAAGGTGTAATTAGATTACTATTAAATTATTAGTAGTATTAGATGACTATTATTAGATTACCTTTCTCCTAGAAATTAAAAGCTACATTAAAAAACTAGTGCCCCATAAGCTCAAGGCTCTGTGCTACAACCTTTTTTTTTTTTCTGAAAAATAGTGTTTTGATTGGCAAAAAGATCTGTGAGACACATTCACTCCCTCTGGAGAAAAGGGAAGTGGAGGCCATTCAGTAACCTGTATACACATACAAAAATCAGTTGAATTTAAAACTAAACATACTATTACATTTTTTGGTTCTCTAACTTCTTTTAAAATGAGATATCAAAATATAAGATCAATTCCTAATTTTGCCAAATCTGTTCACTTTCCCTTTTGCAAGTACGTTTGGAAATAATGTACCACTTGCAGAACATAGATTTCTGTCTTCATATACATCTCACAAGCCTTTCATGGTAGCTGCTATATTCTGAACGTGCTCTGTGCAATGTTCGCAACGTTTGCTTGCTCCAATGTGCCTTTGCTCTTCTGCTGGGCAGTTATGCTGACAGTGTATGCAAGAATCAGCCTTAGTGCTTCCCCTATTCTTGCTTCTTACAAATTGTTTGCAGTTTTTGAGAGTTGTCCCTCAGCAGTTACCTCCTGCAGTAACCTGCTAGTAGTTTACTACTTCTATGGAATGTGTTAATTCAGTTAATGTCCCTGGAGTGTGCTCTGAAATAAGACATGGAACAGACACAAAATGGAGATGAATGCAGAGTAACCATACTTGAGAGGTGCCTCTTCAGTAGAATCAGCCTTTTGCATGAATAAAACCTCATGAATACAGCTCTTTCTGATTTTTGGAAGGAAAAACAAACAAACAAAAACACAGGGAAGGTTATCCAAGCATGACAGGTGTTTTCCAAGCAGCTGGAAGGAATGTAGCCATAGTTGTGAAGCACACTTAAGCAGGCAGATGAAGTGGCCAAGGGATCATCTTTTGACCTGGTCCTATTCTTGTTATTGCAACATCTCTTTTATAAAGGTGCTGTGAACTTGCTGCTTGTACAATGAAACTGCAAGTAGCAGGAAAAGTTTAACTACAGGAACCAATGAAAAGAGTTGTCCTCTCTGAAAGTTCAGGTTCTTGGATCTGGTAAGTTTTCATAAGCTACACAGCTTAAATATTAACTGTCTGCGTGGCAAATAGCTGCTCTGAGGAGCTCTTGAGTTTCCTCTGTTTGTTGACGGACTTGCTCAAGGAGTTTAGCCATTTGGCTTTTCTTGAATGCTAATGAGAATTCTGGATCTGAAGAGGAAAAACAAGTGTTAGGCAAGCTGCAGTAATTGCCCCCTCCAAATGTTTTCCCCTGCATTTTAATGCAGATGCTTAGGATGCTTCTATTTTAGGTTAGATAAAGTTGTTTCTTATTAGTGTTAAATATATAGAAGGTAGAACAGTGTCTTTCTACCACACAAAGCAGATACTAAATCAATTTTCATTCCTACAACCATTAAAGAATGCTTGCTGCTAACTTCTCTTCATCCAGATGGCTAAAGCTCAGTTGGCAAACTCAGCCTTATGTACTGTTTCTGTATAGCAGATGCAAACAAAGATGTACCAGGGTCTTGGCATTGATTCTACGTTTGTGAAGATACGCACTATATAGATTTATTACCATATTGCAAATCTCATCTATACTCAACTTGTACTTCTTATATAGAGAACCAAAAATAGAAATATATTAAGGAACAGAATTTGAAGTATGGAAAAGATGTAAGACTTTCCAGCTTTTGCCATCCATATGATCTGCTCATGTTTGCTTGATCAAAATAAACTAAAACTTTAAAATTGAAAAGCTTTTAAGCTGAGTCTAGTGCCATGCATCCTCATATTGGACAAAAACATCTATACCTGAAGTCCTGTCTCCTGCAGATCTGAAAGCCTTTAGTTTAAAAAAAAAAAAAAAAAGCCTTTATTGTAAGATGCTCAGTTATCTTAAAACAGGTAAGGTAGCAGCTACCCTGGAGTTTCTTCTGCCTGCTTAGGTGAGCAGAGCTAGTCCCCAGAGGCAGTTGCCCAGCACTGTCGTTGCAGGGGAGTGCAGGTGACATGTGGTGACAAGGCCGTGCCCGTTTGTCGCTGATGGGAGCAGGCAGCGTTTGGCAGCACCCCGGAGGCTGGGCCAGCAGCAAGGACGTACCTGCTTGCAATCTGCAGAATGTGGAAATGCCCAGCTGCTGGAAGCGAATCTCTTGGTGGGTAAGAAAATTCTTGAGGTAGGCCTGAATCTCTCTGATGTGACACTTCAACAAAAGCATCATTTTTTCTGCATAAATGGGAGAATAACTGGAGATCAGCAGGAGCCTTTAAAACACTTCTAAAACTGCTTACTGTAATAACATTTAAGATCATTAATGAGTCATCTGCCCTCAGCTACAAGCAGGGTCACTGCAGAGAATGGCAAAGGGCTTCCAACAACCTTTAGCAGTAGCAGTGGTGCTTCAGGTAGGTGATGTGCAGGACTTCTGCCGAGTGGGCTGCTGTGCTAGGGAGCCCGTCCTCATGTGAGGCGCGTGCTGACATACAGCCTGGCCAGCCGATCACGCTTGACCCATCCATGAAGCAATGATGCTGTTGGACCCAATCACCACTTGAGAGTCTGCTCTGCTGCAAATACTCGGTGGTAGGATTGAAACAGGTTTGCATTTTCCCTTATTAGAGACCCTCCTTCCAGACTCCAGTTTCTCTCACATCTGAGGATTAACATCTAACCATGCTTATTTAGAGAACATGGCAAGAATCATCTGGACATCTTTTTCTTGCAAGTCTGAAAGGCGCTCAGCTGCATAGGGCAAGTATCTTGGACATAAAACTATTTGTCTTCTGCAGGTTAAAATCATGCTCTCTTCATTATCTCTCAATGAAATTTAAAATATATAGACTACATTCTCAAAAGCCACTTCACCGCTCCTGCTAATCTATTTGAGAGTTACAAAAGCAGTGTTTGGTTCAGGAAGATGCTTTGCTCTTGCTGTTTGGGCAACAGAAGTGATATAAAATTTTGGAACACAAAAGCCCTTGCAATTTTCTCTACCAGCCTCTGTTCCTTTATGTGGGGAATGCCATCATATTGTATATACTGGCAGAGAAGGTCAAACAAAGATGCAGAAATGCCTCTTGTCTGAAACATTCTCATTTCCTTAGTAAGGAGTATTTTACATCATCCCACCTTTCTGTGTAAACCTGTTTTTAAGGACCTCAGAATTGCCTTACAGGCTAGCCTTGCAGAATAGTAGTGCTTGAAGAGGGCAGCAACCACCTGCCTCAGATCTTTGTCTATGGTCTATTTTCATCTCTTGGCCTTGTACACTCGAGTACTGCTACGTGTGTGTTTCAAGGGTGACTGGAGGCTCTTTTATGCTCATAAATTTGAGACCAGATGGAAGATGATAGAGGAAAGTTAAAGGTTGCTCAGTATCGGACAGTTAGCTCCTTTGCAAAAAGGCTCATTTCACTTCAGACAGACATAAATATCTTTGAAAGCACAGTCAGTGCTGTGTGACAGTTACCGTGGTCTATCATGAGCTGGATGATGGAGGCAGCTTGAAAGGATGGCTCGGTATGTTCCAGTTGGCCAGCCAGTCTCACCAAGCACTTCGTTAAGGGTTCATCCATCCATTGGACCATGCGTAACGTGGCTCCTTCTAGAAGACAGAAAGACAGGAGAGTAGTCTGTAAACAGAAACTCCAGTGCCCTAGAAAAGTAGGGGAGAAATCTGCCGGAACCCATATGCCTAAATAGGAAATGCTTTGCAGAGCTGGAGAAGCAAAATAAGTGCTGAACTTCTGCAATACATGGTTCTAGGTTGTAAAATGGCCACGTCTTGAAATTAGGCTTTCAGTAAGGTAGGTCCGTGGATTTGATTCATAGAAAGGCTGTTGGGATTTTTATGTTGTTGGGTTTGTGTTCTAAAAGACTGCATCATTTTGTGTGTGAGATTCACTCCGGCCTAGTGGGCTCAGTCTGTCCTGCAGCTGCTGGGCACCTCTTGTGGAATTAAATAAGATATGTCACCAGTTGCATGGCAGTTACGACAGGTACAAGAGAAAGAATGCTTGACAGATGATATCCAATGCCAGGGCATGCTGGGAAAATTTACACTTATCTTCTGCGCCCTGAAGAGAGCTGTACTGTCCCAGGGTGGTAATTTGGGATCTCTCATAAAATCTATGTGCAATAAATTCAATGAGAAAAAAAACACTTTGTATTCTCTTAACATTAGTTTCTGCTATTGTGAAATGAATTCAGCTGAAGAAACTGGGTGATATTACAAATAAAAGTAGGCAGGCCATGTACAGCATTGAAGTTTGGCAGAAAGAATTTTGAGCAAAAAATTTGAGGCAATTCAACGGAAAAAAATGCAAGCAACAGAGCCCATGTCTCCTGCCAGTAAGTTGGATCTTCCTGTCCTTGTAGATTATGGCAAAACTTCCAGTGAATTTAAAGGTAAATTTAGGCTTCAACTCCTGTTAGGATTAATAAAGGATGCGAACACTTCTCAGAGGAAGCCATTTATGGTGAGGTTGCTTCCCTACCTTGCTTTGTCAGCTCAGCAAGGCAAGATGTCACATAATGAAGAGAGTCTTCTTGAACGTCAATAGAAAGCATGGTCTGGAGGAGACCTTCGACACACGGGCTCTCAATGATTCTCTGCAACAAGAAAGAGATTAGCACTTCCATCATGCTTTGGTGGTGTCCAAGGGCTTCAGAAGTACTGGGTATCTCTTAGCACTACTGAGGGCTAAGACATCAATAATGGAAATGTCTCTTCTCCCAGATCTAATACAACCAGGTGACAAACACTTCGAATCGTTCAGAGATCGCCTGATTTTAGGTGTTTCCCAGGGCCTGCTCTGCCTGTGGGATGTTCTTATGATCACAGATCACTCTTGGAGCTCAAAGATTTCCCTGACTTACTACTGCCCTATCAGGCTGTATGTTAGAATTAGGCTGTCATTTGCTAAAGTCTTGGTGCAGAGGTGAATAACCAGGGCTAAGCATGGGGAAATGTGGAAGTTCATCAGATTCTCTGCATCTGGGGCTTTGAAAACTTTCTAGCGTTGAAATGCTCTGATCTGCAGAAATATGAGGTGACCTCTGACAAACAAAGGTGTGTTCTGTGTCTGTGGAGAGTTGTTATGGATTAAATATTTCTGTGTATCCTTTATTTTTTAGGTTGAATCTGCTATGCCAAAAGTGGTTTGGGGCAGCATACCTCTGCACCGGGGTATATGTTTTAGAGACTGAGTTGAAAACAGACAGGAGACCTAGCCTCTGCCAACCTGGATTAAAGGCCCCTGAGACCAAGGGATGAATCCTGAGTGAGTCACCTGTACATGACTTTATTAGGGAAGTTGAATCTCCAGCTCATAGGGAAATCCTAATAATGGAAGCTGCTCACACCTCCATAAGGGAGCTCAGATGGCTGTCAACAAAAGGGAGCATCTTTTTTTGTATGCTCATTTTATGTTGCAATTTTTTAACTTGCTGCTTAGCGATTGAAGCTGGATTCAAGACTGCTGCCTTTCAAGCTGCCACAGTCTGTGTCCTGCTGGCATAAAAGCAACACTTTTTTCCCTCTTGTGACAAGGACTCTTATGTGTTTTAGAACTGACCCTGGAAATCTGGCACTCCTACTCGTGTCTGTGGGTTCACTTGTGCAGTGAGCGCTAAACACATGACGAGGCACCTTATTAATGCTTTTATGAGGATGAACCAGCTCCTTGCTGATGTCAGAATAAAGTCACAAAATTTAACTGATAAATGTTATTTCCTTTAAAGCAAACCTTGAAAGCACGGTCCATTTTTACTATTCCCGTGGGCCTTGAGTTTGAGGAAATGCATTTCCCTGCAAAAACTGATTTCACAACTATATAAAATTAATGTAATTCCTATCTTTGCTAATGTAAGTGAAAAAGTTTATTGGAAATTCACATTTATAATCCCTGTTTGAAACTTGCTGAAAGGTTTGTCCCATTCCTCATTATTAGTCAGGTTCATAGATCCATAGCAAAGTTTTCCTTTTGACTGGTTTAAATCTATTCCGGGTGCATTGAGTGCTCTCGTACATCATGGGAGAGAGGGGCAAAGGAATGCAAGAATAGTCTTTGTCTGCAGAAGAGACAACTTTATTTTCTAGCGTGGTTTGGTATTTCAGTCTAAGCTGATCTTGATAAAGCTAAACGGAGCACAAGAGCTGCATGAATAAGAATTAACAATGCAAAAATGGATGGGCAAAGATGTTTCTAAGCCTGAAATAGGTAAGTCACAGAGGTAGAAAAGTTCTTGTTTCAGACACTGGACATGTCAGGAAAGTACTCTCTGCAACTAGTGGTAATTGCATAATGAACAAAGGAAAAAAGTGTAATGAAATCCCAAAAAGCGTGTACTAGAAAGTGGAGCAAAGGGCAGAGACAAGGATTTTGGTGTCTTGTCCCCCCACTCCTCCCCAAATCGATCGTTTCTAGTGGCACTGTCTGATCAAGGTGATAGAAATGTGTTGCTCTCTAAAAGCAGCTAAGAGAACTGAGTACCCTTAAGAGGTGCAGAGAAGAGAAATGCATCTGTGGATATGGATTTCATTAGAAGCAAAGTCAGCGATAGAGGTCTTTATAGCATCTTGGCACAACAAGTATCTGGCCAAACAGACAAAATATATATCAGTAGTTGGGGTGATATTTAACAAACTGGGAATGAAATTAGATCAGTTTTGAACCCCATAAACAGATAACTGAAGGCATCCGAAGAGTGAGAGTTAGGAAATCAGGATTCAGTTTCTAACCAACCACAGATTTTCCTGGATGGTTCCTTGAATTAGTTTGAAATATCTTCTCTAGAAATATGTTTTATATCTATGATGTGGTCACTCAAATTAGGTAACCACATCGCTCATAGGAAAAAATAGACATTTCTTGTTTTCTTTAGCATGTTTGCATTGTATTGGAAAAATAAAAACTTTCACCATGGCACATCATGTCCTTTTATTCACGCACAATTTTGTGGAGTATACTTGGCATATGTTTTATAAATAATAAAAATAAAATCTTTCTGTGGGTAATGCTGATTTTATATAAATGTAACTGCAACATCCCAGGGTATAGCTCAGTGAAGAAAATGGGTACCCACCTGCCTGTTTTTGGAAAGGCTCAGGTTTTTGATGATACAAGCAGCGTGGCCAGCAATCACGGGGTCTGTTGTATGCGCTGACAGGAGCATCCCCAGGCTCTGCAGTAGCTCAGCACACACCAGAGCATCCTGGGAAGAGCAACCAGTATTTCCATTACATCCTGTACAGACAACACCAATGCACAGCAATACAACTTTGGGTCTTAGCTCTGCGAGAAGAGCATTACTTAGTTCATTTAATCCAACAGCAAAGCAGCTGTGCCCAGTGCCTTTCCTCTCAAAATATGGTCTACTGACAGGCACGTGCTCTAGGAAGCTGGAGTCTCTAAGGTCCAGTTTTTACTCTTTGATTGTCTAGAATTTACTCTTCATTTGCAACAACTTGTTTGCATCAGACACTCCCCAGAGGTTGCTGCGCCATGTGAGCAGCAGCTATTGTAACTAGGGGAAGGATGCATGATCCTGACTAGAAGGAGAAGTGGTTGGGACAGGTGTGGAAGGCAAAGGAAGCACTTGGAGAAGCAGCAGCAGCATCATGTTCTTAAGTACCCCAGCAATTTACCTTCCCGACAGTAATGGACTGCACATTTAGGACATTTTGTGATCAGGTGTCAATTTAGTGACATGCTCTGAACAGCATCTGCTAAGACGATACATAAGTTTCTCTGCTCTCTGATGGCTATTTTCGAGGGACTTTACTGAGTTCCTTTCTCCCTGAATGTAGTCTTCCTCCCATCACCATATTGAAATTAAATGGATCAGACCTTACCTCTGAGTTTGGGTCACTGCCCAGGTAGTTTCCTCAATTACAGTATGGATGAAGGGGCACTGCTGTTTGTAAGAGAAACCTGATCTCAGCAGGCTTTGGGTTAGGTCTACAGTTGACAGCAATGTAAGATTTCCTCTTGGGAGACTTTTTTTCTTTCAGTCTGTTTTCCTTAAGAATATGAGTTCTTTATGCAGTTCCTATGTTCATTAGTAACAGACTATTTTATTTGTGTTACTTAGAAATTGAGACACGTTGGCAAGTGTGTTCAGTGTAAAACAAATAATCAGTCCTATACACAACTGAGAATAATGGAATAATTCTGAGCCTGGAAAATGTCAGGATCACTGAGGCAGCATGAAAGGAAGTCTTTAAAAATTAGTGTAACATGCACCTTTCTTTTGCTTAGGTTAAGTTACAAAAGTATATCTTATTTTCTTTTAACATCACCTGACATCTTAACTTATATTCATTTTAAGCACTGCCACAACCAGCAATCCTAAAATTAGACAAGAAAATAGATGGAAAAGACAATACTATGGCTAAACTCATAGAATCATAGAACGGCATAGGTTGAAAAGGACCTTAAAGATCATCTAGTTTCAACCCCCCTGCTCTGGGCAGGGTTGCCAACTACTAGAGCAGGCTGCCCAGCGCCACATCCAGCCTGGCCTTGAATGCCTCCAGGGATGGGGCATCCACAACCTCTCTGGGCAACCTGTTCCAGTGCCTCACCACCCTCTGAGTGAAAAACTTCCTCCTAATATCCAACCTAAATCTCCCCTGTCTTAGTTTGTAACCATTTCCCCTTGTCCTATCACTCAGAGCATTTAAAGAATCCTATATGCAGGTATGGCTGTAAACTTTCTCTAGTTCTATTTTTCCTTCTCTTCAAAAGCAGAAACCACATCATTTTAGATTATCCAATTCAATTACCATTAATGACTGTTTTCTGTGCTTTTGGACTGTGTGTCCTCTTTTCTGTGTAATCCCATTGACTGTAGTACCCTTATTTGATTTGCTACAGCCTGAGAGGAGGAAATTGTCTACAGACTCTTAAATGAACTTTCCAATATGTAATGACTTCCCTGCCAAGCTTCTTCAGTTTATTTAGCCCTACATCAGCAAGTGACAGTACTCTAAATTCTGTTGAACCTCCTTTTTGGCTAACATGAGGCTGGGATCCAGATTTTGTCTCCTGGCTCAATCCTGCACAGTGTGAGAGAACCATGAGAGAACTCTGAGTAGAAGTGGTTTGGGTGGTTCAAATGAGTATTGACCTAACTTCTGCCCAGATTCAAAATAAAAGAGCACAGAAAAGCATTCTAGCAGCAACTGTGCTTAGAATTGCAATTCTGTGCTCGAAACCCCTGGTAGGCATTGCTTGCTGAGATAAATATTATCCCCTGTTTGCCAGGTAGCACAATGGGAAAGCAAAGTTCTTTTGCACCTGGAGTGGAAAGTCAGCAGCATCACCTGGAGCTGACAGATCCTTGCCATTCTGACTTCCAGGTCTTTCCTCAAAGGAATGTGATTTAAAAGGCCATTTCCACATAGCCTGACTCTCCCCTAGTGTTTTAGGGCTGGACTGTCCTTTAGAGAACTGAATAAAATTCCCCTGCAAGAGGGAAGTTGTCCAGCACTTGCCGGGAATCGCTGTCAGCAGCCAGGCCAGGGGACCAAAAGAAATGAGAGGGGAACTCGTGTGAAGCATTCCTGGAGGTCTGATTTGTGGTAACGAAAGGGCAGATGAATTCTGCCCTATTGTATCCTGCGTAGCATTTGCAATAATTCAAGCATCACTTGACTTGGTCGTAAAGGTTAGCTTTGTGCGGTGTTTTGTTTTCCAACAGCTGTTCCCATGGAGAAATTCCTCTTCAGGCGCTCAGAATTCAGTCTGGGTGAGTGAAAGAAACCTTGAAAAGCCTTGGAAAACCAGGCCAGAGCAAGCACGGAGGTGGGGAGGCAGGGTATGAGGAAGGAGAGGTCAGCCTCTTCTCAGAGCGCGCGGGCTGGCTCGCACAAAGCAGCCACGCTCGCTGCTCGGGGACGGCCCTGTTTGCTCACTAAAACAAATTTGGAGATGTAGTAATGTTTTTGCTGTGCAAATAGCCCCCAGCCAACTCAACGTATTTCAGTGGTAAGCTTGCTGAGGGCAGATTGCGTTTGGTTGCAGGATGCAGTTTGACATGCCACGAGGACGTTTGGTGCTAATGCGGCCCGCATGAAGCCTTTGGAAAGCTCTGTGCTCTGGTTGCTGCTCTGGAGGCGTTGAGCTTTCCCAATTTTTCCATCGCAGCCCTGAGTTAAAGGAGGCAGGATTTGGCTTGTATTGTGCTGTGTACATGCAACAAGGTGTAAGGCACCAGGCCTCCAACACCCTGGGGAAATCTCAAATCCCAGCTGCAAAAGGCACTAAGGGCAGCTGTGGTTACCCAGGCTGTCACTGCTGCTTAAAGCAATGTAACAGGAAAGGTTCTTGCTTTTTTTCTTTTTTCTTTTTTTGTTTATCTGACCAACCTCTAACACTCCTAAGAGGTTATTGTTAGCTTAAGATACCTATCAAAAACCTTTCAGATCCATGTTCTTAAGGATGTCTTTAATCACTGTAATGGAAAAGCTTATTTAAAACTAATAATTTGTCAGTCACTGCTTACTGATTTTGCTGTTTTATGTGGAGGATGAAAGTACAGCAGAACTGTCTGTTTTGTTTGTTTGCTGTAATTTATTTCTAATCAGACTTCATGTATTTGCATGGTGTTGGGCTGCTAAAGGTGGTGTTTGCCCTGAACATGGGCAAAGGAACCATCCTGTAGCTGAGGACATGAGGAGACAGGAAAGTCCTAGTGAATTAGCTAAAGATAGAAGGCTTTGAAATTATCTTCATCCTAATTAAAAATAAAATGAATAAACCTGGATACCCGTGTTCCGAAGAGCGGGCAGCACGGGGTGGTGTCCACTCAGCCAAGGAACGTGAGACCCATCTCCACCTTTTCCCTCCCATCGGCCTCCTCACAGGTGATCTGATTAACTATGGGATCCTTAGGATCCCACTCACCGCATCAGGTGGGCCCCTGGGGTAGTTAGTGACAGTGCAGGTGGAGCAGACAAAACCTCATCATTTGGGGCAGGAGGGAGATGGGTTGGGAGGTCTCACGGAGTCTGTCGGTCATTCACAGGATGCGTTTCATCTGCAGATTTGCCATAACTGCATTAATGCAGGCAGCGGCCAGAACTGCACTTTCCCCTTGGGTCTTGGGAGAGGAGCTCCCCTACCTGGTTGCGCGGGTGCTGGGACAGTATCCAGAGCAGAGCCACGGATGCGCGACGCACGTCCTCGCTGCCGGACGCCAGGAGAAAGCACAGCTTGGGCAGGACGTCCTGAGCGACCACCTCGGCCTGCGTGTCCACTGGTTTGGGAAGATGATGATGAAATGTGGTGAAATTAGAAGGGACACCCCGATCTCTGTGGGATGGGACAACGCTGGATACTGGATTATAAAAATTAAACCTCATTTGTTGGCTCATCTTGCAAAAGATTAATGCAGGTTTGAGAGCAGAATGTAGCTTTGGGCACCCTTCATTTTGTGTCTGAACCTCAGTGAGAAGAAATGAGGGGCATTTTCTGAGTGCTTCATTGGCCTAAGACCTGGTGGGAAGGTGGCAGTTGCTGCTGCACAGGCAGAAGGACCTCCCCGAGCACCACCTATCTCAGTCATGGTCCTTTTGCAACGCTTGCCCTGCAACCCCAGCGAGCGCTTCCTGGCACGAGAGGCATCGGCAGAGCAGCCAGCAGATGGAGTCCCAAAGGCCAGAAAGACCACCCCACGGAGCAGAGCAGCAGTGCCTTCCCTCCCAGCTCCACGGTCATTGGGACAGCTTGAAAATGAAGTGCCTCCACAATTTCTAGATGGACAACTCTACTCTGGACCCTAGGGCTCTAGCACTGAGAGTGCAGCTTCTCTGCTTTCATCCGCAGAGTGCGCTGTAGAAATGGATCACGGTCATTTAATAGGATAGCATTTTTTTTAAGAGGATAACAAATGCTTGGGAGAAAATTATGTTTAATGACAGGCAGATTCATGCCTTGGGAGAAGGCAGGCACCCACTCAAGCAGCGATTTCAGGAGACATTCTGTCCTAATCAGGTTTAATGAGTGCAAAACGTGGAAGGGAGAGAAGGGCTCTGTGCATGCAAGACCTATGCCGGCTCTCTCACTTTGGGTGCTCCCCCTCCTGCCTGGGAGCGCTGAGGCAGGTTTAGTTGTGTGCACGCTGCACCTCCCTCTTTCTGTAACATTCAGCTGGAGTGTACAAATGAGGGTGTCTCTGTTTTCAGTGTGAAAGGTTCCCAACCCACCATCCTCACTCTGAAAGGCAGAGAGAGAAAGGAAAAAGAAACAGTGGGGTTTGTTTACCTCCAAGATATTACTTACCACTGGTAGCCAAATTTCTTAGGCAAACACATGCCTGGCTTGAAACCTGGTTGTGCCAAAGAGAAAAGAAACAGAGAGAAAAAAGGTGGTTTCAGTAATGCACGGTCTTGGCTGTTGTACTCAAAATAAATGTGACAATACTAGCAAGCTATCACATTATCTTCAGGGCACAAATTTTGGGACACTTTTTTTTTTGTCAAAGTTTTGATGAATTTGTTTCAACTTCCTCTAGTATCAGTCATCCTGTTGTTGATGAGGAAGAGCCAGTGGGGTTCAGTTGTTGGTTTATTTTAGAAATGCCAAATCAATTATAGGAAAATGTATGGACTGAATTCGTTTGCCTCATTTGCTTTGCTTTTTTTTTTTTTTTTTTTTCCAATTAAGAGGGACTACACAGAATTTAAGGTTCTACCCTTTAAATCCTGAATTGGATCTTACTGAAGTTTTTTCAGTGCATGGCTCCCAGCAAAGCAAGATTTTCTAGATGTTATTCTTTGAAGCCATACAGTCAAAGTTAAGTATACCAAAAAGAAAAGGAAGAAAGAAAAAGTAGTAGCATAGAAGGTCCTCCAGATACTTTCTGTCGCAGACACAATGATCAAAGATAGTGAGAGGCTGGACAGAGCACTTCATACGAAGTTTCAGGTTTAAAGAAAATAGGTCATCTTAGCCTAAAGGAAGTGTCCAGGGCTTTAATGATTTCCCTTTTCTTTCTCCATACATTGCCCTCATAGCATCTATATATATTTTAACATATGTGTCTTTTCTCTTGGGAAAGATGCCGCAGGGGCATCTGTGCCATAGATAAGCAGAACTGTGCAAGGCTGAAACTGGAAGCCCAGCTTTACAGCTCTGCTCTGATGCTAAACCTTCACAGAAAGAGAAAGCTGCAGCTTTACCTTGTCCACAGGGGAGGACAGGAGAGAGATGAGCGAACGCAGCAGGAATCCGTCACTGGTTCTCAGCATGGCTTCGTGGTGCTGAGCGTTTGCTGCTATGTTGCTTAATGCAGCACAGCTATAATACTGCGGAAAACCAAGAAAAAAGAGCGTTGAGAAGCAGTCACAGTGATGACACTGAAGTAAGTAAAAATAAATTGGAGAAATGCTCAGATTGAGAATTGATGAAAATACAGTGCTTTTTCATCTTCAGGTATTTTGTTGGGTAGGCGTGATAACAGTCTGAGTGGGCTTCCTCCAGGAAAAGCAACAGCAGTGGTGCTGTGGCACAAACCCATGAGGTCCCTGGGTATTTGGGAATGTACTGCGCTGCTGCAGCTACCCCGCAGCTGACACCTAAGTTAGCTCATCTACATCCACTGTATTATATGTTTACTTTGGTTTATGGAAGCTGGATGTAGTCATTGCCCTAGCATGCCAAGAGATCGTTTTCAAAGGATTTAAACATTAACGCTAGGGAGGATTATATATATTACAACATGTATTACTAGGGAGGTATAATTAGAAGAAACAGGTTGAACTGCAGAGAAGGAAATTTTAAGATTAATAACAGAGAAAGCAACTCCAGAGGCTCCATCACTTCGGATTTTACTAGAGCATTGAACAGAGATAACAAAAACAGTGGAGGAAACAATCCTGTGCTACTCAGTCTGAATGAATGAACTAGTGGACTTTAAGGTTTACAACTCTGATTCATAGTTTTTCATCAGCAAACTTTTAAACCAAGAACCAGATCTCTGTTAAGTGTGCAGAACCACAAAGAGGTATCCGGGGTAGGCATAGAAAAAAAGATTTCCCAGACATTTATAATAACGAGAAAAAAATATTTGCAAGCTATGCCTTCTAAAACACTTAGTAAAATTTCTTAGAGTGGAAGATCAAAGGATGCAAAAAAGCAGCGGAACAGGCCTATCAGCAACTGGTCTTATGATCCAAAAGACAGAGAAAGGTGACTGCAGAACAACTTTGTGCATGCATTAGTGTGTGCTGGCATTATAAACTTTCTCCTGTGGAGCTAAACAAATCACGTGTTTTGAATAGGTGGTGTCTGACTGAGCTGAGTTTCACCACAATGCTCTCACATGCCTCCCCGCTTCTCCAGAAGAACCTTCCCCTCTCTCCACCTTTTCATTTCCCCGTTCTGTGGTTTGTGCTCTACCTACAGTCACACTGCTCCTATTTGAAAACCTGACCTGTCTGAGCCATACCTGCACTTCTGAGTCAGGAGACTCCAGCAGCAAGGTGAGAACTGGCAGGGCTCCTTCCTTGCAAAGGACCTGTTGGATCCTCTCTGCCATTTAAAAAAACAGGGTGCTGTTAGTGTGTCCTTTCCCTTCCCTCCCTCTCACCTAGAGGCATCATTCAACAGGGATATGCACAACTGTTAGACTCTAGAGAGTGGTGGCACTTATCCAAGCATCAGAGCACAGAGCACAGGATTTAAGTTTGTACAAGGCAGTAGTATGCAGTAATTTTAGCAAAATGGCTAGCAGGCTGACCGATTAAGCACTTGCTGTTTTTCTGCTAGCCCTGTTCAGATGATCTGAAATGTTGGACAATCTGAAAAACCTCAGTACGATATTCATCATGACTGCCATGTAAAACAAACAAACAAACAAACGTAAACAAATTTCTGAATAATAGCAGAAGTATAACAGCCAACTGTAAAAGTTCTTGCCAACCATTCCCGCTACCATCTAGAGATAAGAGACGTTACTCAGAACTGTGCTACCTACCTGTGTGGGATAATGGTGTTATGTAGATAGGCGGGACTTAATGTTGCCTTGTTTCAGAGTTAATGTATGGTAGTACACATACTGTTGCAGAGGACCAAATGCTGCTTTTGCTGAAGCTGTTAGCGGAAATCCCAGGAGCCTTTAATGGGAAGAACCTCGGGCCCATTACAGCTATATTTTGAATCATCCAACATCAAGTTAGGGACAAAAGTCAAACAATCCTAGAGCTTGACCTTGTTGGATAAGCTCCTGAGATTGCTTCTAAGTACAAACAGATGTTCTGCTAGCTTTATAGACCAAGCTATTTCTTTAATAAATGATTTTTTTTCTCTTTCTTTAATGATTTAATTGCTTGTACATTAACTCCTTGAGGCTGAAAATCAAGCCTTCCTGTTTTGGGACTACACAAAAAAGGGTCTGCATTAGCTAAAGAGAGGCCAAACTGAAATCATCAGCCTATGGTATCATCAATGAACACCATAGGCAAAGGAAATCACTTGTTTCATAGATAAGCTTTTGTTCTTGCCTTAATCCTTTTGAATTATGTATTTTTCTACTGGTGAGATGTTTTCTTTCAGCAATTCTAGCTAAACCATTAGTCAGCAAGTACCTGATTGTGTGAGGTTGAGAATAGCACCAACTGCATTTTGTTGGACTCTAGGATCATAGGAATTGGCAAGAGACAGTAGGGGTGTAACTCCTCGAGCAGCGCCAATGGCATCTCGGTTGGATTCTGGGGAAGAAAATCAGAATAAGAAAGAAATTAGACATTGTCACAAAGTATCACTTTACTGAGAGTCAGGAGCAGGACATCTGGCAGGACTAGCTTTCTTTGGAGTTCACTTCTCTGACTCTGGTATATATCAAAACCTCTCTGCATGCTCTAAGGAACCTATCAAAACTTTCAAGAGCTCAAAGGGAAAGAAACTAACGTGATTTCTGTATTTGTCATAGATCACAGCTAGCTCAATGCTTCTGTTTTGTGAATGGGACGATTAAGATAAAAGGAACATAACCCCCCTTAAATGGGTTAGCAAGGTGTCATACTTGCCTTGTGTCCCCGCTGTTTGATCAAGCTATTCACAAGGTGCTAACCAAAAGCTATACAATTAACCGCAGATAAGACTGAAGTAATTTAGCAGGGTGTATTCAGGGCCAGCTTCTCTCTTTGCATGTGCCTGTATCACTCCATGGAAAGCTACAAACAATGCACAGGTTTCTTAAAGACAGAATTTGTCTTAACTACTGGAATTTGAAAAGATGCTGCTTCTCTGAAGTGGTGGTACTTTTGTGCACGGCAGTATATTAAGTTGTACAGTTGTATTCAACATCCTGGAGTACAAGGAGAATTCAAAAAAGGTCTGCAGAGTCCCTTGAGACCCTTGGATAAAAAAATGAAAAACAAAAGTAACTATAATACTTAAATACTACTACAAAATACTATATACTACAAAATACTATATAATGTGTTCATATACTGTCTATTTACATATACTGCGTATGATAAAGTTATACTATGCTAGGAAATACAATATAATTTAGAAAAAATCTGCTTTTACTTCTGCTCCTCTTATTTTGGACTTCCTATAGGTAGCCTTAGCTAAGCCTTATGGAAAGAGAGTCCTTCCCTTGTGCTCTTCCCTACCCCTCTACCATGACGCCAACAAAACATTTGCAACAAATAATCTGCTGCTACACTGAGATCACTATGGTCCTCTCCCACTGATTGTATCTTATCTCGTTTATTGATAAGCATGCTAATGGCATAGTTTTGAAATTATAAGGTGTTGGTAGTGTTCTTCCTTGAAGTTGATGACTTTTAAATAGGAATTAGACCAACAAAGATTTCTCTCACTATCACAGTATTCTGCAGATTTTTTAAAATGGAAAAAGCAAAGTCCATAGCACATATCTTTCATTGTTTATTTGAGCAAAACTGAAGTCCTCTGGAATTTTATTTGAGTATTGACTCATTTATGTACATTTCTAGACTGTTTAAACAATGGCCAGTCTCTGAAAGCTTGCTGAGAGAAACATGAAGCACAGGAAAGCAAGAAATGTGGAGGTAGTTGGATCAGATCAGCTCCTCAGGTGCCAACTAACTTAGAGAGTTAAGAGAACAAAAACATTACGTCTACACCTGGGACTGTTCTATACTGGGGAACTGACACATACAGATGATCCAGGATATCTATTCAAATATAGTTCATCTGGGATCAGTTTAGTATTCCAGAATAAGTCCCTTTTTGCCTTCATATGAATATTTTATACTCAAGGAATACCTTTCATGCTGGAAAAAAATATTTGCATTTTCAAGCGAAATAATTGTTCTGGGAAAAGCAATGTATTTAAAAATAGCCGTGTCACATGGGAAGCAATTACTCTGGTGAAATTTTCAGGTCAGTTTTGTAGACAAGCCTTTCTCCAATATAATCCACCTGTGTATTGTTCTTCTGTTTCCCTCAGCGGAAGCAGAAATTATTTCACGCTGCTCCATCTGATGGAAACCAGTCTGGTGTGAGGTAAACTCTGATTAGCAGAGTAAAGGAAAGAGGCAAAAATTGAGTATTCAGTTATTGCTGCTTCCTTCATTCTTTCACGCAATACACTCCATTAATGTTTAGGAGTGTGGAAGAGAACCTCACATCGGGCAAAGGGATTACAAACATCTGGACAAAATTTCGGCAAATTTTTTTCTTCCACCTTCCCTTGTAGGGCAGGGAAAGGAGATCCTATATCCTCTTGCGAGAGGGCTTCTCAGGGACATGTTTCCAGTCTGAACATCTTCTGAAGGAAGCACTGGCCATGACAAAATTTTGAGTCACTGTGTGCCTCAAAGTTTTTTTTGCTTTAAGAAACAGAACTGGCTTGATCTGGAAACGACAGCTCAGACAATTTTTCTGCCTGAGGCCTTCAGGTGGTGGTCAACACCGGAAGCCTGCAGTGGTGGGACGGGCAATTACAGCCTGCTTCAGCGGAGGTGGCGGCACATGGACCTAGCACCCCCGCTCTTGCCTGGGAAAGGCTGGAGCGCCTGCTCTCATTGTGGGAGAGTGGAGAAACCACAGCATGTACCCACACGATGGAAACTTCCATGACCAAAAAAACTTTTTTTTTTCTTTTCCCTTGGGTTATTCACTAGCTGACAAGTTCAGCTCTGCAGTCTTTGTTAGAGCCCACTACTGTGGGTCTGCTGGATTTATTTTTACATAAATCATTTTCCCTCGTCCTTCTCTCCATTCTCATTCTAGTTTTAGTCAGATAATGTGAACACTATCTGTTTCATCAACTTATGACAGAATGGATGGAGATACCTATCTCACCAAGATGTGTAATTGTATTATTATCTTCATAAGAGGTGTGGGGCAGGCTAAATTATGTTTCTGTCATGGACCACCTGTTTATCTAAGTAACACAGTCCCTCCACTGATACCACTGAGATCAACAACTGATCCACCTGAGAGTGTTTTTAGAAGGGAACCACATATTCCTGTACTACTTTAAAGTAGGAGAATCAATAACATCTACTCAAGCTGGGTTTGAATAACTCACCTGGAAACCTGCATTTGGAAATTCTTTCTTTCCACTTTCTTCCATTTGTGTGCTTGAAAGTTCTTCTGACAGTACAACTTTGAACGTGCTCTGCACTCACTGCATCCTTTTTATTTAGCTTAATGAAGATGTTCAGGCCTCCCTAAGCCCTTGCTGTGAACATTTAGTTCTATTCCTATCTACTCTGAGAAGAGTTCTTATCCCAGAACTGATTACTTTCACTCACAGATTGAAAAGCTACAGAAAATTGCAAATGTACCTAAGTCCTCTTGCTGTGTGGACAAATGCTGATGTTGGAACAAACTGACCTTGAAATCCTTTCATCTGAATGGGCTTGTTTGCTGTTTTTGTTTTTAGCTATTTCTGGCAGCTGGTAAGTACTGGACATTCCAGTTCACATACAACTTGCAGTCACATTGCTAAGCAGCTTCACTCTGCACACAGTCTTGGATGCTTATTGCAGCAGAGTTAAGACACATTGCCATTCTTGGATTTACAATTTTAGTCACCTCAAAGCTATCTAAAGGATCTTCCTGATTTTATTCTGCTTCCATATTTATCTTTTAAAAATCATTCTGAAGGATGAATGGCATAGTCGAAGGTCACGACCAAACAGAATTCTCAAGTAGACCCTTTGAGCTAGAATTAAAATAAATTCTAGTGAATTGCTTCTTGCTTTAGTCTCACTGCTATGGTAGCAAAACGTATTCTGAAAAATAAATAAATCCATCCAGTCCATCTAAATCTGAGTTAAGCTGAGACAGAGATCTTCAAAACTGATCTAAATCCCAGGCAGCAACCCAGCCCATGTGTTTGCAGGACTGCCTACCTCAATGTTCAGCAGATGCCCTCCTATACAATTTGAAAGCTCCTTGAGTGCTTAACGTGAGCTGCTTGTGCTCAGAAGTACACTGGATCTTTAAGGAGCGTGCAGTGGTGTTAGGTGACCACCCTCAACAGAGAATGAAGGTGGATAGCATCTGAAGTGGCTGAGGGTTCCCAACAACCTGGGTTACAGAGAGACATCTAGGAGGGCCAGAGTGCCTTCAGGACTAAATAACATCTTTAGGTTCCCAAAGAAGTCCCTTTCTCCTTGTGCTGCTTAAAACAGGTGAAGGGATCTGCCTCTGTAGATCTTCAGGAGCAGAACTCTACTGACCATAGATAAAGAGAGCCCTCCTAGTGCCAGGCATCTAAAATTTTAGTGATGAGATGCCTAATTTAGGCATTTAAATGAAGTAATTTGCATTCCACACAAAGTAATGTAGTATACAGTGTACTTAACCTGACCGTAATAATATGCAATGCTTAAAAATAATTTTCAAATGGAAAAATATTTTAAAACCTGCAGATAAATGAAAGATGGGATAAAATGCAAATAAGCGCTTTCATGCAGCTGAATCCTGCTTATCCACCCCCCCTTTGCAACATAAGTACCTAAGTGAGAAAATTACACATCTACCATGCCTCTCAGCCTTCTGGGAGATCAGATGGCAGCTTCCCATGCCAAAAGGGAAGCTGGTAGAATAAACACTACAGGAAGGGAAATAACTGTCATTTATGGCTTTTATGAAGGCCTTTACACATTTTGTAAGGTAGAATGAGACAGTTTGAGAAAGGTAGAACAAGCCAGACTAACATGACAACTTTTCTTTCGGTAACTGTGGTTGAGCTTTCTTGCAGACCCTTAACTAACTGGTGTCTGCAGGAAATAGCAGCAGAGGAGGAGAAAGGCTGATTAAATCAGTTGTGGGATGACAACATCACCGTGATGCAATCACAAAACAAGCAAACATTATCATCAGATGTATCACACAACATGTTTCCCTGGATGACACAACAAAAAAATGGGTGAGACCCCAACTGGAATATTGCACATTTCTGGTCACCTGTATTTCAGAAGAGATGAATTCAAAACGCAACTCCTGCAGCATTTATGTACATCTTCTGACTGTAACAATGCTTGAAGTCTGTAGTATCCCAAAACAACAGAAGTTGCTATGTTCCATTTCTGGAATATATACCTCACACCCAGAAGGGCTATGAAGATAAATGGAGAGCCTCATCTACAAGAGGAGTTTTAAATGAGCTTGGCTTTCTCATTCTAGTAAAATGAAGGAGCCTTGTTGGTGTAGACATCAGAAAGAGAGAAATATTGAAGTTAAAAACCAATATAGACACTAATTAAGATAAGATGATCATGAATATATTTAGGTTGGAAATCTGAAAAAGGTTTGTAATCTTAAGAGAATGGAGGTCAGAAACACTGAGAAAAAGATCTTAACCAGAATCTCAACAGGTTGAATTTGTGATATAAGAATACCAAAATTTGCTGCTGCATCTTTTGACTCTTACACCAATTGCAAATAAGTTCTGTCACCTTGAAGTATGACTTAAGAGTTGAATAAATTCACTGCAGAGGAAAAAGGGAAAGAACAGCACACTCACCTGAAACAGCCAAAGTCATGGTGCAGGCACAGGAATTACACTGGACTGTGGGATCCTCTGACTCAAGCAGATCCAGAATTGGCTCAAGTAAACCCATTTGGACAACCATTTCTTTATCAACTATTAAGAAATTCAAGAACAAATGGACAAACCAGAAAGTAAACAGTTAATGCTTTTGTGAAAAGACTATATCTTCCTTCGATTGTTTTGTGTTATATATTGTGATTAAGCAAAATAGACCTAACATAGAAACAGCCTGAAAGGCACTCACGTTCCCTTAGCTTGATTTGCTTAATTCATCTTCAGACTCATGAAAGAGTGTAAGAGATGTTCAGAGCTTGTAGTTCAGATGCTACCAAACATTTCTGCTAGCAACTCTGTTTTCAAACATAAGGTTCATTTTGGAACTGCAACTGCGGTTTTCCAACAGGTTCACTATTTACTCAGCTGCTCCCCTTTTTAGTTCTGAAGTCTACCTTACTTTTTTTTCTTTTTTACTTGTAAATAGTGACATGATATTATCTGCAGCAAGATCTTTGAAAAAAAGAAAAGGAAAGAAAAAAAACTAGCTTCATTGAAGACTAACTCTATCTTCTGTTCGTAGAGGATAGAGTGATGGATACCTGTTGTGGCCCAGGTGCCAGGGAGAGCAGTAGCAGATGCAATAAGTTCTCCATTGAGGAGGTGTGGGGTGTTGGTGCCCTGTCAATCAACATAAACTGTATTGGGAAGTTTGTCATCTGCAGTTCCCAGATCCTATCTCAATTAAATGGGCCCTACTAGCTACAGGATGAAGTGAATTCTACTAAACAAGCAATTTAAGACTAAGGTTCAGTTAATAAATAACAGGAAAATGAGTGCCGTCTCATAGGCAGAGTTTGTTTCTGAGAGCTGTACCTATTTCTTGAAAGGGTAAGTGGTGGGCTCTCAATCCAAGAATGAGAATAGTATAGTTATTCTCACATCAGCCTGAGAAACATTTGTCAGTCAGCCTTTGCACACAGATCCAAGATTTCTTGCCACATGATATAGCATCGCTGGGGGGACTGAATATATCCTGATGACACCTGAATCTATGTAGCTTGCAAAACAGAGACAGGCTCACACCTGTCGTATCTGGAACACAAAAAAAAGGAATTTGGATTTGTGTAGACTTGACTATGGAGATGTGCCCTCCTTCTGTACTAAGTCTTGCTGAAGAGATACTTTTATACTAGAACAGGAAATGTGTTGTTAATTACTCACCATTTCCTTCCAGCAAAAAGTTGACAAGTGACAAGGAAGACATCTGTTGCACCTCCAGGTCAACAGACCGTAGTAAGGCATAGAAGGGTTCCAGATGCTCCGCTGGCAGGGGGACATTCACTGCAGGAATGAGAGGAAATGCTCAGGAGTCTCATCGTTCACAGCAGTTTCTCATGTTTTTCTCTTGTCTTGGGCCTCATGTGCTACCATACATACATGGGCTGAGTGGTATTCCCCATCATTTAAATTACATTGCTACTAGCAAAACAGGATACATTTCCTGAAAAGGTTTTGAATAATCAAGTACTTCAAAAACATTATGGGAAGGGAACGAACATGCCTTGCTACCAAACAAGTCATTCCACCTTATAGCAGGTCCTCACACTGTGGCATTCTGCACTTTTTAGCCAGAAAAAATACATGGGATACAGCTTGAGGTAACTTTTTAAAAAATAAATAAATAAATAAATAAATAAATCACAACCTACTTATTGCTGGTGTTTTTGCCTTTATGTAGGACCCAAACTCTTATTGGAATCTTATTTGGTATATAAAGGCTGACTTCTAATTGTTTAAAAATTACCCAGGAGCCAAGTGCTCCCATAGAGTTGTGAGTACAAAGCATAATGTTTTCTTCATGTCTCCACTACAATCTGGTCTCTAGGGCTTTGTCCTCTTCCAAAAATTATATAATATAAAACCTTAAGAGATCCATTTCCTGCCGCCGGACTTCTGACTGTGTTGCTCTCAGGAGATTCAGAATACACTGACTCTAACTACTTTGGATTCTGCTGATTTTTTTTCAGAAGTATTACAATTACATAAATGACAGTCTTTTATAATGATGAGAGAGATCTCCTCATAGCAAAACCTAGAATGACTCCGCCCACATGGCAATGACAGCATTTCCATTTTCCCTGGCAAAAAATACAGCATGAAAGAAATATATAAAAAAAGAACTTCGATTAATGAATCTAAGGGAATTTCACAGTTGGAAAACATAATTTTATTTATAATTATATGAAAAATTTTTAATGCACTGAGATAACTTACTGTGCTGGCTCATATGCAAGTAGTAGAGAGCAGCAGACTGCTGTAAACCTGGGTTTTCTGAAAAAGCTAAGGTCCTCAAGGCTTCCAGAGGTTCTTTTCCAAGTGGTGACATTTCAAAACCTAAGGATATACAATTACAGCACAGTCTCAGTTACACTTGAAAACAAAGAGAAATTTGGTTTACAGCCAACCAAACATGTAAGGATTTTTGTACAGCAACAGCTCCATAGAGCCCATGTATCCTTATTCATGTTTCCAGGAGCTGCAGTAATAAATGAACCTGGAATAACCTGTCCTTGGCAATGCCTCTTATGAAGTTCTTGAAGCTAGCGATTAGAAGTAAGATAAGTTATAACCTTTAGACACTTTTATGCTATCCAGTATAAATGCAGGTGTTCGTGTTCTCCATAAAACTCTTTATCTCTTCCTGAATCATAGAAGATCGTTGTTAAAATATATCTACTGAAAATGGCGTTCTTAGTTATGAGCTATAGAACAAGTATATGCTTTTAATTTGCTACTTTTATTTTCACTGTGTTTCCTATCCTTTGCATTATAATAAAGGATTTCAGGGAATAGCAACATGGATTGAAAATGGGCTTGCCTCAGGCTCAAATTCCTAGCATGACTCTACCTGTTCTTGAGTATGATAGTTCCCCTATGAATAAACCAGATGTTCAGCAATAGCCATCAAGAGTACAGCAACAGCAGTCATGCATGAGTTCCGCAAGTCACTGTATTATGTGCTTGTAATACATGGAATGGAACAGCAAAGAGAAAAAAAAAGGGCCATTGAACCAATGCTCAACAGTCTAAGCTGTTGAAAAGGTAACATAGTACAAATTGACTGGTGGAGCACACAAGTACAAGATGTATTTTTAGACAAGAGATTAAAGCAGTATTTTAAAGACTAAAATATCTCTATGAACAATAAGATCTAGCTACTTTACTTCCCATGAGATAACAGAGATGTGAGGGATGTGAGGAGAGTGAGCTTTCATGCCTCAATGCAAAACTCAGCCAATATCTCAAGCCATTAGAAGCTGCTGACATGTCAAGAGTAACAAACTCCTACCTTCAGGGTTAGGTAAGTGTGTTTCACAGAAGAACTGCCTCATATAACGATCAATTTTGTTTAATAATTAACAATAAACACAAAGGGAAGGAATAGCCAGTGTGTGCAAGGTTTTAGAGAAAAAGCAATAATCTCTTCCTGTGGTTTATTCCATTCCCTACACATTGACTATCTGAATCTCCCACATAGCTGTGCGTTTTTATTTGGGAGAATGATAAAGCAGAAGCCACTCAAAATCTTCACCTACTTATAATATCAAGCATTTGCTACCCTAATTAACAACTGAGTATGACCAACCACAAAGTCTTTCCTTGCACTCAAACTGTCCAAATGTTGGCTCTCTGCTTAATTTGTCCAAATTTGAGGATGGGCTTGCATGGGATGTGTCTTGGTTCTCTTCCTGATGCTCCTGTGCCTCCATCTATCTTGGCAGCAGGATTCGGTCACTCAGAGAATTAACCTTGCTTCTTCTTCTTGTGTATCTCCTATCATGGACATTGGGACCTTCCTGAGAGCATGCACGACCACCTCTGCACTGCTGCCACAGAAGCTCAAGGCTCCATGCTCCCAGTTCCTCAGGAGCGAAGACGGACCAGCCCTTTGTATACCCAGCTCAGAGAGGAAAGGATTTCTCAAGCAAGCACACACTTACTCCTTTCAGGAAGCATCTGTGGTACTACAAATGGCCATACTGTACTCACCATTTTTTCCAGACCACCCCTTCCTTGCACCTGATCTGTCAATTGACCTGGGATACTGTCAAGACACTCTTACGTGGTCAGGAGTATGCTAGCCTTTGGAAGAAAATGTTCAGCCCTGGAAGATCCCCAGTGTACACAAAGCTGAAAGGGCTAGTCCTATTCTGGTTATGGACTTCAGGATTTAGCCAGTGCTTGATATGCAACAGGTAGTGAACCACATCAGCAGCGTGGGACCCCCCCCCCGCCACCTTCAAAGAGTAAGGACACCAGCTGAGGCTAATCCATGCATGTTCCAAACAGTCAGCATCACAACAATCATTCCAAAGGTTGTTCCATGACAGATCATTCCAAACAGCATTAACTGTGCCACACCAAGGATAAATGTCTCTCTTGGTCCATCATACAAGATGGTTTTATGTCCCAAAAAGGCAAGTAAAGAAATAGTAGTTTGCGGTGTCCCGCACCCTTCACGCAAATGAAAGTAGAAGGGCTCTGCAATTTTGGCTAGTAGCTTTAGCCCAAGGTTGTTACAGTTAACACAGTATATGTGATTAGCTGTGAGACAAAGCAAAAACAAACAGGCAACTGCTCCCCCTTCAAGTTTGAGACAAGGAATGATTTTAGGTTGGACAACCGACAAAATGCACTCATCCAAGAAGACATTCTGTGATTGTAGGAGTGAAAGAAAAAAAAAATCCTATTAATACACTGTATCTTAGGTCAGGATAGAGAGGACACCCAAGGTAGATAAACAGGGGCATTAGAGAGTTAACTGTAAAGCAGAGGAGATTTATACAGAGTCAATTCGATTTAAGCAGAATCCCATGATTGTGCTCAAGCCTCGTCTAAAACGGCTACACAAAAGCACTTACTGCAGACTAGTTTCTTGGAGTCTGAGGAAGCCCTGGGAGCCCAACAGCACTTGTCCCAGGGTGATTTCCCCTTCCCCATGTACAATGCAGGAACCCTCAGCACAACTGCAGGTGTTCTGCAGCCAGTACATGGATGCATGTGCACAACTCAGCCAGGACCACACTGAGGTTTGCCTGGTAACAGCTCGGGGCTCCTGCAGCGTCCAGTGTCGGTACAGCCTCTTTCCAGCTTTGTGAATTCAGTGACAGACTCAAAAAGTTAACTTCAGTTACCAGAAGGACTTGCTTTTATGCAACACATTTACATGGATTATGTTTTAACAGTGGTGGCACAGCAGAAAGGGGCTGACCACTTCTACCGAGATCCAACTGTTGCGCCACTTGAGCTCTTGGTGTCCCATACTCAAAGAAAGTGCTCTGTAGCTCTGTCCTGTCCTACACCACCAAGCTGCTCTGTGCTGTGTCAGAGCAGTTCAGACAGCAATCTGTTTTCAACCCCCAAAAAGAATCTCCTTGCCCTTTCACTACCTTTTCCAAAAACAAGCGCTCTTACCTCTTTCAATATGCTGCAGAAACTCCTCTGCTGTCACCCGCTCATGGGGCTGCAGGATGGGCTTGTACAGCTGTCTGGCTTTAGAGCTGTTGTGTTTCAAGCAGGAGCACTGGCTTATCAGAGTTAAGCATTCCTTAATGCTGTGCACCAGGTCTGAGGACATCCTCTGAACAAAGGCCACGAAGTCGCGCAGCAGCTGCATGCACCGTCCACACAGTTGACCCATTCTTGTTCCAAAGCAAGACGAAAAGGAAAGAGATGGAGCAAAGAGTTTCTTCCCAGCTTGTCCACGTTTTGCACTACCTTGCTGCCTTGGTGTTTGTCTGGTGTTACAGATGTCAACCCTAGACTGTGTGCAGCTGCTGTGAAGGAGACAAGCTTCTGCATCCAAAAAGCTACATTGCACAACAAGGCTGGTTTCTGTAGATCTCCCGGAGTCTATAAAATATTATTCAAAAGGCTGGACCTGAGCCATGCTCAAACACCCTTCCTATGCTTGAAGAAAAATAAGATAATCACCTAAACTCATTCCATGGAGAACAAGCAGAGTTTAACTCCTGGAGTATCCACAAAAGCCTTCATGAGGCTAGAAAGGCTATGGGGTAACGATAAAAACAACTTTGTTTTTTGTAAGGCAGCTTTCCACATGAAAGGTAGGCACCACCTACATGTGTAGAAGCTGTAGCTGCCAATGGGAGAGGAAGATCAAAAAAAAAAAAAAAAAAAAAAAGCTTTTACGCTAACAGGTTTTTCCAGTTTTTGGTAGACCAGAACAAAAGCCCTGTTGGGCAAACAGCTCATAACTCAGTCAAGTGAGACTGCAAATCAGCAAGAATGGAAAACTGAAAAAAAAAAAAAAAAAAATACAGTGTCCAAGTGAATTTAGAATTGTGTTTTTCTCCTGTCAAGCAAATCCTCCAGAGTGGGCTGGGAAAGTTAATGATGGGATGATGTCGCAGTCCTGCTTGTAAAAGTCATCTGCAAGCTTTTATGCAGAAAAAGGAAGCTTAAGGAAAAAGAGCTGTTCTCTTTTTGCTCCATCCTTTTTCTTACTTCACCAGTCTGGTGCATGTGCCCACCCTAGGCTGAACAGTTTTACAACTGACCTTGCTCTAATTAATGTAGTATGAAGTGACATTTGTAACATTCTTGAAGTTTTGAGTAAAATCTGGTTTGATTCAAGATTACCTTCATTAGGAAACCAGCATGTATTGGCCTGATGAGTGTTGATCACTTTTATTGACTTCTCTTTATCCATGGATTTGATAGATTTATTCTAACCATTGCATCTGGTACACTTCTTGGCAAGTTTTAGTCTCGTTGTCCTTTAGTGGATCTTAAGTTTCTAAATAAATCATGTTTGAAAATCCAACCCCTTGTTCTGCCCCCATCTCCAAACACTAGTGAGGAAGCCCACCCAAACCTTACTGGTCTGTCTGGTTACTGCTATTTCTTCTGTTACTTACACAGGATGTAGCTTTCCTAATCACAAATACTACACGGCACAGATAAACCCAGCTATCCCCATAACCCAGAAGGTGTGAGACCTCTCTCCTCCATGTGCAATCCATTAAAAAGAATCAAAACTTTGATTCTTCTGGCTACTTCCTTGATCAGCTTTGCAAGCCCACTGAGCTCTGACTGAGTTCTTAAACTTACCAACAGCTAGGCTAATATGCCTATTTTTGCAGCATGTCTTCTGGACCCTTTCAGTAGGAACCTTCTGAACTGTGGAGAACCTGTGTGATTTTTAGGTTTGGCTTCTGCCAGCACTTGCTCTTCAGCTTTTGCTTATGATCATTCACCCTCGGGCTTCCATCCTAAAAGCAGTGAGGTGGAAGATCCCTGGGAACCCATCACATATGCCTTCTGTCTCTTGCTCTGTCCTGTCTACAGAACAGTGTGGTTGAATTGTTACGAGATATTTTAAGGCAACTTGAACTATACTGCACTGAGACGAGAAAAATGCAGGACTGTTTCAATGAGACACTTATTAGCAATGATTGCATTTCTGTAACATATCCTCACGAAGTATTTCAAAGTGTGTTACAAACATTAAAACAGCTTTCCAATGTATGTGTAAGGAAGATATTCATACAAAGGTTTAAGAACAAGTTTCAGAGGAGCTAAGCTCTTGTAACTCCATTTAAAATTAATGGGAGTTAAAGGAACTCAACAGACCTGAAAATTAGGCTATAATTTGCCTAAAGGCATAAAACTCAGGTATCCCAATACTTAGTCTGATGATTCATTCAGGAAATTGTTTGTCTTTGATTTGAAACCACTACATGAAAGCAAGTTTAGAAGGCTAGTTTGCGGGCCTTTAAGCCTCCTTTGAAATCACAGTGGCTGCTGTAAATGCTTACGTTGCAATCATAAACCTAATGTTTTTGATCAGTTTCATGACCTAGATATGATTCTTTATCTTATTGAACAAATGTCAGCTCAAGACTGCAGAAGTAGAAGGGAAAAACTTAGTAGTACCACGGCAGAGTTAAACCATTTTGCTTTTATTCATATAAAGAATGTGTTCCAAATAGTAGAAGCCCCACAGCCCACATCCCGATTCTTCTTCCACAGGAAAAAATAAAAAAATCGGTTCCTTTTGTAAATTGCTAAAAAAAAAGTCTCTCCAACCCACCTCCATTCACTCATGTGCAAAGGAGGCTTTTCGTTAGTAACCTTACTGTCTGAGGACTATTTGGAATTCTGAATAAAATGCATTTGGAGGTTTTAATCTATTGGCCAAACAATAGATGAATGCTGTAATTAAACGGCACTTTCAACAGTGTGTTTCCATTGGTCCAATATTTTACCTGATGTGCAGTTACTCTGCAGAGGACAGAAAATACTGATTTGGAACAGCATCTTAGCATTTAGCATCTGACATCCCTGGCAGGTTAGTTTGGTTTTGAATTATGGAAGAAAGAATCTAAAACCACATTTATTCATCACTAAATTCATCCACCATTTCACTCATGCAGAATACCACTACCTGAGCCACTTCTAGTAATAGGAATTCCTTTATCTAGTTTGCAATGGTACATTTTTAGTAGCTCAAAACTAACATTCACTGGGGGGATGTAGGCAAATACTCTTTTATACTCTTCTTTCAAACATTACAAGGCACTTCTCCATTTTAACAGGCCCAAACAACCCTCAGACTCTGACATGAATACTGGAAAAAACTGGGGCCAACAACTTTATTCGAGCTATGGTAGCAAATGCTTTCATTTTAAAGGAAGAAAACGATAGTCCAGGCTCCAAATTTTAGAAATACTGTTATCGCTTCACTGTGATTTAATCTACCTGTGGAAAAAGGATTTTGAGGGAGCGTAGGAGAGAAGCAGGGATGGAGAAAAGTGTGCTAGTCAAATAAGAAAATAGATACTAGATAGAAATAAAAACCAAACAGAAAATAGATGAAAGATAGAAGAGTGTCTAAAAAGCAGTAAATTTAAAGAATACACTTATAATACTCAAGAATACAAAACTTTAAAAATTGAACTAATTTAATTTGCATTTTACGAATTTGGCCCATGTCATTTTTTACTGGTCTTTGTTTTGTACACGTTTCTTTCACTCTCTTCTCTCACCCTTCTGCTTGGGGCTAAGGAAAACACTGTGCAATTCAGAAAGCTGTAAGACCACGACTTTGTATTACTACTGCTTGGTTAGCAGCAGATTTGATTTAAAAGGTGATTGCTCCCCTAATGCTTAGCAGGTCTTTATTGTCCCCATACCTGAGGGTAAGGTCTCCTCACTTGTACTAATTCAGTGCGACTGCTCGGAAAATCTGGATCTATGAAATGTTGTGGCTTCAAAACAACAACAAAAAAACTACCAACAAACCAAAGGTATTAAGTTCTCGAACTGGATCTACCATTGACAGAACAGAAAAATAAAATAATGAATTAGAAAAAAATGGCTGAGCAAGCATAACAGTTCTAAACCCAGATTCTGATGTGTGTAAATTACATTAACACGAAGCTCTTTTTTAAAGAGAGAAATATATATATATTCACTGTTAGGATTTCAGGAGAAATTCAGACTAAACAGAAACAGACTATAATCATTTAAACAGGGAGGGAGCCAGATGCCAGGACCTGACAGGTCTAGTTTTGTAAAAAATTGCCAGGGGTCTCTTCATTGCATAGTTAGGCAGAGATTTATTTGCCTTCATTATAATTTCTGTAGTGTATAAAGGAAGTTGCTCTCCCTGCATCAAATCCCTCGGCTAAGGTATTTGCTCATCCTCACTCAGAGGCAGAGTGCCATCTACTGAAGCATCCCCTTCACACAGCTCCCGTAAGCCTGTCCCACTCCTGGATTAACAAAATTTACACAAGGGGGCTGTAAAACTGAGTAAGGTTTTAACCGGAGGAGAAGCTGATTTAGGTGTGATTCTCCATTGTACAGTAACAGCTGCATGTAAAGGAACAGACCAACATCCCTGACGTGCAAGTCTATGCTCCAGTTTTATCACTCTGGGCTTCTTCTTAACAAATCTTTGGAATTGAGGTTACATTATCATTTTGCAACACTCAAGAGCAGCATTCCCTGATGGGTGCTCAGATTTCACTGCTAACCATGGACTTTCCTAGCAATTTCTCCTTTCTACATTAGTGCTCAGAAGATGTACAAGTACTCGACTGACTCACTGAATAGTAAAGACGTGATAACAGCCAGCAAGAGTTTGGCTTGGGCCAGTGATGACACAGTACTATTGTGCAGCTCTGTCTACCTGTATCTTCTAGTTGCCTTGAACCTTGTACTTTATTGTAAATTTCTGGACTGTTCCTGTATTTAAATAAAATGACATCTCACATCATGCTCAGAGCTGCTATGTGCTATGATAATAAACATATAAATAGACATAAAAAAGGCAGAAAAAAATTGTTGCAGAAGATAGTGCCACTAAAATGTCAAAAGTAGGTCAGCAGCCCATAGAAATTTGATCAAACTTCATATAAAAATCAACATCTGAAATGCTGTGAGGAAATTACTACTCAAAGGCAGGCAATCAAGTACTTGAAGAAGTATATGAGCTTGAAGAACAGAGGTGAAGTGAGACGCATCAGGTTGTGTTTAATAAACAATACCCTGAGAAAACCACTGGTGTGATGTGTTTTGAGGTACTGGTGCATGTCCTGATGTGCTTGCTAACAACGGGCCGCACTGAAGGATCACGTAGCCTATAGCTCAAATGTCAAATTCTTGATAAAACAATTCAGTAAGCAAAGCTTGAAAAAATGTGCATTTTTTGTCATTAGGCAAATATGGTTTGAATAATTAAAATATATTTGCAAAAAGTTTCATATTATATATATGTCTTTTCTTTTGGACCCTTAGTATGTTGTCTTAAATACAATGGAGAACTGAAAAGTAGAAGTGACCGCTCTTTCTGTCCCAATAATATATGTCCCACATATCTCAGAAAACAGACAGGAGAGAGTCATAGAATATCCCAAGTTGGCAGGGACCCATTAGGATCATCAAGTGCAACTCCAACTCCTAATATGTTCATATGCAAATTCACTAAACGGAAATGACACGAGTACTACACAAGTCTTCAGGACCATTAAGAAATGTTTGTGTGCAGCCAAATCCCACAACAATTCTGGAAACCTTACCAGCCCTAGCAAGTTGACTCCAGGCCGCAAATGCATTGTCAAGCACTCCCACATTCACAGTCTTATTGTTGGGTACAGCAAAAGCTGTAGCACATGTGCCGCAATTGAGTTACAGGTTAGTTACCCCATAAAGGAAAAAGTGAAAAAGGAGAGAGAGAAGCGTGTGTCACTCTAGGCCAGGCTGCTCATCAGTTAACCACAGCTAGTCATATCTAGAACATCCACGTGTTTAAGTTTTGGCACAAGCCACTCATTGGTTGCTGCCTCCATAGGAAGCTATGTTTGAAGTACTTAGCAGCCAAAAGAAATTATATACTGTATCGATAAAACAGTATAAGTTAGACAGAAGTAAGCAGTGCATTACTTTCTCTACATGTGAAACTGTAAACCAACATTACAGGTTTATGTCTGCTTCCCATCTTCCATTCCTTCTTCCCCATCAGTTGTTTTTGGCTGCCTCCCAGTCATTGTCCCCTGAATTTAAAAACTCAGCAAAAATTGTGCATGTGCATCTTTTCCTGCTCTTCTTTTATTTATATATATATTTCTGTCTCGCCTCATAAGTACTCTGCCTTTTAAAAAATATATTAGCCGTGTAAGATTGGAGTAGTGTAAATTGCCTTTTAGGACACACTCGGCTGACACATCTTTGTGTATCAGCCCGTGCTGTGCACCCACAGCCCTTCCCTGCACTTTCCGGTGGTACAGAAAAGCCCCCAGGTGATTTCCTCGGGCACGCTTTTCCCAAACGTTGCACCGATGCATTGCAACCAAGCGATATGCAAACATCTGCTGCAAAAGCTGCTGCAGTAAAGTACTGCTGCTGGGCGATCTCCTTCCTGGTACGCGGGAGCATCAGATGCAAATGCCTCTTGGTCCGCTGGCCGAGCGCCGCTTTACAGCTGACCCCTTCCCAACAACGCCCGTGGATGGGGGCGCTCCCCCCCCGGCAGGTAAGCACGCCGCGGCCCAGCCAAGG